>VYXC01009489.1:567365-630105 GCA_013397175.1 Platysteira castanea
GGGATGCGGGGCAGGGAGGGATGCGGAGCCGGGAGGGATGCGGAGCCGGGCGGGATGCGGGGCAGGGAGGGATGCGGAGCCGGGAGGGATGCGGGGCCGGGAGGGATGCGGGGCAGGGAGGGATGCGGAGCCGGGAGGGATGCGGGACTGGACGGCATGCAGGGCTGGACAGGATGCGGGGCCGCGCTCTCCCACGGGAGTTGCCGGCAGCGCCGGGACTCGCATCCCGAGGGACGGTGCTGGATTTTGTCTGCCCTTGCCCTAAATGACAGCTCGCACCGACCACCTGCACCCTCGCAGAGCGGGTTAAATGCCGATTTGAATCATTATTCATTCGGGCAGCCCTTGACCTGGCTGTGAGTCGTCTGGGCGACCCACGTGCCCTCAGCGTGGGAGAGGTGACAGTGATACCGGAGGGGTGTTCTCTGCTGTGATGCTTGCAGAAGAAAAATGCCTCTTTTACCGACCCCCTTTGAACTACCAGGCATCTCGCAGTTTATAGTGTATCGAATTCCGCAGGGGGAAAAAAAGAAAGAAAAAAGGGCTGATTTTCAAGACTCTTCGTAAGTTCATTTGTTTACTATGGAGCCGTGACTTCAGTGGTCTCTTTGGTATAAAAACATTCTGCTTGTGTGATATTTTTGGTGGCACTGACAACAGATTTGTTAGTCATGGTTATGAATATGGTAATGTGCAAGTCTCCCATTAAATTCTCCATGCTCTAAGGTAACATGGTTGAACAGGCACGTACCGAGTCTTGCTTTCTCGAGCAGCATCACTTTGAACTCCCAGTCTGTTTGATGGCTTCTTCTTAACTTTTCCACTGTATTGTAAAAAAAATATTTGATCTTTCTGCTGGTCAGATGTAAACGCTAAGTTTTGTGCCCGGTGCATCTCCGTGCAAGCAAGCCAAGCTTATGTAATGCAGTGCCCTGTGCAGAATGCAAGAGGTGATCAAGGAGCACAGAACATCCCGAGTATGAAGGGACCCACCGGGATCAAAGCTGGAAGGGAAGATTTTTGGGAAAAGGATTGTCTTTGTGGTCACGGTGCCTCTGTGTGTGTGTGCCTGTCCCCACGGGAGAGCTGAGGAGGGTTTTTCTGTTCTGAGGACATCCTGCCTGATCCTGGGCAAGGCTCTCAGTCTTCTTCTTCGGTGTTGATTGCCTTCTCCTTAATTATGGCATATCCTGTGCCACTGCTTCCCAGGGCTCCGTGAAGCTGCTCAGAAGCCCTTGAAAGCACTTTTCAGCCAGGCAGGTACTGTATAAATGCAAATTACTGTATTGCTGCTTTAAAAATGCTTTTCAGAAGTTGAAGTGGTATCTTTAGGCAGTTTATTGGAACTGTGGCCAAATGCCTGTTCAGGGAGCTCCAAAGCAGACTAAAGGAGCTGGGGCTTTGACTAATACTCCCTTGTAAAGAACCTAGTGTTGTTTCTCGAGAAAAGGCAGAAAAGCACTCCCTGTTTGGGTGTTATCAGATGTGTCACTCCTTGTTCGGTCCATGAGTATTCGCTCCCAGTTCCCCTGCATGTAACCTGGCGGTGATTATCAGCTGAAGAAACGCTTCAGCCCCAGCCTCTTTAAGATGTAAGTGGTGCATGAAGGCATGAAGGTGCTTCCTCTGACCACGACACCCTCCTGGTCTCCTGTGAGCCCACTGTGAGCTCGCTGCTCTCTGTGGTGGGGCTTTGCTGTTCCACCTGGTTGTACTTTTATTCTAAGGTACAGCAGGGATCGGTACACTGTCAGGTAAAAGTCTTCCTAGGCAAGATTTATGCCTCAGATACTGCTACAGAGTACATTTCTAGCATTAAAAGTAAAGAAAAAGGTCGAGGTGTTGGTTTGTCGTCTTGTTTTTTCTTTTCTTGTAAAGTGGTGAAAAGAAACTAGACGGAAAAGGACTTGAGCTTGATACTAACCTCTGATCAGTCTTAATATATCTTGCGAGTGCATAGAACATTAACAGAATTCCTTATTTTTATTACTGGGCTTCCGAGAGAATGATTTCTATTTTAATGTGCGTCGCTTTCACTGTAGTGTATTGAAATCTCATTGGTTTTGTCATATATTCTCTAAAAGGTGTTGTTACTTTCCATAACCTCTTTCTGCTTTGGTAGCATCTCTGAATAGCTTCTAGAATTGCGTTAAAGGTAACGCAAAGCTCGAAATTCTTTGATCAGCTTGCTTTCTGCAAAGATTTATTTCAGGCAACCTTAAAAAAACCCTTAGAATGTCAATTCTGAGGTCTTTTCATGTTGTGGATTTAACAGACAAGGTACTGTCAGCTGAGCTATGAGTCTCGCTAATAATATGATTACGTTGTTTTTTGAGAGATGTAGTTCTTGAAAACATACCTTGGAGAAGAAAATTCACAATAGCTAAGTGCAAATAATTTTTTTTTCCCTACAACAGATGGAAGAGCGCTCAAGGGTGGCTAAAATTAGTTTGAAACAGAATAGATTATTCCTACAAGTACAGTAGTATAATTTGTACAAAATGAGCCAAATCCTACTAATTGTTACACTGTAACTGGTGTAAATATAGAGTAATTTATTTGCCCGGATTTTCTCCTTCTTTACAAAGAAACGCAGAACACAGGGGATTATGAGGCTGTTGGATTTTGACATGTTTCTAGCAAAAGTCAGTTCTTCTTGAAACCCAGTGGCAGAATATGGCCCCCCACTCTCATCTTGACAACAGCATAATATTCACTCCCTGAGACTCCAGTCCCAAATTTGCTGTAATATGATTGTGGGTAGAGGGTTGCTGAATGACTCAGATGAATGTAGCTCAGAGTAAACAAACATGTAAATCATTTCTGGCTAGAGACAGGGAAAGGAAAACATGAGAAGAGCAGAAAAAAAGCCAACCTGCAGGATGAGACATTTATAAAGTCACGTTTAGCAAGGATCACCAAGTTCAGCACAGGATGCAACCATCAAAAACTGGGCTCTGGATTTGCCAGGGCCTTTTGTCTCTGGAAACCAGAGGCATCTGCATGGAGTGAGTGCCTACATGCAAATATTGCACACAGGCAGAATTTTGTGGTGGCTGGAGCTGACAGACAGAGGTGGGCAGGTTCACCTCAGCGCCTGCATTTGGCACATTTCAGTGGGTGAGAGCTGGGAACCAGGTGTGCTGCCTGTCTCAGAGAGACAGGGTGCTGCCAGGGATGGATGGTAGTCTCTACTTTCCCAATTTGGGGGGGAAAAAATGAAAAAAAAGCAAGCTTGCAAGGGATTCCTGAAAGTTTCTGAACCTGAAATCCTGGAGAGCAATGTGGAATTGGTATGAATAACTGCAGAAGGGTCCAGACCCAGATTGTGGTTGAGATTAAGAAGTACCAGAGCAGGTCAGCGGCTTTTAAACAGCTGTGGGTTTCTGAGCTAGACCAGCACTAAATCAGAGCAAGGCAAAGGCTGCTCTCAGTTGATTTTCCTGCCAAGGGAGATGGCCAGTAAGCACAGATCACTGCAACAGAGCACCTTGCCAGCCAGCTCCTCTTGCATGCTCAGGCCCAGTGCAGTTAGGACTCCAGGGAGGATGGAGCTGTCCCTGTGTGAGGGAGCTGCAGTGCCTGGGAAGCTGGGGCAGGATTGTTATTCCTTTCAGCTGTCGGAGCGATTCCGCTCCAGTGTGTTTTCAGGGTAAGTTAGGTTAAGTTCCCTCTTGGGGAAGCAAGAAATGTGCTGGCATCCAGAGTTGAAATGAGGAGAGCTGGGGCTGGTCCCCTCCTGCTGCTGCACGAGGATCAGTTCCCTGGAGCTCTGCCTCCCTGCTGGATAACCTGCCTCGTGTTCTGGCCACTTTTCTCATCATGATAAAGAGGGTGCTGTGTTGTTGTGTGGAGTTCTTCAACATAAAAGTTGTGCTCTTGCTGAGATTTCCTGCCTTGGAAAGGAATGAGTAGTCTGTAATGAAGTGTGGCTGTAGGTATGGCATCCTTACAGTGTTTTCTGTGAGGTGATGGCTGGGAAGGGGAGGAACTGGAAAGATGAGGAATATTTCTCTCTGTGTATGAGTAGCAGGTAGATTTGGGTCCTCATTTTCTCCATTTTTTGCTTCCTTTAGAGCCCATCAGGTTTTATTCTGTGTTGGTCATAGAGGCCATGATAGGAGACTTGACTTAGGCAGCAGGATGGTTTCTGCTAATGGGAATTATGGGTGTTTCTGTCAGCTCGTTAGACACGTATTATTATTTATTCTCAGCTCAGTCTCTGGATTCAAGCCAGGAAGCTGCTTTGTCCTTCTCCCTTCTCCCTTCTCTCCCTCTCTCTCACTCTTCACGTGCAGTAAACATGTTCCAGTGAGAACTGAAGCAATTTCCTGGCCCCTCTCACGTGTGCTGCATCCCTTTTTGCATCCTTAGAGAGCAGTCTGATTCACTGTTTGGGCAAGACTGGCTGAAGCACCTGAATAAAGTCAGATAGGTTCCCTATCATGTCTGCTAATTAAATTGTAATGCTCATTACCACAGGATACTGTGGAGGGCAAAAGCATAAGCAGGTTGAGAAACATGAGGCGAGCTCACAGCGCACAGAGAGGGGATGGGAAAGGTGCAGGTCTGGGTGTAATCTCTGGCTCCCTGGGATTGCCAGGTGCAGGGACAGTGCAGAAAGGCACCCAGATGCTGCCCATCACCACAGATGGCATCCTGGGATAGAGGACCACGGGTTTAATCCATTCCTGTGCTCTCCCAGCTCTGGCAGGCGCTTGCTAGAACAGCCATCCACTTTCTGCTCAGTAAATAGAGAGGGAAGGATAGAGCTTATGGAAAAGTGTTTATTGGGCATTTTGGTTTCAGAATGATAACCAGGGTAGAGATTTCAGCCTACTCTCACAGGTATTAATGGATTAACATAGGAAGCTGCAAGAATTTCATTGTGTGAAGCTTCACTGACAAAAGCAGTGAGAGGATGAAGCCATTTGGGGCTCAGGGCTCTGGCTGGGACAACAAGATGAAATAATTCCACTCTCTCCTTCAGTCTTTTTGTCCTGTTCATTCTGGTTTGTGCTGCATTAGGAAATGGAGGTGCTGATCTCTTACTTAGCCTGCAGCTGCAGTTAATGGAAATCTCTGTATTAAGTGTGTTGGGGTATTTGACAGTTTCCAGGTGGAAAGACCTCCAGGCTTATAAAACTGTCCTAACGCCCTCAAATTGTTCACAATAGGAACAAGAGGAATAAGGATTGCTAGGATGTCAGTGCCTTGTCACCCGTTTATCCTGGGAGGTCAAGTTGGAAGCAGGGACGTGGTCAGAGACTGAATGGTCAGTGAGGTGGATCCCTGAGGAACTGCTGGGAAGGCTGATTCAAAGAGAAGCAGCTGCTGCAAGAGAGGGATTTTCTAACTGAAAAGAAGAGGTTATGTGGACAAAGGAAGTAAAATCTGATCTATGGAAGAGGGCAGGAGAGCACAGAGAATGTTTGAACAAAAAGATGCAAAGTCCCTGCGGGGGCTATAGTGAAAATCCTTTGCCCAGGTCTTTCTGTCCTGTATAACACCACCAGGGGATCCTCATCTGCGAAGAGCAGACTGAGCCTCTGAAGAACCTTTCAAAAGTTTGCTTCTCCTGCAATATCCCATTTCTTCAGCAAGAAAACAAAGACTAACTTTCCTCTCGGGAGAGCCTGTGAGGGCCGTGCTGGAGCTGACTGTGCCCAGTGGCTCCCCAGGGGCTGCTGGAGGGAACAGGGCTGCCCAGACACAGCCCTGTGCTCCAGCAGCCTCCTGGTCCCTCGGCAGGGAGAGCAGCTCCTTTGGGGTCCTGGCTGATCCCCCATATCCAGCTTGGATGCACAAGAGGAGAGAGGGACCACGTCCCTGTTCCAGACAGACCCCGAGTCCCTCCTCTGTGCCGTGGATTTAAGGGGCACAAGCTGAACCCAGACTGGTGCAGGGAGATGCTCTGTAGCTGGGGAAAGGGCTCCAGGCATCTCAGATTTAAACCAAGGTCTAAACTTCTGCCTTAAAATGCACATCTTTGTTTAAGCCTGGAGCTCTGTGTTTGTGGGGTGTTAGGGCAAATGTTCTGACATTTGTCTGTGGGTTTCTGTGGATCTTGAACTGATGCCAGGTTGGAGTGGTACCCTCCCAGCTCTCCTGACTTCATCCCCACGCGCAGGGGTTGGTGCTGGTGTGCACAGGAGCTCCCTGCTGGGATCCCCGGGGAGCTGGGAGAGGTTTGTTGTGGCCCTGCAAAGCCGCGCCTGCGCACGCCCCGAGCATCTTCACTTCCACATTATCTCCTGCAGCTTTGCCTGCACCCTGTCTGTAACCTAATCCAACAGGCTGAGCAGCTGGTGAGTGGGAGCCTTGCCTGTCAAAGACAGGAGGATGAATATCAGCAGTCAACGAGCCATCACTTCAGCTCCTGGCACGAAATGCAATCGGGCAGGGTGGGCACCCCTCCCAAAATAAACCCATTGCTGTCCACAGGAACCACATGAACCCCTGGCTGCCTGAAATAGTTTGGGAAAAGAAAGGATGAAGAGTGTCTTGGCTGAAAAGAAATGCAGGATGCTGCAGTGGATGAAAGGAAGAAGTGTTTTACAGACAAGGGTTTCTGGGTGATCTCCAGTCAAAAACGGTTCTTCTGCACTGGCCATACACCTGTGGAGTGGGTCAGGGAGCACAAAGATGAGCAGATTTTTCTGGGTTGTCTTCTGATTTTGCCAAAGATTTGAATGTACTCATGAATGGTTAAAATGGGTGGTTTCATCCTACAAAAATCGTACAGATTCCTGGTATGTCACTCCAGCCTTCAAGCATAACAGTCAGCAAGCTCCCAACGTTTTTAATTATTTATGCAAAGAGGAGCATCTAGAGAATCCAAGAGCCTGGTAGTTAAATCTCTCAGCAGAGAGCTGGGGAAAGACAAGGAAAGGCTGGGATCCAGGCCACCAACACTGGTCTTTCTGTAGGGAATAAAAATCAGATTTGTCAGAGTTATTAGCTCTGCCTGGTCCCTGCTCAGGGACATTTCCAGTCCAAGGCTAAGTTAGATTCTCAGAATTTCCAGTTCTTGCCAGGCTGAAGGGAATCGTGGCTCTAATGAGCCTCTCCTCTCCCACCAGTCCTGGGACTGGCTATGGGTTGAACTGCTGGTGAAAACTGAAGTGAGCACAGAAGCAGCAGTGGGAAATGAAAAAAATGCCCACTGACTTTAGCAAGATTTAGATCTGGGTATGAAGAATAATGTTTTATTTCAGATGTTCTCGCTGTCCTCTGAAGAGTTTATTTTTATTCTCTCTTAGGGCACGCTAGGTGAGAGCACCAAAATTCAGAGTGAAGCATTTGGGGTGTAATAAAAGAGCCATGTTGCTGCCGTGACCTTCCCACACATTTTGGGATAAATCTTTCTCTCCTGCAAAAACCAGCTGGAAACAAGGCTCCCTCTCCTGTGTCAGTGACCTGTGCAGAGCAGGCCAGCTCGGGGCTGTTCTGTGGGTTTGCTCTTTTAGCATCAGAGCTGCTTTTTCCTGTTTCTGCATGCAGAGCTTCCCTCAGTGACCAGAGGTGTGTGTGCAGAGCAGGGACTTGTGCCAGGGACCTCTTCAGAAGCATCCCTCTGTCCCTCCCACAGTGGGGCTGACCCAGCCCACAAGTTTGGGCAGGAGTTCAGGCTCAGCCCTTGGGAAGCACGGAGTTACAGACGGGTGGATAAAAGCTGAGTGTGGAGTTTTGCACCGTGACAGGCTGAGGTGAAGGGCACTGAGGAGCTGCTCAGAGTCACGGAGGTGTGATTCCTGCAGCCCTGCTGCAGAGCCCCTCTCAGAGGCCTTTAATCTGGTTATTCTGCTTGGCTGAAGTCCTTTAACCACCAAACTTGGAGTGCTGAGGCTGTGAGAGGATCCTGTGCCTGATTGTTCCAACGTTTAAACCGGGATAAGACCACAAACACCTATCAAATCACTGCTGTCAGATTATTCACAGCACTGACACTGTAATATGGGAGTTTTTTCTTGTTTATGGGCATTTCAGATCCTGATCCAGGTTCTACAAATGGCTCTGGCATTCCTGGATGTTTGGCCAAACGTGCTTTTGCCAGCTCCTAGATTGGTCTCTCACTTTCCGTGATGCCTGTAGGAGATTTTGGGCAGCCACAGGATGTGGTTCTGTTTGATCCAGACGCTGCTGCTTGAGCCTGAGAACCTTTTCAAATGCCCTCTGGTCACGCTGACAAGGTGAGAGCTGTTACACACACGAAGGGTGGGCTTTTCTCCCTTTCCAAGGGATCACCAGGCTTGAGTGGGCACAGCTGGGGCACGCAGAGAGAGCAGCCACACAGCACTGAATCCTGGTCCAGAGCACGTTCCTGTGCTTAAATACTGAAGCATTATGAAGAGAATGCAGGGTTCAAGAAAAAAAAGAAATCAAATTAGGCTTTCAGTTCTTGTTCACTTCTGGAAAATCTGAAGTATGTTAATGGCATTATTACTGTGCCCATATTGCAGCTTAAATCGGCTTTATGGATTGAGCCTCTTAGCGTGGAGTTAGGATAGATTAGCAGCATTTCCACCCTTTTTACAGGCAAGGAGAGACAAACACAGCAGCACACCCGTGATCGGGCAAGATTGAGAAGTCCAGGCCTGGTTTCTTCCTTCCTTGAGGCTGTGCCACACGAAGCTGTCACTGAGCTCAGTTTATTAGCTCAGAAGCAGACGAGCAGTGTGCTGCTAAAGATGCGGGTACACGAGGGGCACCACCCCGCTGTGCAGGTTTTGTGATGGATGGATTCCCATTTGATTCATCTTTTATAATCTCAGCATACAGAATATGCCTTTGTGAGTACTAAATGGGGACTTGAGTCATAAAGAATTGAGAGTTTGGATATAAAAAGTGAGGAGTATGGGCAGTTCTTCAGTGGAAGGGAAGTCTTTTATGGGAAAGATCATTTGTAAGTATCATGGATAACTGATGCTGCTCAAAAGTACTGGTTTGTTTCCAAATTAACCAACATATAAGTAGACCTACTCATGTCTCATTTAAATTCATTCTTTTTTTATCTTGGTTTGGAACCAGAGGCCCAATCTAATGTTTTTCATCCAACACTCTTGTTTAATCCATATGGATCAATTATCATTATCAAGAGCTGCTACTAAAGGGAACGTCCTGCACCTGAAAAACGAACTCTGGAAACAGCCTCCTGAGACTGCAGAATTTTCCTGTCCCAGATGGACCAGCTCAGTGCAGCTGGAGACTCAAGGGGTGTTTGAATACCAGGTTTTTTAGTTGGAGCATCTCCGTTTTTGTACATGTTTGGAGCAAGATTGCACTTTGCATGAGTGCTTGAATCCCTGGGAACTGATGGAATAACAAAATAATAGACTGCTCCTAGAGGAAACCCAGTCATCTGCTGGCATTAGACCAGCCAGGACGTGTTTGTAGCACTGCTGACAGTGCTTTTCATGTCTGGGCAGCTGGGGAGACCTTATGGGGCAGAAAAGCACAGCTTTAGTTCAAAGGAAATATTAAAACCCAGCAGCGTGTGATTGTGGCAAGAGTGAATCCTGTTTGTATTTGTCACAGCCTGGGAACAGGCCACGACCTGAGCATCTTCACCCTCCAGGGCAATGTCAAAAGAGTCCTTTCAGAGCCCCTCAGTGCTTCCTGCCACCCCACACCCTATTTCTGCACACAGATATGCAAGGCACGGGGACATGGTCCTGTTTTCGTCCATGTTTGTGCTTTGCTTGCTTCTAAAGCTCCTCCTAAGGCTGCCCACACCCGAGCCCAGCACAGCTCTGGTGATGCATGGGTAGACACATACTCCTCATTGTTCTCTTTTCCTGTTTTTTGGGGTGCTGAGGAGGGGAGATGGAGCCCAAAAGTGAGAGTGCCTGTAGACTTAGCTCAAAGCTTAGCAGGCTTTGGGGCTGAGAAGTGAAGAAGTTCAGAAGCAGCATGTGACAGACCCCACTGGTGGGACATGAAAGGGGCAGCAGTGCACAGAGATGCTTTGATGTGCTCCCAAAGCTCTGCAATACCTTCCCTGCTGAGCTGGAGGAGAGTTTTAATTTGGAGAGCCTAGTCAATGGCATCACAAATGCAACGAAGCAGGAAGGAGTCCAGGATAGTGACTTCTCCTTTCAGTTTCAGCCGTGCAATTAGGAGTTCTGTCACTGGAGTCTGCAAGACAAGTGGATCTGCATAAGCAGAGTGAAATTCAGAGTGCACAAAATGCATTTGAAACAATTTGGCTCTGCTCTGGCTGAAGCAAAGTGAAGGAAGAACATAGTAAATTAATAACTAACACTAGAAAAGAAAATAGGAAAGGAAGTTAGAAGAATGGATTGGTCTAAGTGTTTTCTTGCTCTAAGATGACATATAAAATATATACAGATTTAATTAGGAGAGGCTTATTTGAAATCTCAAAGCCAACTATCAGCCTCTCACTTTCTCACAATATTTTGTTACAGCCTACTATAAAAAAGGCAGTTAATTAAAACAGATTTATTCATCCAATCAAGCAGGTGTTCCAATGAGACACCGTTCCCAGAACCTGGGTGTTTTTGTTCGATTTAATGGAAAGCAATAATATCATGCAGGAGGAATCTCTAACAGTCAGGATTCATCCCTCGTTCCTTCGCTGTGTTCAGAGCCTCTGCCCTGAGCCCAGCAGGCTGCAAACCCTCCCTGAGATGCTGCCCTGCATTCCACGTGTGAGGAGGGAGGATTTTCCCTGGGTTTCGCTGGCTGCAGGGCTGCAGTTGCTGATCTCTGTTGCTCAGGCTTCGCCAGGAGCCCTCGGTGTTTGCAGCCCGATGCTGATGGAATCCACGGAGAGGAGTCACCTTGACTCTGCATTTATCAGCTGGAGCAAGTGCAAACCTCCTGCTGCACTGCCACAGAGATCCCAGCCCTGCTCTGATCCAGCCCCACTGTCAGGAGCTCATCTGGGAGCTGGATGGCTCCGTGGCTGGTGCTGGATCCAACCCTGCACAAACCAGAGGGGACAATCCTGGTTTTGTCCCCCAGGGAGGGATGGGGGTGTGCCGGTGTCTCTCTCTGTGTGTGTTTGTTTGAGTGCTGTCACCTCATCCAGGCTTTAAGGAGGACATTTTTGAGGTGTGCTGAGCACTTTGTGGCAGAGTTCCCCTCGCTGTCGTGGCGTGTTCTGGTGCAGTTTTGGGGTGTGTTTGTGAGCAGGTCAGGCTGTGGGATCCTTGGCATGAGCGCAGCATCCCCGGGGCTGTTGCTGCCCCTCGCTTTCCTTTGTAGAAAGTTGAAGTCCAGAAAGAAATTTGGGAAACATACGGGCAGCGTTTGATTTGTTTCCCACCTGAAATGTCAGCCAAGTGACATTTGTTGTCAGTCACAGTGTGACAGCCCGGACTGTCCTGCTGAGGGTTTACAGGGGGACTCAGGAGCTCTCCTGAAATACAGGGGAATTCTTGGAGGAGTCCAGCTCCTTCCACCCAGACCCCTCACTCCTGGAGCTCCCCTGGAAGGTGATCCATGGTTTCTTGGCTAAGTCAGCAGAGGTTTGGGCCTGGCAGGATGATTTGCTGAGCAGGTTTTTTGGCTTCAGAGGGCATCTCACAAATGGGACACTCTTTGCTTTACCTGACCCAGCACATTCAGAGTGAGTTTGAGTGCTGCTGTCATTGAAAGCGCCTCAGAAAATTCAAAGTACAAATAAAGGGAAACTGGGTAATAATTCTCATATTAAAAAAAAATCCCACCAAAACCTATTTCAAGGTGCAGAATATACCCTTAGCAAAATATTTTGATTTTGCTAAGGAAAATAAATCATCCATGACTGCGCGAGGGTGGACTGTTCTGAGACACCTCAGGGATGAAACAAAATCCAGAGTACCAGGAGGAAAAATAAAGACTTGAGGTAGGGAAGCATCTGCAACTTGGAATCCCTCCAAATTGCACACTGTGAATAAATGGCACTTGGAGCCTCAAGGCCTGGCCTTGGGGATGGGACAAGGACTGCAGTGCCATCCTCCCACTGCAGGAGCGTGTGGGCAGGAGACAGGCAGGGATGGTGGGGCAGATCCAGCAGGGACTGGTGCAGGCTGTGGTGCACAGCAGTTTCCAGGGTCAGTCGGGTCAGCAGCAAGCAGCACCTTTAATTATTTTGAGGTAGAGCTCGGAGTAAAAGCAGGACAGAGGGGAGAGCTATAATCACCAGGATCATGGGGATGGAGCCCATATGGCTTCTGGCCATCCTCCTCCTCTTCATCGTGGAAATCCAGGGGAAACCAGTGGGGGAAAAAAGCAAATTTGTCTGTTCAAGTAACAATTTACTAACAAACACAAAATGCTTGGATTTGTCCATAGGGGATCCTTACTAAGCTGACAGGGAAAGAGTTAATTGCAGGAGACCCTGAGTATGTCTTTTAGGAGAAACTCCTCAGTGCACAGGATTGAACTGAGACATTTGAGAGCTGCACCAATTCTCTCTCTGGCTGGAACATCCCCTCCTGCAAGGAGAAGGGCTGACAAAGGAGTGGATGAGCTCCTTGCCCTGGGGTCTGTAGGATGAGCAGTGGCAGCATCCCTGGCTCACCGTGGGGAGAAAGGAAGTCCTTGTGCTCACACGGAGCCAAAGAGGTGAACAGCTGACTTTGCAGTACCTAAAACCAGGGCATGGCTGATGCCTGTAGTTTTCCATGCTCGCCTGTATGGGAGCTGGGGAGAACGTGGCTGCTGGGCTCTGTTCTGCAGAGCCTGGCTGCAGGGGCTGCCCAGGAGAGCAGTGTCTGTGCTTGCCAGAGGTGCTTGCTGGTGCTGAAATCCACTGTGGTTTGATCAGAAATCAGCTATGATGGACCTGAGCTGCAGCTCTGGGAGAGGGATCAGACCTGGGCCAGAGGTGGGTGAAGGAAACAAATCGCAAATTTGGCCTAATGCATTTTAGACAGAATTGAAGAGAGGTTGTCAGTTGTGTCTGGGAAGACACAATAAAGACGCTCTCCCACCTGCCGGGTTCAGCAGAAAGGAGGGGAAAGACTTCTATTATTTACATATGTTACGTTTTATACCTTTCTCAACTGCACAAGGGATTGGAGGACATGTCACTTCCTTCTCAATCCCACTGGAGAAAAAAGGTGCTCATTAAAGTTTTCTTATTACAAAAGGAATGAAAAACAGAAAATACCGTTAAGTAAACATTGGCTATTATTTACATGAAACTGTGAGAAAGAATATGACTCCAAGGTTAAAACAGAAGGCTTAGCACAAACCAGGGCAATAGTCAGTGGCAGCAAGATCCAGCTAAGAGAACAGAATTCAAGGGCTCCTCGGAGTGCTGGAGTGGGCAGGAAAGTTGGTGCTGAATCTGGCTTCCCACTGGAGAGCTGTGCTGGCAAATGTAATTAATGAGCAGGCGATGGAAATCTCAGAGAAACAGGCTGAAGAAGCTGAGGAAAGAGAGACAGGCTGCAAGCACTGTAACACTAAACAAAAACCAGATCTCTCATGGCGCTTCAAAACACAGGACCCAGGGAAACATAACTTCAGTGCACTGAGAAGAATTTGGTCTTAGTTCATCAGAGTAAAAAATTAGTTTTGGCTTAGTTAGGTTTTTTTTTAATGCATATTCTGGAGGTAACTGGCTACTAAATACAAACCCATTCCTTTAGCATAGTTACAGAAAGAGACCTGAAAAATGAGGTTTTGAGGGAATTGCGAACCTGAATACTTCTGGGGAATCCAAATTAAGTCCTGTATGTAATTAAGCTAGCAGGGATGCAGGGTAATCCTAAAGAGTCAAATAATTAATTTTAGATTTGTGACAGAAGCAAGATTTCAGTATTTTAATCAATCATGCAGTCTGTCTAGGAATAGGTCGGAATTTGAGGAAAGTCCCAATTTTCCCTTGTGATGATGCATGTAGCATGTCTTCCATGGATATCATTTTTGCAGCAGTTTCTGCTGTTCTCCTATGAAAACTAGATTGTGGGTAATAAAATTTAATGGCCAATATTCAAGAATGCTAACAGCTAATTACATGAACAAGGAAATGTGTAAAACTAACTGTAGAGCTTGAAATTATGGAGCTGTACATGGCCACGATGCCAATGCCCATTGAAAGAGTAAGGGGAAAAATTCCCCGGGTCTTCATTTAATATCTCTGCCAGTTGCTCGTTACACAAGCAGGGTTTAGCCCTTTGTATCTGTTTTTAATCAGACACTTTATCTGCTTTTCTGTATCTGGAGAGAAGAGTGCTGGCAGTGCACTGAGGAGGAGAGCTGTGCAGTGACATTTATTGAATATGGGAGGAAGCAAAAAATGAATTCTAGGAACAGAACTGTTCCTGTTCCAGCAACCAAGAGCAGGGCCTCTCGTTGTGCTTGTGCCACAGCCCCTGAAACCAAACGAGAGGAGCAAACAGAGGTGCAGGTATGAAAATCTGCTCGCCCAGAAAGGCAGAGGGACAATCCCCAGTTGGCCACACCACTGGGATGGGGCTGTGAAATGGATCAAATGCTGCTGCTGAAAGTCCCAGTCAGAGTCCAGATGGCTTTTCAACCTCAGAGAAGCTCCCAGGCACTTCAGGGATGTCACCCAGTTTATTGTGCCACGTGTGATGGGGTGTGCTTTCTAACAGGCCCTGTTCTGCTGGGGACACCGGGCCCTTCACATCACTGGCACGAGAAGCCAAAGTCAGGGCAGAGCTGGGCACTAATCTCGTTCCCCACACATTAATTCTGCTTGTTTTGCCGTGGACCTAATGATCTGTGAGGAACTGGGCTGCTGTGGCTGTGCTGCTTTCCCCCAGCCCTCCTGAGAGCTGTGGAGGAGTGCAGAAAGCCTCAGCTGGCTGTGCAGGGGGGTCTTAGCCTGGCACTCCTGCCTCCAGTCCGTGCTGAGAGCTGCTCCTCTGGAAGCAGCCCTGAGAGGGGAGGATGACACTTTGAATGCTGTGCTCACAGCAGGAGGAGGTTCAGAGTCCAGGAGTGAGGTCAGCCTGGGCAAGCAAAAGCAGGAAAAATAGCACATGCCAGGTGAAACCATGTCCAAGTGATGTCTGACATCTGCAGTGGTCCCTCCAGCAGTTTGTAGAGTTACTTAAATTCTCTGCCTGTTCCCCCATGTTTCAGTGAACACCTTAATCATAGCTCACTTTTTGTACGAGTTTTATTCATGTAGCTCCTTTTAGGTGGGGCAAAATGGCTAGGGATGTCTTCAAACATCACCCAGGCATGGAAGTAAAAAGGATAGTAAGGATATTAAAAAGGAAAATAATGGGAACTCGTAACTTTCTATCTCCTCTTTGGTGTAAGGATTGGAATTGTCACCATCAGCGATCGTGCCCCAGGATTAAACCCCTCACTGAGACGGATGGGACTGTTCAAACCTCTCTAAGCCCTTGCTTCCTTTCCAGGCTGGCTGCTAACTCCTGTAGCTGTCTAAGCATCAGATACCTGAATTTTCAGACCCTTCAGAGCCATCAAAGACAGAAGCTTTCGGATGAAAAAGCAAGGGGAAACCAAAAGAAAATGAGGATTTGAAAGAACGGTGCTTGTCAGAAGAGACCAGCAGCGCATCATCACCGTACATCTGCTGCTGCAGTGCCCTGCTTGAGGGAAAACATCAGGAGGGAAAACATCAGTAGGGAGGTCTTGCTCTCCTCTGCAGTCTTGCACAAGGAGTTCAGCTGTCAGTCAGTGGTTGAGGTGTGGAGTAGAACGAGCTTCTTTACTGCTGGATATTCTCTCGGAAGCTGGAGGTGTCTCTGGCTTTGCTTCCCATAGAAAATGGGAGTGATGGCACTTCCAGTTTTCCAGGGCTCCCTAAGCAGATGTGTCAGGAGGCAGGGATCTGCAGGAGGAGGGCCCTTTGAAGATAGTGCCTGTCTGGTGATATCCCCTCTGTTTGCATTTCTGTCTGTAGCCACAGCTGCGCCTGTGCTTACATAAAGTTCTCTAGTGTGTAACATATTTTCTCAGCTGATTTTAAGCTCAGCGTGGCAGTAATAGAGGTGTCTTGCAGCAGAGAAGCTTCAGCAGGCCTTGGCTGTTAGGCAGGCATGTACAGAAATGCATTTCTCCTCTGCCAAAAGTGGTGCTAAATTGGTGGCTGCTTTATTGGATTGAGTCAAAGGCATCCTCAGTCGCTCCGTGGGAGCAAGGGTGGACGATATCTCACTGGAATGATTTAATGGACTTACAAACCACCTTCGTGGAGAGCACCAGAGATGCTTCTGCACTGTGCTGGCTGAGTGATGCCACCCTTTCAGCTCTATAAATAGCAGAGCAGGCAGTCCTTGCAGTGTGTGGGCTTGAGCCAGGGTACAGAATGCCACTGTCACCCTGACCTGCTACCAGAGCAGAGCACAGACACATCCCTTGCTGCAGAGGATCATGGTGGGGTTTTATCCAGCCAGGAAAGGGCTTAGAGGGAAGGAGATGCAGTGGCCTGCAGAGAAGGCCACTGCAGAGAAGATCTGGAATCCCCAAGTGGAACAGCTTCCCGGGGAATGGGCACGGCCCCGAGCCTGACAGAGCTCCAGAAGTGTTTGGACAATGCTCTCAGGCACAGGGTGGGATTTTTAGAGTGTCCTGTGCAGGGCCAGGAGTTGGACTGGATGATCCCTGTGAGTCCTTTCCAGCTCAAGATGTTTTATGACTCTTTGATTCTGTGATTCTATGATTTTAGTATCCATGGTCCTCCACAGACTCCAAGTCCATGGGCTCCAAGGCCCATTTCTCCCCTCTCTGTCCCACACCTCAAATCTGCAAACTTTGGCTTAAAAAGTTAGGAGATTTTTAAACCCAGAGAATTTGGGACACTTTCTGTCTGGTTTCTGCATCAATGAAGTTCACTCTGTGACTCACACTCTTTATTTCACACCCCAGAGGCTAGAAACTTTTTTTTCCCCCCAGAAGAACACATTCTCATATAATTATTGAACTCCCAAAGCTCAGGGCTGAAAATAAACCCCGGCAAGCGTGGCTAGACTCCCAGGGAAGTGACAAGCATGGCATGACTGTAATCCAGTCTAGTCGTGCAGACTGTGAGCAGCGAGGGGAGCACACAGCCCTGGGGAAGGCTGCTCCCCTGGGGTGAAACAGCTCCTTGAGAGCTGCCGAGAGTGATGCTTCTTACGTGGCCTGCTCCTTGGTGTGGTTTATCCTCAATCTCAGCCTTAATGCCAAAACAGTTGCTTTCGGAGTCACTTTAGAGGCACTTTGCAGACAGTGCAGTGCTGCTCCCTTGGCAGAGATCAGTATCTTGTAAGCCATCTGTCCTGTAAGAAACAATGCTGCCTTGTCAGGGAGATGGTGAGAACGATATCCTACACGTTGTAATCTGTGATTTAGCAGCTCCACGCAGACACTCAGGGAAGACTGGCAGCATAAAAAGCACAGCTTTTATCAGCAGTGCACAGATAGGAAGGAACCCTGAGCAGCCAGGGACGATCTGCAGGTAGTTTTTGTTTGGGTGAATGAAGCAATTCCTCACCTTTCTTCTTTGCAGGTTCGGTGCTCACCATCCCTTTCACGTGGAGTAAATCACAATTTTGGGGCACGTCTGCCATGATCTGACCTATGGTTTATGTAGAAGCCAGGAAAACAGGTGTGCAAAGTGATGTTTGGGGAGAGCAGAGGAGAATTTGGGGAAATCGTGGGTGACTGAGGAGGAGAGTTCAGCCCCTGCCTTGTAGGGAGCACACGTTGTCTCCTGCCTCATCCCTTGGCCAGAACTGTGATTCTCCTGTCTGACACAGATACCTGAGGGATGCACAGGGGACAGGAGGGGACAGAGGGAGGCACCCCCAGGAACTCCCAGCAGGTTCCAGACACTGCTTTGAGTCATGGTTGGGAGGAGCAGGGCAAGGAGCCTTTATAGAGCCTTGGAGGGGAGAGAGCAACACCAAGAGACAAAAAGAAAACCAGTGGAGACATCTGTGGTGATTACCACCTTGGGGGTGATTTCATTTAGCTGCGAGGTCTTCCTCCCAACAGAGGTCAGACAGAGAAGGAGAAAGTGAGGAGAAAGTGTTATCAGAAGAGACCTGAGAGGGAGGAGAAAGGAGAAAGGGAGGACAGGACATCTCCTCAAGAGAAAAAGTAATGCCTTGGACTGGTCTGTGAATCCAGCAGCTAAGACAGAGCCCAGGGGCAAGGCATTTGTTAACTGTTTTCTTTGTAAGGTTTGCAAAACATTAATATTTTAAGTAGTTTATTCTTCATTAGCATAATTAAGAACACATAAGTCTAAACTCAGTGAAAACAGAATCAACAAATTAGCAGGTGCAGGAATTTGGAAGCAAGAGGTTTGGGAAAACAGAGCTTGCAAATGTCGGCATTAAGCAGAGCAGGGAAATCGTGCCAAGCCTTATTTATGGATTTGTGCATTTCCTTTGCACAGGCCCACTCCTGCAGCCAGAGGAACGCAGCTCAATTTAAACATGAACCCCCTGCAGTTACTCTGTAGCTGAGCCTGAACCCCGGAGCGTACAAAATAAAATTCTGCTGAAGAGAAACTGATGAGCCTCACCTCGGGTGTCTCTTGAAAGCTGAGGTGTCGTGAATCAACACTCAGCTGAACAGGGAGGCCAACTGCAAAATTAAATCCAGAAGAAAATGGGAGAAAATTTTAGAATAGTGTCTTGATTAAAGGAGATACAAGAAGAAAAGAGCAGGGACATTAATAATACTGCAGAGAAGGGCTTGGGGGGGGGAAAAAAAGGCATCCTATGCCCACGTGAGAAGTTCCCCTTAGGAGGACCAAGAACTGATTTCCAAGATAATACCCTGCAGGTTTTTCAGTGTGTGACAGTGTGGGATATTTAAAATAAGGTTTTTCCCTGGTAATATGGGACATTTCTAGTTTTTAGCATCACTTTCATAGGACAAAACGACTGCACTCCAGATTGCTCTGGCACTGGGCTTGTCTCAACAGGCACCAAAGATCTGCCACACCTGTTAAGCTCTAGGTATATAAATATATGTGACTCTGTATTTATGGGGTATCCTGCCCAGTTATCACTCGCTGTCACGAGGATGAAACAAATAACTTCTGTTATTTGTTATAACTTCTGTAATTTCTGTTAGTCAGTCTGCTGCAGACTTCCAGCCCATACAACCTGAGGATGAACGGTGTCTGTCCTTTTAAAAGGACTTTTAGATCTGTGGCTCAAAAGATCAGGGTGTTGTTATTGTTGGTAGCCAAAGGGCACAATGTAAGTATGGCAAAGGTTAAGAAATAACGTGGTTAATCCTACAAATCTCTGCCCCCAAATCTCTGACTTTATTGGGATGATGGGGAGGTTGAATAAGCAAGTTTTATACTGCAGGTATTATTCAGGAACCTTTTTAGGGCATTAATGGAGGCAAAAACCTGATTCTGTGCATTCCTTCCCTTGGAAGCAGTATTACAGAGTTACTCCTCTCCCAGGCTGCTTTATGTCTGTGCAGCATTTTTGGTGTCTTTTGGATTTGCCTGCTTAGTACTCTTGAGAGCAACATTTTTCCGCTTTAAATGAATGGTTTTTTACTGCCTGCAGCCTTTCTGTGGGTCTTCAAAAACTGCCCAGTCTGCAGTTCTACACTCTTTCCTGAGCTATCTTAATGAACCAGGATTTGGCTTTGCTTCTTTATTTTATCTGCAGACTGTCCTGTTTGTTATCACTGTCAGGAGGAGCTTCCTCCCACTTTCTTTCTATGATTTCTCTTTCCTGGATGGCATTTCCACCTCCCCATAAACCACCCTGCTCTGCTGGCCAGCCGAGGCAGTTGTTTTGGCCAGGGAGGGTCTCAGCAGAGGTGGCAGTGAGGGATGTGGTGACCAGGGCTGACTTGTGCAGAACCACGACCAAGACAAACTGCGGCTGCCCTGCCATCCGTGACACTCGGTCTCCATCATTCTGAAATACATTCAGAGGGACCTTTTGCTCGTGGAAAAGTTCCTCTTTCTCAGCTCTACGACCATCTGGGTGGCTCAGACTGAGGGATTTGGTGCTGAGGTGTGCCTGAACCAGGCAGGATGCAGCGTGATGAGGAAGCTGCGTGGAAGGGGGGCTGTGAGCTGCATTGTCTGGAGCTGGTGAAGGAGATGTAATCTCCCCACACCAAGCTGTGCTGAGTTTAAATCAGTCACCTGCTCCAGGTACTTCAGATATTTGGATTTTTCAGGTTTTTCTTCCTCTCTCTGGAAGCCCCTAAAAAAATCTTTTTTTCTCTTGTGAAGATTTTAGAAAGGGGAGATGTCTGGGAGTTTGTTCCCTCTCCACAGAGTGCAGGCACACAGTGGCTGCCAGGCACCAGCACCCTCAGGGGAGCAGGGTGGCTGCTCCTTGCCCACCCAGGGCTCTCTTTTAGGTCCTGTTTGTTCAGACAGCTGTGAAATTCAAGTGGTGTGCTTGCTGTCCAAGGGGCACAGACTCTTTGTCTTCCTGCCCCCAGTGTTCTACAGACGTAATGAATTTGGCTTTTAATCCCTCCGTATTTACCACGGTTTGGAATTTGTCAGGGAAAGACAATTTATGGGTCTTTCACTTTTTCATACCCAAAAGGTGCTGCAGGTGAATGTAGTATTGCCTAAAATAGCCCTGTTTTTGCAACTGGGAAACATTCATTGGAGAGCTGAGCACGTGAGTTTGCCTCTTCCTTGCAAGAGCCTCCAGTCAGGTTTGAATGACAGAATTAGGAATAAACCCAGAATGGAGCTGGAGGTAGAGTTACTGCAGCACAGGAACCCTGGGGGCTCAGAGCAGGGGCTGCAGGTGCTGGGTGCTGCGGGTGCTGGGTCTGACTCTATTTTTACACAGGTGCCAACAAAAGCCCAGCAGAGCTTGTTCAGAAATGGGAACTGATAACCACTGATAAATCCACTCCCTGCCAGATGAGAAGAAGAGCCTCAACTGTCCCTGTTGGTAGTTCAGAGCTTGCTGTCCCTGCCTTTTCCTCTCCCTGGCCACTGTGCCAACCTCTTGTCTTTTCCCTCCTGCCCGGGTGGTTCCCTTGCACTTCCAGGCTGAGCCAGGTCTGCCAGTCCACACAGCTCTCCCCAGGGTGATGCTCCCAGATTATCTTGCTGATTGAAGAAGTGATGAGCCGGAGTGGGAACGAGCAAAAAAAAGAAATAATTAAAAAAAAATCTCTTGTTCAATAGCTACAGCAGGCAGAGATTACGAGCAGCAGGCACAGAAGCAGTGGACACAGAGCCTGGAGATGATAATGATGCCATGCTACATTAGTGCTGCACTGGCAGATAAGACAACAGGGCAGCGTGCTTGACAGCATTTCTCAGTTCAGTTGACATCTCTCTTTTGTGGAAAATGAATACATAACCCATCTCAAACAAGTAGGGGATGGAGCAATGACGTCAGACAGCCAAAATGAGCTTTCTGTTCTGCCTGCCTGTGCAAAGATAGGTACTATGAATATATCCCAGGGCTTTTTATTTTTTTAATCTCCTCACAATGGTATATTTTTATTTATTACCACCTGCGTGATGGCTGTGTGGAAAGAAGGTGGGAGAACTGCAGACTGTAAATACTTTATTATAATGGTAGCTAAAAGCATGTTCTGCAGCCATTCCATCACTAGGAAGTAATTGTAATCATTTTAGTAGCCCAGACTGATTTCTCTTCAGGTAATACTGCAACATTCCATGGCTGGGTCAGTACTTGGCCCTCCCTCTGTCTCCCAAGGAGGAGCTTTGCATTCGGCTCTATAGCAGGGGCTTTTTCTGTCATCCTTCCTAAAGTTGTTCCCTTGCTTTGCAGGTCCTGCACCTCTGCTTCCTTCTCGCAGGTGCGGGGACAGCTCCTCTGGCTGTGCTGCAGGGAAATCTGGCTCGCAGCTGGTTTTTGTTACAGAGCTGCTCTCCCCGTTCCCAGCCCGGCGTGGCTGAGGAGCTCGGCTGGAATTTTAGCATCGTTAACACCCCGGCAATGCCATGTGGAAGGTGCTGGGGAAGTGTCCACTGCAGGCATCAGAAGCACTCAGAGCCTGTCCCTGGACATGCAGGAAGCTCTGCTGTGGGGAGAGGAGACTTGAGGGTGTGAAAAACGAGGTTCACTCTCCTGTGAGAATTTAAAAGTTTAATAAAAGGACAATAAGGGACAGGAACAATAAAGCAAAAGTTACAGCACTGGGTACCCTTGGCTCCAGCCAAGAGCACACCTGCTATTTCAGAGACACCCTTTCCATACCTTTACTGTTAATGCATATTCATAAACAATTATACATATTTAAACCTTTTCCCCAAACTAGTTTACATTTTCTAGGAAGTGTTTAGCATGGCCCCTCCTGGGGTCCACCTTTTTAGAGCCTGCGCATTTCTTGGCTGTGGTTTTGGTCAGTTTTTATTATCACCTCCAGCTTGGGCCTTGGTCCGTGATGTTCACAGAGGTTTTTGCTGAGAGCTGCAGGTCAACTGCAGGGGTCTGCATCTCACCTTCACTGGGTGTTATCCAACCAAGCAGACAGCTCAGTTACCACAAGCATAACTATGGCATCAATTTTACTACAGAAATGAAGACATTAGTTATTGTTACAAAAGAAAAACCCTGTATCTTTATAGCAAAGCTACTTTAACATTATACAACATTTACATAATTATTTGCGAAAAGCCAATACTATAATAAGCATTTATAACAAGGGAGTCCTCAGCATTTGAGACTTGTGATCAGGCCTGCCTGTCTGCAGCCCAAATTCTCTGTCCATGAGTTATGCTCTGCCTGGCAGAGAAGATGGAGAGGAGAACATCCTGTTGCGAGGACAGCTTGCTCATCTTTGAGCAGAACGAGCCAGGTGAATCCTCAAGAGGACATTCAAGAGGAATTCCTCAAGAGGAATTTCAAGAGGCTACAAAGCTGAAGCTTCCAGCAAGGAGCACGTATTTTTTATAGATATATATCTAAAAAAGCACATGCACACATATAAAAAGACGTATACATTTCCCCATATGCAGTTGGTCATGACTCATCAATTGATTATGCAGCGGAAGAGACTTCTACCAAAGAGTTGTCCTTTCCAAATCAAACATATATATCTTTGATAATTGTCAGCCTCCCCAGGAAGTTAAGAATTGCAGTTGGGACTTGAGTCAAATTGTGACATTTCGCCTTACTGGCAAAGAATTTCCTTCTGGCGTCGGTAAACTTTGTAATCTGAAGTTTTGAGGTTGTCTTCCTTCACAAACTCTTCCTGGGTTAGAAGGTTCTGTACCCCAGGGAATTTATGTGTTCCTAACTAGGCCTGGGGTGATGATGAGTGAAAAACATTTTATAGGGAATTATTCTCCGCGTCTTCTAAGGACATATCCCCACTGTGAATCACGGACCACTGCAGCCTTGCATTTTTATCACATCTGCTATTAGTGCTCTTCCTCTCTCTCATGTTGGGCAGTGCAAGTAGATTACTCATCCCCAGTTTTATTAGCTGTCGGCTTCTCATTTTTGTGTTGTACTGCGGCCCTGCAAGTTTTGGACAGCACTTATTCCAGTCAGTGATAGATCTTATACAACTTACGAGCTGGATATAAACTTTCTGAGATCATAGGGCTTTAGCTAAAAGGAATTTACACAGCCATAGACACCAGAAGGTCGCTGCAATTTTATAATTTTAAAATACGTCTGAGGTCATGCATTTATTCAGTCATGGCTCTTTTTGCATTTAAAGGCATCAGGAAAAACTTCTGCTTCTGGTGGTGAATGTGGTGCACAGACATCATGAGAAGCAGTGAGACTTAGGGTTGTAATCTGGTTCCCACTGAACTCCACGGAAAAAGCAATTTTCTGGAACAAGAGGGTATCATTGCAGAAGGAAGGGAATTGCAGAACGTTACAAAGTTGGTTTTATTTCCTCATACTGTGCTCAGCCAGGCATTGTTAGTAAATAAGATCTAGAGCACTTAAAAGAAGGATCCAATCACAAATTCAATTGGTCCATTAACTACATGTAATATTATTTACCTAAGTGGCCCTTCTGGACTGTTTCATAGCTCAGGTTTATAACCTTTCTTAAGAAGATCAATAGTACTGAGCAGGCAGTGTGTGAGCACCATGAAAGTCAGGCCGTTTTCGCGGTTACGGGCCGTGATTTCCAGACCTGGAGTCCAGATTAGAATTGCAAAACGAGGAAAATGCTCTCCCTGAAACACTAAAAAGAAGGAACAGCCTTGGCAGGAAGGATGGGGAGAAGCAGTGAAGAGATGGGGCTGATACAAGTGGAAAATGCAGGTGGATTTCCAGCCCACAAACCCTCTCAGGTCTGAGACAGAAGGTGTAGCAGCACTTAAAGCCACACACGGAGCTTTGCCAGCGTGAGCTGGTGGGAGGGAACACCCATCCTGATGATGATCAAAGCAAATAAAGTCCAGGAAGGTCCTGTTTCGTAACGGGCCTGGTGATACCTGGCTGTGAGCTGGCTCTGGCTCCCTCCCTTTCAGTTCCACTCATCCCATTTCATCCAGGTCATTCTGACTCCCCTGAGACAGGGGAGTGTGGGAGTGTGTGGTGTCTGTAAAGTGGGAGCTGAGGGATGGCTCAACTCCTTACAGACCCTAAAAACTTCTTGTAGTGACAACACATGGAATTTTTAGTGGCAAAAGGCCAGAAACTTTCCTTCCCCAAACCAGATCAGCTGCTTTTCAGGGGATAAAACTCTGATTTCTTGTGCCAGGCACCACAGAAGTAGTGTCAGGCTAAAAGGGCTTGGAGATTTGGAGTAATAATTCAGAGAGAAGAGCATCTCTGCTGGAGAGAGGTGACAAGAGTCCAAACTGAGTGCTAAGTCCTCCTGCCTGTATCTTGACTAGTTGTGTTTCTCTTGTTATGGTTCTCTTGTTTCTCTCCACCTGTTTGGGGTGCAGGTATCCCCACTGCTTTAGCCACTCACTGGGTGTTGTCTGAGGCATCTGCAGCCAGGCATAGGCTGGAAAGGATTTTCCTTGCCCCAAATATTAACTCAAGTAGCAGAAAATGCCTCTCTGTGAAGAGAATTCATATGGAAAACACATGTTTTCAGGCTCTCTGCATCGATTCCAAAATTTTTGTGTGACTGTGTTTCTGGTTTTGCTCCCTTTCAGGGCTGTTGTTGCTGCTTCTCTCTAGGCAGGACCTGGGCATTGCCTTCCCCTTCTCTTACCCGGATTTCATCAGTATTTTTGTAACTTTTTCACTGTTAAGCAGGAGACAGGAGCAGTCTGGGAAGCACAAGTTACCAGCATTGTGTGCTTCAGCAAGAGATGATGCTCCTGGGAGACTGGGGGTGCTGAGGGGTGGCAGCTCGAGCAGGGATCTTGTGCTCATTCATTCCATCCACAGGTTTGACTGATGCCCTGGTAGACAGTTTTGGAAGAGAAAGGCATCAGGTTTGGAAGGTCTGTCTGTAACTGTGCAGGGTCTCTAGCTGAGGGGCAGCTCGACAGATAAAGGTTTTGTTGAAATCTTCTGTGAACTCCAGGCAGACATTTTTATTTATTTAAAAACAAATTTTTATTTATTTATTTTTAATCCTGCATGCTATTATTTCCAAACCCAGTCAGCAGCATTTGCCTGTCAGGCTATGCAGGTGTTGGCATGAGAGGAATTCAGGAAGATCATAAATTTTGTGAGTCTTTCCTGTTTGGTTTTATTGCAGCTTCTTATGTGCATGAGGTATTAACATTATGAGCTTTCTTTGGACTGGAGTTGTGCTGGGAGCTGAGATCTCACTGAGGAGTTAAGATATTTGAAGCTTTCTTTTCTTTCTACAAAACTGTTGGGAAGGAAAGGGATCCAACTCTGGCATGATGTTTCATAAGGTGACATTTGTTATAACTCATTGCAAGTGTTACTCACCATCTACGAAACGTCCAATTAAACTAAAGAGCAGTGAAAAATATCCAATTCCACTTTAGCAGCTGCACTTGTTGCCAGAATCCCTCAGGTTTTTTTGG
The DNA here is from genome assembly GCA_013397175.1 of Platysteira castanea. NCBI lineage: Eukaryota > Metazoa > Chordata > Aves > Passeriformes > Platysteira > Platysteira castanea. The sequence continues at coordinate 593,227 of VYXC01009489.1, forward strand.
AGCCAGCAGATTTCCCCCAGGAGACCTTTGCGTGGTGACTGTCCCCTGGCACCAACCTGCTCCCATCAGCCAGACTGTCACACAAGGACAAAACTTCCCTTCCCCTTTGGGTTTATCCTTACCTTCCCAAAGATCTCTTTGGTCCATAGTTGTTACCAGACCTGTGCTGCATCCTTTTGGCTCCTGACAGTGTTTCAGTGTTTTAGCTGGATCCCAGAGGAAAACGTTCTCAAAAACAAAATTGGGAAATGACCTGTGATCCTTGGTCCTTTTCAAAATCAGACTAGTTGGTTCTATGTGTAGTTTATTGAAACTTGAAGCTTCTGAGTCACTGAGGTTGTTCCTTAGTTCTAAAAGCTTTAGTGGAATCATGTTCCTATAGAAAATAAGCCAATATGTTTATGGTTTCTATTCAGATTATGGTTCCCCTTCCCTCCAGTGCCTTTGTAGTGTGCCTTGAGGTTGAAACACTGGATTCTGTGGTTCTGTCTGTGCAGAGAGAGACACATGTGAGCAATGTAGCAGCATCTCTGGGTATGTAACATACACAAACTTCTCTCGCACTTGGAGGAGAGCAGGATCCCGAGTGAGCACACTCCCCGAGGTGCCAAACTGGCTGGTGCAGATCCCTGGCTCCCCAGGCAGCTCGCAGATGCAGCTCTGCTGTCTGCTACAGCCACCCACTGTTCTGCAGTGTCAGCTGGGCTGGAGCTCACATCCACCCACTCTGGAAAGGCAGGAATGCAGCCGGGCTCTGCGGCTCCTGGGGCACACCCCGGGTCTGCTCTGCAGCCACCACAGCCTCCTCCTCATTATCTTGTATCAGCACCTCCTTTTCCCCCTTTAGGGCACTAAAAGGGACCAAAATTCCAGCTAATTTGCTGCAGGAAGCCGTTGAGCTGTTGGGCAAGGAGATGGAATAAGTCACCCAATTAATTAGAGCTGCTGGTGGCCCCTGGTGCTGACCTGGTGTCGTTTGTCAATGCCAAGCAGAGGTAGACAAGCCTGGTTCCTTTTTTGCTTACCTGTGAATACCCAGCCCACGTTTCCTATGACTCCAGTCACCTGCTGGGATCTTTGAGGTGTGGGAAGGAACCTCAATTCATCCCGTTTGCTGTACTTGTTCCAGGGCAGGATTTACTTCTCATTTTCCTAGACCAGAAAACAACATAGCTGCCTTTAGAGAGCAAGGGTGGGGGCTTTCTACATCAGCCTGTCTTTAGGTCCTATTTATAAACGAGGAGAGTGAGAAAATATGTTTAAAAACATGCAAGCTTTAAAAATAAAACCATGACCTAGTCAAAGAGTAAACATTAAGGAAAAATAAAAGACTGTTTTAAGAGACGGAAGCAGAGAAGAAGCAGTAAAAACATTCAAAATGAATCTATTACTGTAAAGAGGAGGGTGTAAATCAGTGGCTCCCATCACTGACAGTTCAGAGATGCTGAGGACCTGGCTTAGCAGTGGAAAAGGAGGAAATAAAAAGAACTTTGAGTGGGAAATAAAGCAAGGATGAGAAATCCACTTACTTGCACGTGATAGATTACCCATGGACACCAAGATCACGCATCTGACCAGAAAAACCATCAATGGCATAGTGTTTAAACAAGATAAAAAATTACACTGAGTGTGTGCCACTCTCCTGGGCAGTGGTGCCACCTTTATGCTTTCAGGCAGCCCTTTGAGGTGGGGTTTTGATGCCTTAGGTTTTAACTTTTATATTTCTATATTGCCTAGTGTGGAACACTGGTGTTCCTTGCAGCTCGTTAGCTGCTCTCTTAGGCCAGACAGACACAACAAAGCTGCTCTGAGCTTGCTGTTCAAGGACACTCGGGCTGTCCTAGGCCCAATGGTGTAAACTATAGCTGTGGGAGAGGTGGAGAAATTGAAGAAAGCTAAAGTTTTAATTGGTGAATTTATGCTGATTTGCAAATGGACCGAACCTATAAAAGTGTGAAGAACTCGTGACTCCTCGTCCATCTTGGGGTCCATGTTTATGGAAGCAGCCTCTGGCTCCCCAGGGTGTACCTCTGAAGGCCTTTCAAATAAATACCCACCTTTATTCCCTTACTCCTGTCTAGTCTCTGTTTCTAGGTAGCTGGAGAAGGCATCAGTTGCTCAGGGGGTGTTGAGAATACATCTTAAAAAAGGGGTGGGGAGCTTTTCCCATGATGGCCCTTGGGAAGTTCGTCCCCTGCGAGGCTGTGCTGTCACTGATGCGTGGCTCTCCTCCCTCACAGGTCGCCTGGTCACTATGAACAATGGCCCAGCTATACTACAAAAAGGTCAACTTCTCCCCGTACCGAGACCGGATCCCACTGCAGATCGTGCGAGCGGAGGCAGAGCTCTCGTCGGAAGAGAAGGCTTACCTCAGCGCTGTGGAGAAGGGGGACTATGCCAGCGTGAAACACGCCCTGCAGGAGGCAGAGATCTACTACAACATCAACATTAACTGCATGGATCCTCTCGGTCGCAGCGCCCTCCTCATAGCCATAGAGAACGAGAACCTGGAGATCATGGAGCTGCTGCTGAGCCACAGCGTCTACGTGGGGGATGCTCTGCTCTACGCCATCCGGAAGGAGGTGGTGGGAGCTGTGGAGCTGCTGCTGAATTACAGGAAGCCCAGTGGTGAAAAACAGGTCGGTCGAGTGTTGCTGTTCAGTTTTGAGCCATTATCCTGCCTTAGGAAAGTGCTGCTGCTCAGACAGGCACAGCGCAGCACCTGTAAAGCAAAGTCCTTGGTGTAGGTCCAGGGCTTTAAATGCCCAGAGCAGACCCGGGCAGTCCTGTGTGGATGGTAATTCTCCAGCCTGAGCAAACGTGTTCTGCCTGACATAAACTCTCAGTTTTTTCCCTTTCACTCAGTGTTCCTTCCAGCCCCACAGTGTTTGCGGACACACTGATTTATAGGTTGATTTATAGGCGAGCACTTTCTAAAGGAATTTGTGGCTCTCTGAAATTATATTACAATCTGTAAATATGAACTATTGCCACGCTGTCGTGCTGATATTAAGTGGAATTGCTTTTCATAAGTAAATCCTGAAAGCACACAAGCTTATTTATATCTGCAAGCAAGCAAACAGTCTGCTGGGTTTCAGTCCTTTGCCGTAGTGCACACAGATCATCTTGGTCTCCCTCTCCAGAGAGCCCCAGGGCAGAAATGCTGAGGCAGGACATAACTTACAGCAGCGAGCAGCTACGGCTTGTAGGAAGGATCCTTAGCTGCAAAGCCTGAGTTACATAAGGATCTTTGTGGAAAAAACACTGAGTCTGAGTCCTGTCACTTCAAGTGTCACACACTGCACTACCCCAGCTGGTTTTTTCTGGTTTTCTTCTTCTCATTTGTAAGCGCTACTGCCAATAACGAGAATAATTTATATACATTGCTGACCACTGATAATTTTTGTGTATTCACTGCTTACAAAGGAACATCCAAAACTTGGATAATCCTTATGTATCAAGCCTCCTTTTGAAGGGAACACATCCCTCTGCGTGTGAAAGATTAATACCAGTCAGTCATAGAAGAAAATGTTTTCAATGCACAGGCCCCTCAGTACATGGTTTTTCAATAGTAATTTTATGTAGCCAAAGCAAACAATAAGGATCAACCGTGACAGAATTCAAGAGTGCTCAGCTTGTTATTTAGAAATGGCAGCATTTTGCATGCTGTAGCAATGTGACTCTAATATGTGGTTTAAAAACTAGAGAGACAATAGAGAGAAACTCCTCTATCTGACCCAAAAATTGAAATGTTAGCACTGAGTTTTAGTCTGACAAAATATAAGTAGCAAAATACAGACCATCCATGAAGAATGAGCCACTTTTTCCTTGGTCTTCTAGAAATTTGAGCTGCATCCTGCAGCTCAACAGGACAGAAAGCAGAATAGAAGAAAGGTTTTTTTCAGCAGCATGAGGAGTTGCCACTGATTATTGCAGGTTAACAACAAATTTCTCCTGAAATGTCATGGGAAGCAAGTGATGGGATTCATGTGGATTTCTGTAACATCCCTTGAATACCAAAACTTGTGTCCACTCAAACCCACAGCCCTGCTGGCTTAACAGGACAGAGACAGAGGTCCGTGAAATGAGGCTGATTTATTGCAGCTGAAACCCAGCTCCAGTGTCTCTAGTTCAGTGATCCATTTCATAGCAGGCCTGCTCCATTTTTCGTTATCTCTGTGCCAGCTCTCCTTCTGTAGCTGGAATTGTATCTGCTGCAGGGTTTACAACTTGGAGGAGAGGGTGTGTGGGGGGAGAAGGGATGCGGTGCCAGTTTCAGCTTTATTTACACGGTTTGTTACCAGACCAGATTTCATCCGTGTATTTTAAACTAGCACTGGCTCGGTGCAAGATTCTAGGAACAAACCGGGATTAACTTCCCTGGCTGGGGTTCAGGCTCTTCTGTAGACTGCAGGAAGTGTTTGCTGGTTGAGGGCTGCAGGACTGGACTTTCCTTTCAGCTGTTTGCCTGACTGCTCCTGCAGGTGATGAACATTTATTTTGTGTGTAGTGGCAGAACAAGTTGGGCCAAAGTTGGTTATTTTGTCGAATCACAAAGCTGTTACAGGAGGGGTTTCTGAGCACAAGCTCCTGGTGCTGATTTCACAGCAGTATCAATATACATTCATTAATTGTCCTGGCTGGACCCTTTCTCAGAAAGTCCTTTGGGAACCCCACACCTAATTGCTTTCACAGAAAGCACCTGATAAAGCAGATTAGCACAGCTTTGTCCTCATCAGCTACTGAGATGTTCTAAAACATGCAGAAACCTTGCTTTTTGGTTCGAGTTGTAACAAAAAAATCGTGCCTCATAGGAAGGTTTCTGTCTGGCTGTGAAATTTGTAAGATGCTATCACTGCACTTCTTACATATTAAGTTTAGTATAATTATTAATTAAATGTACAGAGGGTTCAGTTTGCCTAAAGAGGCCTGTGTGAGGAAAGCTCCTCGGCTCAGAGTGGCAGCCTGTTTGCCATCAGCGACCGGCTCTCTTTGCTGCGCTCTGGGCAGAGGTGCAGGAGCAGCATCCTCTGGTTGCTCCGTGTTAAATGTTCATCCACCTGAGCCTGGGACAACCTGCTGGTTCCATTTTCCTGCTGCCTGCCTCCGAGCAGGTTGTTGTTCTTTGCCTCTCCCCCAAAGCCCGGTGTCTCTGGCTGCTGGGCATGAAGAACTGCTCCTATTTGCGTCTGCTCACGTCAGCTCGGTTAATTGTTGTCTTTGCATCTCAAAAGCAGCCGGGTAGCATCATTCAGCATAATCCATTTCATGGGCGTGTATCTCCAGCCTTATCACAGCACCACAATCCTGACAGCGACTGCTACAGGCTGCCTCATTCCAGCCTCTTGTGGAGCTGCAGTGGCTGGATCTAGTCAGGAAAAGAGACACCAAAGCAAGGTAGAAAACCTTGGTTCCTCACAGACTGGGCCTGCAAAAGCAGGTTCGGGTTCACTCACCAGCCACAGTCTCCAAGAGCTCCTACCCAGCTCTGAGAGCTGCCCAAGGGGAAGAGCTCTGCTTTCCACCTGTACGATGACCTTTTCAGGGAGCACAAGCTAAAAACCTTTCAAACACAAGTAGTGACCTTTGCTGTGCTCCTTATGTAAGAGAACCGGGGTCTCACTGCTGCTGGAAGGGCCAGGGGGATGAGGATGGAGGGGCTGGGCGGCACAGAGGCTCGGATCCTGTTATTAAGTGAATTTTTATGAGTCACTATTCTGCAAACCTTCGCTAGACTGCTGTTTAAGCGCCGTTCACCGCGAGTGCCGTGACAATGGCAGGGGTAAGTCATAGCCAGTAACTATAACAACCCGCAGCTCCCGCTCCGCAGCCGGGCTTGGGAGAGGAGCAAATTGCTCTGTTTACATGTGCAGCCTGCCAGGGCCGGGAGCATGAACCACCTCGCTCCAGAGCTGCTGCAGAGCACGCCAGAGATCAGTTCTGAACGGAGATGTGCTCCTGTAGATGGGTTTCTTCTTAGGTTTATCTGCAAGCGAGGTTTGTGGGCTATTTTAAGATCTTGGCATTTCTCCTCAAATCTGTGCTGCCCGGTCCAGACGACTCAGAGCCGTGGTTTTGTGTGCTGCGCCCTGAGTCTGCTGGTAAAGCTTCACCACTTAGAGGCAGGGTAATGGCTAATAAACTTACGGCTGTTGTGAAAGGTGCTTTTGGCTGTGGGAGATTTTGGGGTCAGCGAGAGGATCACCATGGTGCAGCCAGGGAAGAGCGCAGAGGTGTTCTGATGTGCTTCACTGCCAGCAGAGAGTAAAGCCCAGGCTTGAAACGACCCATCCTCCTCTTCAGTAATTCTTCTAATTCTGTGATTCTTACAGGTTAACTTGTTGTTTCCAAGTGTTACATAATTTACTCCAATTACTCATCCAAGCTTTTTATAAACCATAGTTCACTTTGACCAGTCACACAGTTGGTCACTTAAACCATAGCATAGCTTGTTTTTCCCCCAGCCCATGACACACATTTGGAAATCAAGCAACCTATTCATGAATATTAAGAGGAACAACAAAACAAACCAATATTCGTGGAACCTGGAGGGTGTGCAGGTGTCACTTTTCCTGCAGAGGTTTGTAGTCAGCAAGGATGCATTTCCCATGCAATAAAAGTGAGCCTAATCTGGTGCTGTGGTAGTTATTGTTTGATTTTCTGGGCAGTGCAGAGGCTGATGTTGCACTGCACAGTGGCACAGGAGTAATATGAGGTGTACTTGGCATGGCAATCCACCCTCGGTGATGAGTGTCATGTTATTTAAATAAGACAACAAACCACTGAATAACCATCAGAGAGAGCAGGGATAGGTTTGAAATAGCAAAAATCAGCACCTGCAGAGGCAGTATTTGGCCCAGGCTTAGTGAACCTGGTGGCTCTTCTCTTTGGGGGTAGAAATGTTAAAATGCAAAGTGGTCTGTGCATGGGACAGGTCCAGTACGTGCAATGGCAAAACAAGGCAGTGGGCACACATCAAAAACAGAGATCTGGCTGGGGTCCTATGGGGTTGAAATTAACAGGGAACTTGAAATTATTATTTTTTTTCTTAATTCAGAACTACTGTAGGAGCAAGGCAATGTATATATGAAACCTGTTGGATGAATTCTCCTTTCCTGTAAAATCTTCTGTCTCTCAACCTGTTTGAGTTTTGCTGGATTTTTTTTTCTAAAAGTGCTATCAGATGGTTTTTTTTACTATACAAACATCAATACAGTGGGTTATGTTCTCAGCCAAGCTGGAGACTGCGCCTAAAGACACCAAAGAGCAGGAAACTCATGTCTGAAAACTCCCCATTTACCCCCATATTTGATTCACCCTCGATTTGCCAGTAACAGCTGTATTTCCTGACACTTTGAAACCTGTTGAAATCAGCATAAATTTTCCAGCTGAAGCGTTCAGGGGCTCGTTTTTCCGAGCTGCTTGGGTGAGTGGTGTGAAGTGGTGGCAGCAGCCCCCCGAGGGTTTTTCTCAGCTCTCAGATCTCACCTGCTCCTCTGTCCCCCCGCCAGGGCTGTGCTTGCAGCACTCCTGTTGTTTTATCCCGCAGTAGCAGGAGGGAGAAGAGAGATCCAACAGGCAGGGATGATGCAGGAATAGTGATTTATTTAATTATTTTACAACTCTTTTATATCTTTTTTCTTCATGGTTGTGTCGGTAGAGGACACAAGAAAGGAAACTCTGACACCTGCTAGGTTTTGCAGAGAGAGGAAAAAGAAGAAGCTTTATTTACATTTCTCCTACTTTATAGGTTTCTCAATTCCACAAGGGATTGGAGGACATGTCACTTCCTCCTCTATCCCACTGGAGAAAAAGTATGCTCATCAAACCTTCTCTTATCACAAAAGGAATGAAAAACAGAAAAGATGGTTAAATAAACATTGGCTATTGTTTACATGAAAGTGTGTGAAAATTCTCTGACTTCAAGGTTACAACAGAAGGCTTAGCAAAAACCAGGACAACACAGTGCCTAATTGATGAAAAGATCAGCCACCTTCTTAAGGGTGATTGGCTAACGTCCTGTTGTCAAAATATTTCCCTATTGTACTATAAACAAAGGTTAGCAAGGTCTGCAGGTGTCCTGGGTTTATAAACTCTACTGATAGCCCTGGTGAGAGGCTTTTCTCTCCCACGGGACCAAAGAGAAGCAAGAAAAGTTCTTGCAAGCAGCATTTTCTGTACCCCCAGCACACCAGACACAGCCTGTGCTGCCTGCCGAGCCCTCCTTCCTTCTTTAGGAGCTCTAATCCATCCTCTGAATTACTCCACCTTCAGCCGTGGCTGTTTTCTTCACAACAATCAGAGCTGGCATCAGCTGTTTACACGAGGAGGGTACGAGCATCTCTCTGGTAGCTGCCAAACTTAGCAATTTGCTCGTGGCAGATGGCTCCAAATTAAGCTGGTTCACAGATGGGGCTACAAATGCAATTCCTCAGTAATGAGAAGGAAAAGAAAAGGGATCTTAGGATTTATGGCTGTGATTTGGCTTGTTTTGGTGGTCCAAAGGTCTTCTCAAGCAATGTGATCCACGTGTGTTCCAAAAGAATGAGCTTTACAGGTACAGCCTCTGGAAGAGTGTGGTTGTGAAGAGGAAACTGCAGAGAATAAAAGGCAAGTTTTCAGTCGTAGTTGCTAATCATCAGATTGGGAGAAGATTGCTGTACTGGATAGTATTAGTGAACCCAAAATTTGACCTCAAAAATCCTCTGTTAGGTGAGCTGATGAGTGAAAATCCACCTTAATCTTTGTTCAGATCCCATAGATCAACAGCCCAGAGACAGCTTTCTGTGAAACAGAAAATATAGGTTGCATTAAACCATTTTATTCTTGCCCAAATCCAGTAACTTTCTTAAGACAATGTGATTTTGCCTAATTTCCCTACTCACACAGGGTTCTTGTCCTGTGTGCAGAAACCAGTGCAAAGTTTAGCTCTTAACCACTGACAGCCCTCGATTTTAGACTTGCTCATAAGATGTACTCATAAGCTCACTGCCAGCCCTGTCCTACCACTGATGGGACTGTTTAAGTCAGAAGAAACAGTTCAGTTCTCAAAAACCTCACGGTATAAAGTCTGGATTCTGCAGGCAGTTGGAAAGAGGAAAGTTTTAGGAGCAGGCATCTGTATCAAGGAATTCTGTGGCAGTTCTGAATTGTGGAGCACTGTAACACAGAGGGGAATGAGCTGATGGGTGGGACTCAAGCCAGTCGTTTCTGTGTTAATTGGAGGGGTCCAAAGTGAAAAGGAAAGGCTGAACCTGGTTGGAAACACTCCCGAGCAAGTGCAGGTTCTGAAGAATAGAGGCAGTTGAGACACATACGGCCAAAAGTTCTCAGCATGGAGATATTTGAAAGGCACAATAAGGAAGAAGGATCATGTCTGAAAACAGAGGAGCAGCTTCAAAGCCTAATGGCTCCATTAGCACCCGAGCTTTTCATTATTTTTATTGATGCAGTAATAATTCACAGTTATAGTTAACATGCCTTTGACACTGGCGGCTGCCTTCAAAATGAATTCCATCTAATTAAACTAAACAACAGAGAAATCAAAGATCACTTCAGCTAATGATGACATTTAGCTGTGAAATTCCTTCCTCCCTCCCCATTGCCTCGGTCCTCAGATAATCTGAAATTTAGGTGAAGAAGAACTGGGGTGAAACATCTCCTGGGCCCAGCCAGCAGCACCAAGGTTAAGGCAGTGACAGATACCAGGCTTCTGACAGTGGCAATAAGGCACTGGCTCCTTCTCCTGGGGCAGCATAAAGTCTGTCATTATTTCCTAAGGTGCTGCTGGGGGTCAAGCAAGAACTGCATCACAGTGTGCACAAACATGCCATGCTTGTAATTTAAGATATAGACAGGTGAGAAGTCAGGAATTATCCAAGAAGCTTCCCAGAGAATTGTCTTTGCTGAACTGTAGGAGTGTTCTCAGCACTCGCCTGCTCTGGGCACGCTGTGCCGTGTGTTTTCAGCCAGATGTGGTGGGTTCTCAGCATTCAGCTGGGTGGATGAATTATTGTAGGGGGAAAAAAATCCCACTTGTGCTGCTACACAAGTAAACTTCTGGGCTCTCTGTAGATCTGTTGATTAAGGAGTTTAGTTTCAAAAAACCAACATTATCTACCCAGAATCCACAATTATTCCTACTGTACTCACCTCCTTTTGCTCCTAAGTCCCAATTACAGCATCCCTGTCATCACCCAACATGTGTTTGCCCCTGGTCTGGGTGAGTCCCCAAACCCAGAAATTTGATGTGGCTGTTTAGATTCCCTGACACAGATTTGGGGGAGACTCCTTCTGGTGCAGCAGCTATAACACATTTTTGTCCAAGGGAAGCTTCTCTCTGTGGGAAAAGTGACTGTAACAAATTGCTGGCTCCTCCAAAACAAAGCTCTGGGATCTCTAAAGATCTGTGAAGAACTGCAGGGCAGCTCAGCAGGAGTCCCTTAGCCCTTACCTGGCTGTTGAAGGGAGCTGTGCTGGGTTGGCAAAGTCACATTTACAGCTTGTTTATCCCTGTATGAGCAATATTTTGCTGCCCCGTGGCCAAGCCCTGCCCGGTGGGGCAGCGTTTTGGTGGCAGTGGTGGTGAGATATCAAAAAGGCACTGACTGGGAGCATCATTGCTTGTCCCTGAACTGCTGCAGCAAGGGAACGCTGCGATCCAAGGTCTTGGCTCTGACATTGCCTTGGGAGGGTGTTGGAAGACTGCTGGAGAGGCTCGGGGCCGTGTGAATCCTTGGTACTTAATTCATGGCAGGGAGAGAGGGCTGGTGTGCTCCAAGTGCTCCTCGGGCAGGAGATGTGAGGCAGTGCCAGGCTCTGCAGCATCATTACCTAGAGGCTTTCAACTTCCTAGCACTGGGAATATCAGAGGAAGTCTCTGCCCGAGTGGGAATAAAGGAAGATCACAACCACGTAGATTTTTTCTCTCATGCAAGCCCCTGCCTCCTGTCTAGGCTGTCGTTTCTTTGCCGTGGCAAACCCTGGGGTCTTTCCAGAAGCCACAGTGTCTTCGTGGTTGGTAAAACAAGAGTGCCAAAAGCACAGCTTAGTTGTCAAAACAGGGAATAATGAACCTCCAGGTCTGGGAGCATCAGGATGTGTTTTGTGCACCATCAGGCAGCGCTGGGCTGGCGCCAGATGCAGTAACTCACTCCTCTCCCTGACACTGCCTCATGATCCAATCTGATTTCATTGTTTTTTGCAAAGGAATGTGATTGAATATGAACACAACCCAAGGAAAAAGCCCTCCCTTTTCAATCCCTGTTAGCAACATATTACCTCACCTAGACTTAATGAAACATCTCTCATCCGCACAAGGTGATAAATCACAGGAAGAAGGGATGTTTTATGTACAAAGATGATATAAAAGGCTGTAGATAGCATGATTATTAACCTATATTAGCACATCTTGTCCTTGTTACCACTAAGAATAGATGATACAGAGACCAAGAAAAATGAATCGAAAAGCTGGACAGCTCTCCCTCCCAGAATAAAGCCTGAAAAATATTAGAAAAATAGTCACCATAATATAATAAAGATTACCTTGAGGACAGAGCGTGCAAATTTCCAGATAACCATGGGCTGTCTTTGTTTCAGTTGTGTTTGGAGTCAGGGGAAAGCTTATCCATAAAATGAAAAAATATCTAAGATGCAGCAACATTCCAAGGTCGTTGGAGTAGTTAAGAAATTTATAGCACTGGATTAAGCAAGCTGTTTAATAAAATTAATTTCAAAGCTTAAAAACAGCATTACAAATAAAGAATAAGCCCTAATGACTTTTACTCAAAACAGATGCTCCTATCGCAGAGTAACTCAAAATGGTAATGAAGAAAGGTGAAAAAAACCCAAACAAACAGCATTTTATGTTTCCAAATGAGGGGAAAAAACCTCAGTCATCAGGAATATGTGAACTAGTCTGCCTGTGGAATCTTGAGGAGATCATTCAGTTCACTCCCACGTCAGTAATTCTGGGCTTACACCCGTGTTGGTGTCACAGTCCCAGGGAAAAGCTCCAGCAAGCAGCCAGGGCATCTCTGCCTTTTGGGAAGATCCATAATACTGCATTTTTGGTAGATCCCTAGCACGCTGTGAGCCAGGTCCCCACGTCACTGAGGCCACTTCAGCAACTTCATTATTGTCCAGATTTGTGGCAGTCCTGAACTTCTGTGCCACGTTTGTTCCAGCTGCAGAAGTCCCCACCCAGCGAGCCCCAGCCCGTGCAGGTGTGGGATGGAGCCAAGGTTCCCTGGGTATGGCCATCTCTGAGATAACATCACATAATGTGTGATAAGCTGGGGCTCCAGCAGGCTTGTAAAACATTCCTGCACGGAGGAGAAGGCATAGCCAGGCGAGGCTGCAATTCCTTGTGGCACAACAGGCTCCTCTGAACAGGGGAAGGCACTCACCAGCCCATCTCCCTGCTGGATTCAGTGGCTCTGAACCGCAGCCAGGCACGGGAATCCAGGGCAAAGCAGAGCTCAGGTTGCACTCCAGCTCAGTACAAGAGGTTCAAACACGAGGTAACTCTTTGACAGCGTCCCCCTGGGACTCGCAGAATCAGCCACAGTGACTGCACTCTTTCTTCATGTCATCATCCAGTGCCTCATCTCATCCTCTCCACGTGCAGGGAAGGAGAGGGCTCAGGAGAGAGACACAGAGAAGGCTCTGACTGCAGGAACTTGCCACAGGCCACTGAAATGCATATTTGCAAAATCCTTTCCTCCCGAAGGCCCCGCTCCGAATCCCTGTGTTTTAATCCCCAGCAGAAGTTATTATGGAGCGTCAGCCACAAACGGTGACATCTTTTGACAATCTTCCTGGCTGTGCTGCATTTCCTAAACACATGGCTGAACACAAGCTCTGATGCAGTTCTGCCACTGTCAAGTGCACTCGGTTTCAGTTCAGCTCTGAGAACTAATCCCCTGGGCCTACCTCCATTTTTAAATGCTGGAAGAATCTAGAGCAGAGCTATCTGTATTTTACTTTCGTTTACTGGTTGTAGAGAAGGATAGTTGATTATACAGATAGCACAGATTTACTCTTTCACATTCTTTCAGTAGCAATGTATTACATCAATTAACATTTATTAGCAGTTCTATGATTCTATAGCACGCTCTTTTTTATTCAAAGATACCTATTTCAGTGTTAATGTGCACCATCTGGTAACCTTGTACCAGCATTTGGCTTGCCACAAGGCACTAAAAGGTACTAATGTTCTCTGTTTTGCAGTATCAGTCTGAGAGGCAGAGATTTTATTTGGCTTTACAGGCACATTACAGGACATACAATAAGTCACTGAAGAGATTTTAGACCAGAAAGAGTATTTTCTTCAGCTGGATATTTTGGGACTGCTGTATTGGAATCAGTGGAAAACTTCAGTAACAGCAGAGCTTGCCCCTAAGTGCATCTACAACATGTGCCTTATGCCAAAGCTTGTTCATAACCAGTATAAAAGCCCTTAAACTACTTTACTTTTAGAGAGCAGTGTGTGTTGTTCATTATATTTCATTAACCAAATTACATCATTTCAGTCAATGAATTGCTCTTAAGAGAAAAACACAAACTCCCTGGCATCACTCTGATACCAGACGTCTCTCAAGGCATCTCTGGGTAAGGCACTGAGTTAGTGAAACCCACACTACACCAGTGGATCACCTAAAATAAATGCTGATATTTATACAGCCATGTGCCATTTTCCCAGGGTTCCTTCCAGTGCCTAAAGGGAGCTTACAAGAAAGCTGGAGAAGGACTTTCCATAAGGGTGTGTGATGATAAGATGAGGGAGAATGGCCTGGAGCTGAAGGAGAGCAGGGTTAGATGGGATATTGGGAAGAAATTCTTCCCTGTGAGGGTGGGCAGGCCCTGGCACAGGGTGCCCAGAGAAGCTGTGGCTGCCCCTGGATCCCTGGAAGTGCCCAAGGCCAGGCTGGACAGGGCTTGGAGCAGCCTGGGATAGTGGGAAGTGTTGGGTGGCAGGGGTGGAACTGGATGGGCTTTAAAGCCCCTTCCAGCCCAACTCTTCTGTGATTCCATGAGAAGGGAATGAATGCCCATGGGGTTCTGCCAGTGAAGGGATTTATTCAGGGCTCAGGCGAGGAGCAGGATTCAGCTGGCTGTGCCCGTCACAAGGGGTGAGTTCCTCAAGGCTGGTACCAGGGCTGACTCTGCCCCTCCTGCTCTGTTCACAGCCAGAGGCGCCACAGGACTGTGATTCTGAACAAAATCCCTGCCACTGCTAAAGCTCCTTCTGACCACCGAGCCCGAACTGATGTGGTACAAAATCATCTTTACAGAACGACAGGAACCAGCTGTGCCTGTGGCCACACCTGTGGAGGGCACATGCTCTTCCCTCGCGGGGCTGCTTGCAGAAAACAAACTAGAAATAGGAAATCCTTGATCAATAAACTGCCCAAGCTTCCATTTCTGTAACTGTTAGATGTGTTGGTAAAGAACACAAGAAATGAGACTCTGACACCTGCTAGGTTTAGCAGAAAGAGGAAAAAGAAGAAGCTTTATTTACATTTCTCGTACTTTATACAATTCTCAACTCCACAAGGGATTGGAGGACATGTGACTTCCTCCTCAATCCCACTGGAGCAAAAGGATGCTCATCAAACTTTCTCTTATCACAAAAGGAATGAAAAACAGAAAAGACGGTTAAGTAAACATTGGCTATTGTTTACATGAAACTGAGTGAGAAAATAATTCTGACTCCATATTATACACAGAAGGCTTTAGCAAAACAGGACAACAGTTACATGTGTAGCTTTCCAGTGAGGCTTGCACAAGCTTGTGTTGGCAGTTAGAAAAGCCTTCTGTAACACATTGCTGAGTCAAAAAGTTGCACGAGCTGAAAACAATGCAGATTGTTGCATTTACAGTTTATCATGGTTATACTTACAATTTATTGCACTGATCCAGGGGACGTGATAATTTATGAAATGGAGATGGCTTGAAAGCAGGGCAGCTCCAAATGTAACAGGTAAATGCACTGTGAGTTATTTTGAGGCAAAACATTATTATCCATAAAAGGCAAAAGGTGCACTTCCATTAGTGTGTTAATTTGACTGAGGAGAATGTTTTTGAGCTGAATCTCCTTAGTGTTTCCCATTTATTGCAGTGTGGTTCACATTGCTGAGCAGTCTTGGAGCTCTCCAGCTGAGTTGCTTTTACACAGCACTAAACCAGAGGAGCTGCTCCAGGGACAGATACCAAACCAGATTAAATTCAAAGTAAAATTCCTAAAAGACCTACAACAAGGCCACCAGATCTTCAGTGCCAGCTTTGTTTTTTTTTCTTTCCCTGTAGTTGGATTACTCATGACTAACAGCAGACATTCCTGCTCTATTTCTATCCAGAGCTCCTTTCCAGCCGTGCACTATTTTGCTGGAAAACTTATTTTTCCATGAAGAAAGGAGAGCTTAGCTGTACTGAACAGCGCTTTTATGTGAGCTAATCCTTCTCCTTTAATGAATTAAGCTTGTTTCTTCCCCCTCCTTTTCAAATAAAGGGGATTTTTCACTTGCTGCAGCATCCTTCAGAGCAGCAGTGGTACAGGGGTAAGCAGGCCACGTTATGAGGATTAAATCTAGGCAGATGATAACAAGCATTCAGTCACTTGTTGTTAGTGGTAGCGTTAATTTCTCAAATGAGAAAGACCAAGATGAAATACAGACCAGGTGTTTGCTCCTGTGCAAGCAGTGACAGTAAGGTTCTGAAGGACTTGGGTTAACAGCTGGTGTCAGGTGATGAGGTTAATGGAAAAGAGTTTTGTTTTTCAGGTCACTTAATGAAAATAACCTTGGAAGAGCTTAGCAGAGCCCTTGGGAGTAGAATAAATTATTCCTCTTCTGCTTCCATCACTGCAAGTTAACCCAAGACACAGGAGAAGCTGATCTAAACATGAGCTCAGCTGGGCAGAGCAGCACAGGAGGAACATCAGAGTTGCTGTAATCTCTGCTGCCCCTCCAGTGAGAGAACACAGCCCTTGAGCAGAGGCGTGGCACAGCCACAGCTTTAAAACAGACAGTTTAGGATGCAGGGTAGCAAAAAACACTCTGAGGAGACGACAAAAAATACTTACCACAACACAGGCAATTTTGGGCCAGTTCATGGCCTTTGGGTCAGGCAGACAGAGAAAAGAGGCCGCAGCAGCCCCTGGCCACACTGTCCCTGTTCTGTGCTTTGCTGGTTTGCTTTGTTGCTCAGAAAAGGCTCCTGTGAGTGGAGGCCTTGCACTGATCTGCTCCCCGGGAGCCTCTGTGTCCCTGCACCACCATTTCCCCCTTTATCCCTTAATTAAACAGACCTTCCCCACCACTGCCCGAGCCCTCAGGAAGCCGTGCTCTGTTCTGGGGGTGAGGCCTTGTGATACGAGCCAGAGTAAGGGATGAGAGATCGCTTCATTCGATCCCAAACCTTGGGAAAGCCATTCTGAGTGCCCTAGATCCAGATTTAGAAAGCCTCTGGAGCAGACAGGATTAGCACAATCCCCACCTGTAACATCTCTACCTTCTCCTCGAGTGCCCATTTCAAATTCCGAGCAACATGAATACCTCATCTGTGTAAAGCTGAAAATGCTCTTTTTACAGCCCTGGGTACAATAACTTCCGTACAGAAAAACAAGATTAAACTTGACAGTAATAGAAGTGATAGAGGAGGGAAAGCGTTCTTCCTTTGAGGCACAGGCTCTGAATACAGCAGCCAGTCATGGATTGAAAAAGGACAGGAAGAAAATAAATGCAGTTATAGTCAAGCATCGGGTATTTAAAAAAAAAAGCTACTAAGAAAGAGAAAAAAAGAAAAACCCACACCTTTCTCTTGACATTTAACAAACTACCTAAACGAGCTAAGCAAAGGGAAAAGGAGAGAGTGCAAGACCTTACACAGAGAGCTGCTTTCAGCCATTTGTTACTGGATATCTTAAAATACATTTATCCAGCCTTCCTAAGAGACACCAAGCCCTCCATGACCCACAGCACATCCTCGGTACTGTCTTCTCTCCCTCCTGCCTCTGTGGGCACCAGCCTGCTTAGCAAAGCCTCTCCACCCCTGTGTGTTGCCAGGTGTGATTTAACTCCTCACGTGCCACATCCAGGGGAGCGGATTTACTCCCCAAAATGCCCGCAGCCACCCAGAGAGCCCTGCTCCAGTAACTGACCCTGCACCTCAGTGTGGTGCCCACCTTTGGGAGCATTGTGTGCCAAGACCTGTCCCTGCCACGCTGTTGAATGTAAGGATTTATTGATCAGGTTTGGCTCTTTAGTGCTCCAGGGCCTCCCAGCTCCCAGGGTGTGGCAGCCCAGAGTATTCCTATGACGGTCCAGGGGGGTCTGAAGCCCTGCCAGACCATTTCGGGACCCTGGCAGAGAGCCCAAAATTCCGTTTTTGAACCCTGCCCGTGGACTCAGCTGCCCACATTGAGAGATGAAATGTACAATAGAAAGAAAGTGTGTAATTAGCTTATCACTGGGTGATTGTAGGTTTTAGATTTATGGAGGTAGGAGAGAAAAAAGCAAACATGGAGGGCAAAGGGCGGTGCCCCTTCCTCTTCCTCTTCCTTCTCTCCCCTCCATCTCCTGCTGTGACGATGGGGATGGGCATTGGTGGAGGCAGCACTGTCATGGTAAGAAAAGGTAGAAATTAATTGGAAAAATTGATTAAACAATTATACGTTGTGGAACTTGGTTGGTTTTCCTGAAAGAGATAAAAAGGTAAAGACAGCCTTCTAAGGCATCACTCCTGCTGTGGATCTCGGAGCAGCAGATCATGCTGTCCTCGCTCCAGACACTGAGAGATAAGAAAAAATAAACAACCTGAACACGACTCCACAGAAGTCTCCAGTCTTTTGGCTCGGGCGCGGGACTTTTAAGATCAAGAAAAAGCCATAAAAAACCAAAGAAAAACAATACCAGGGAACTGGGATTCCGTGGCTGGAGGTCTCATCACCAGCCCTAGGTGTATCCTACAGAGGGATTTCTTACCTCGTGCTCCTCCAGCACTGCTTTGCTGTTGCATTCAGGCGGACTGAGGAACATTCCCTGCCATTCGGACTCTTTTGGCAGCAGTTTCTCCAGGACACCTTTGATATCTGCAAAGGGAAGCAGCCCCACTGCTCCCCCAGCCCTGCCTTGCCCCCTGGAGCAGCGGGATGTGCCGGGGCAGGAGAGGTGGGCACGGGGAGAACAGAGTGCTTGAGTAGTGATTAACACACAACAAAGAGAGCTGCCTGCCTGCAAATGGAAACACACTGGGGGCTTGGGATGTGAGAGCATTCCCGTCTAATTTTGCACTCTGCATATAGTAATAAGACACAACAGGGTGTGCATTAAGCTCATCTTTTGAGAAGTGCAGCAGTAGCTGAATAATGCACACCCTGGAGTGGCTTATTTGTAGTGGGCTATGGATCATTAATTTTACATTTAGTTTTTTTCAGATCTGCTTTAAAAAAAGACCCAAGTCTATTCTGAGGGCAGTTATGTAATGTAGCTTTACGCTGAAAAACATTTTCAAATAAAAACAGTAGGCAAAAGTGAAGAAGAGTTTTGCCCAACTGCAGGCCAGTGCTTGGTGTGTGATGTAGATATACAGTGCAAATAATGGTAGTTATGGAAATCTATTCAGTGTTCACTCTTTTCTAGACTTTCCTTTCCTTTTTTTGTAATTACCTGGGCTTTTTTTCTTTCTTTTTTTCCCTCTCCTTTTTTTTTTCTATTTTGTGTATGACCCAATACCCATTTCAGACCAGATTCCTGTATAAAGCATTTGAATGGGGATGGGACTGACTTCCACACCAGACTGGGAATGAGTGGTCAGGAGGCAGATGGGCAGGGTTTGGGGGGAAAATGGTTTTGGCAGAAGAGCAGTGTGTGGAGAAGCCTGCCTACAACAGGAGGTAAAGCACAGAGGGTGCTACAAAACCCCTGTTTTGTTACGACATCACTCCAGAGGTATGAGGGAGGAAATTCTGAATTCTGCTGCTCCACACCTGACGTGACTTTATCCCCTTGTGGTTTACCCCTTCCTGCAGGTTCCAACCCTGATGATGGACACCCAGTTTTCGGAGTTCACCCCGGATATCACCCCCATCATGCTGGCGGCTCACACCAACAACTACGAGATCATCAAACTGCTGGTCCAAAGGCGGGTGACGATCCCACGCCCACACCAGATCAGGTGCAACTGTGTGGAATGCGTCTCCAGCTCGGAGGTGGACAGCCTGAGGCATTCCAGGTCGAGGCTGAACATCTACAAAGCCTTAGCCAGCCCTTCATTGATTGCCTTATCGAGCGAGGATCCCATCCTGACCGCGTTCCGGCTGGGCTGGGAGCTGAAGGAGCTGAGCAAGGTGGAAAATGAGTTCAAGGCTGAGTATGAAGAGCTTTCGCAGCAGTGCAAGCGCTTTGCTAAGGACCTTTTGGATCAAGCACGGAGCTCCCGGGAGCTGGAGATCATTCTCAATCACAGGGATGATCAAAGCGAGGAGCTGGATCCCCAAAAATGTCACGATTTGGCAAAGCTAAAGGTAGCAATAAAGTATCACCAGAAAGAGGTAAGAGTCGCCTGAACGTGAAGGTATTGGGTAAAACAGTTCATTTCTCGAGTTGCTATGGGTTTGTTCAGTGCTGGCTCTCAGGTGGGGTTTTTTGATGTGCCCATGGGTTAGTGACAGCCCAGGAGGCTCAGGGCACCTTGGTGACAGCGTGAATCTGATGACAGCTGAGGGCAACAGGACTGGGACTTGCTGCAGCAAGTTGTGGCTTCTACAGCACCAATAATTCCTGTCTCAAAGCTACTTGAATCCCATCTCATTGTACCCCATCCCCCTGCAAAGACACTTCCAGATCTGCCAGCTCCGAAACCTTTTCCCAGTGGCTGCTTTTGTACAGGGCCCCAGAGCTGGAAGGGGTTACCTGGCTGCTGAAGGCCGACTTGCTGGATTCCTCACGGAGTGCAGGAAATTATACAACACACAATTCAATTCCTGCAGCCACCGAGTGCTTCCAAGCACCCATTCAGCACTAACTCCAAAAGGCCAGGGAGGTGACAGCACCTAAGAGAGCAGGAGAGGTTGGGAGCACTCCCAGAGTCCCAGGTCTCCCAAGTTACTGGCAGTTTTGTGGAAATACTCATGTGGTGCAAATATTTCTTCACAGCCGTGACACCTCTTGGTCCTCGGTCCTTGACCCATCTCTGTTTTAGGAACTGGGAAGCAATTCCCAGAAATTCCAGCTAGTTCCAGAGAGGGAAGCCATACTTCAGCTAGAGGGCACAGAGCCTTTCAGGAGCCCTGCAAATCCACAGATTTGTAAGTTGATTCAGTAAAGGCCACGAACCCCAGGAGAATGCTGACAACAGTTTCATTAGTTGGCTCTGGATTTCCTTTCTCTTTCCAAACCCAGACAGAATTTAGGAGATGATACATTGCTGTTGGCCAGCGACGTTCCAGGTTATCTGAAGGAGGAATTTAGTTGCTTGGTTGAGGAACTGAATTTCAATGTGTATTACGTTCTTCTGTGTCTGGAGGGTCATGTGAGTGGCAGAAGATCCTGTCACATTCCTCTTTTCACGGTCTTCCCCACATCCAGCACTGACCCATGGTCTGTTCCACCTCCCTGAGGGGCTGCACGTGTCATCCGAGGTACAGACAGCCAAGAGGTGAAAGGTGCAGATGCCCGTGTCTGGGAAGACAAAATAAAGACGCTTTCACACCTGCCAGGTTCAGCAGAAAGGAGGGGAAAGACTTTATTATTTACATATTTCACATTCTTACACAATTCCCAACTCCACAAGGGATTGGAGAACATGTCACTTCCTTCTCAATCCCACTGGAGAAGAAAGATGCTCATCAAAGTTCTCTTATCACAAAAGGAATGAAAAACAGAAAATACCGTTAAGTAAACATTGGCTATTATTTACATGACACTGTGTGAAAGAATCTGACTCCAAGGTTAAAAACAGAAGGCTTAGCAAAAACCAGGGCAACAGATTCCCTTTCACCCCTCTGGGCTGTTGTGCCTCCCCAGAGCCAGCCCCTCGATGCAATGAGCTGGAGCCAAAGCCCCAAACTTCCTGGGATCCAGCACTTGGCCACTCCCTGCTCTGACTGGGCTGCTCCAGGGGAACATCAGCGAGGCTCACGGGTGTCCTGCCAGGCTGTGTCTTTGCTGTGACAGGGTTAGGTAACACCACACGTGCTTTAGGGACGCGGATGAGCAGTGAGGAGTTACTCTGGAGAAGAGCAGCACAGGTAATCAGGTCAATGTTCATTGAATCTGAGAAGGAGCTGAGGTTCTTCTTCTGTTTTTCCACTGGCCTGGCAGGACCAGACTCTGCAGCCACAAGCTCTAGGTTAGCACAGCACTGCTGTGAGCAAATCACTGCTGGTCCCACTGGTGACATCCAGGTCTGAATCTGTGGCTGCTCTTATGTTCACACCGAGAAGATGCAAGTCTGAATCAGCTCACTGTGTTGGAAATGTGGTGCTGAACAGTCCTGAAGCTCTTTCATTTTAAAATTTTTAATCGTTGCCTGCTTTCTTGACAGTTTTTATCTATTTTTTAAGGCGTATTTGATTGAATTCCAAGCATATGGACAAATTCCATGTTTTGTGACATATTCATGACAGTTCCAGCCTAAAAATGATAGCAAATATGCTCTGTGTTGCCAGCAGAAGTCAGAGCTGTTTTCAGGTGGAATACTGGTGGGCAGGGGCAGAGTGAATGAGGTTGGGAAACCAGCTCCTGAACCCTATCCTCCCACCTGGTTATTCACAAAAACCCTGAGGCATCCTGCAGGGCGGCTGGGGTTTTCTTATCATGGTAATTAGGCCATCTTATCATGGTAATTAGCACAACACAAAACATCAAGTGAGATACAAACGCCCTTGCCAGCTTCTGAAGAAACGAGCAGGAACATTTGCCAGGGAGACACTGAGAAATGTTTTTTAATCCCGACTGAAGAGCATTAGAGTGAGAGGATTTTTGTGGGGACAGGAAGGAAAAGAGAAGCGAGTTTGGTTTTCATGAAAGACAGTTCTGCAGAGAAAAACAGCAGACTTTTAAAAGTAGATCATCTTGTTCTGCTGAAGCTTTTCATGTCTTAACGTTAAATGGGATTGGGTTGGATGGAGAAGCTTTTTTACATCTTCATGTTGACAAAGATAAAAGTCAAATCTCTGGTGGCCTAAGAGGAGAATCCAACGTGGACTTTGGTTATTTCCTGGGTTATCAGCTGTTACTGCAGTTGTTAGTTCTGTATATTCAGCACAAAGAATGTGTAATTTCACACTGATTTCAGACAAATTTCCTGAAGCTTTTTTCTTTTTGAGTGAAATAAACCTGAAATTTACCCAAAATATGAAATGATTCCATTTCAGCTTAATCGGGCAGATAAGGTCAACTTCAAGATTCTTTTCAGGGAAGCTGTTAAAGGGAAATGGGTGAAGAGATCACAGATTTTTGTCTTTACAAAGGCTAGAAAAATCTCCCATTCTGGTTTTTTTTTCCAAAAAAAGCCCCTTGGGAGGTCCAAGTTTTGATTACTCCCAAACGTGACTCCTGTTAAGTATTTTATAAACTGAGAAATGTGTTGCTTATGAGGAAGAAGACTGTTCCTCTTTGGAGGAAGGCCAAAACAATGGAGAATAAATTTGTTGCTTTTCCTGTTTGTTTTTAATAAGCCCGTAAATCCTAGAAGGTAAATTACTGTTTACACAGAAGGGGGAAAAAAAATCAATTACACAGGAAAGATTACAATGTGCCCTAAGGTAGCTTTGTAGTATATTTTATGGCAGTAAATGGTAAAAACATGCTGTGCAGTGTTCTCAAGCTCCCTCTCCCCTCTCATCTGAAGTGTAGAATGGTTGTGTCCTCAGTTTCAACTTTCTCTAGAAGACGGGAAGGACTTAATAGCTGTGAGCCCTGTTTGCATGGCAGTCACAAAATCTGAGGGAAAAAATGAGGGCAGCACTAAATATTGTGGAACGTGGTGAGTTAGACCCAGCACGGACACATCGGTTCTCTCAGTCCTCTGTTAAAGAAATTATTTTCCAAGGATCACAGTAATTAAGGTCTGAGAGACCAGCAGGCTTTTCATAAACGCTCTGTAGTATGTGGCATTTGTCTTCACATTATTACTTTCTTGGTTTTTTTATTCATGACTAATTTTGGAAGGACAAAGGGTGCTGAGGGCCTAATAGGAGAAGGCACAGCTCAGCTGTTGAGGATCAACCCTCACTGCGCTCTCCTGGCACCAAATTAGCTCTGCATTTGTTAATTTGTTTGCGTTTCTGAGAAAGGATGGGGAAAAGTCATCTCTTAGGATCTTGCCAGTCTCGTAAAGCACAGTTGTGGATACAGGGCCTGTGGCTGGGTTCGGGAATCAGAGCAGGGGCAGCACGCAAAGAGAATTTTTATGTCCTTTAAGGCTTTTTTTTTTACGTTGCCAATAATGTAAAACAACCCCAGCGTGGCAGTGAATCAGGTCTAAAAGGGCAGATTTCTCCTCGTACTTAACATTCTGCTGAGCCACAAGCATAGCAATACACGTCCAGCTTATTCCTGCTTTCCTGCTCTCCATCACGGGTCATTCACATCTCCAAAATGAAGTGAAACATCACCGTGGTGGGGGTTTTAATGTGTTTCTCTGGTGCTGGCAAATAGCTGTGCAGGTTTAGTTTATGTGTCTGTAAGAAGGCTCCACAATGCAAGGCACTCAGAGAAAGAAACATTATTTCATCTATGACTCTATTGCTTAGCACTTCCACAGAATTAGATCAAAGGAGTGCACAGAAATTCCCTCTCAGAAACCCTTAACCTCCGTCTCTCGTCCTCTCTGAGCTCTAATCAAATGGCAGGAAAGGACAGAAGCAGAATGGTTTGCTTTTCTAATTTTAAAACAGTGCTCTTTGCCTTTTTTCCCTTCAGGATGGAGCTTCAACAGTTTCAGTCTTTTTTTTTTTTTTCTTTTTTTTTCCAGGACATTTACATTAGACAAGCACCTCCTGAGATGCAGTTCTGGAGTGAATGAATAATCATTCCTGCCATGCCGCATATTTTTCCGCTGTGTCTTGACTCTTGTCAACTGTGTGGCTGCAGTCAGAAGCACAGCATCCCTCTCCAGGGAGCATGCATAAACCTGGGAAATTTCGAAGGGCACTTCACTTAGTGCATAAAAAAAGCTTATAAAAATATCAGAGATGCATGAGAAATGAAGTGCGAGGTCTGTGAAAATCAAAGCTGGTCGCCTGCACCTTGTTTACCCGTCTTGAAAGCTGTTCAGGTATCTTGATGGATGGCCACAGATCTTTCTTTGCTCGCAGGCAAAGCCAAGTTATTCTCCTGTGGGTTTGTCTGTTTTCTTGCCATACTGCCTGCAGGAATAATGATACAGGGCTGAATATTTGTATTGTGCTCTTTAAAGGCACAATCAAAAGTCTTGCTTGAGCCGGCACAGCTCAGAAGAGTAATAAAGAGGTATTTTACTTCCAGATTTCTTGAAGGAAATCAGCAGGTCGTGAAAAGGTCTTTATTAGGACTAGGTGAGGGAAGCAGAGCTGCTCCTTGTGGAAGCATTCCTTGGTTTCTAGGGATCTGGAACATCCATATTTCTCAGTGTGCTCCATGGTGAGGATGGCGTGGTCCGTCCTGCACCACAGTAGGTTTAGGGATTTCAAAAGCACTGAGTGTCCAAATGTGACCTTCCCTTTCCCAGCAGCCATCCTTCCATTTGTTCATTGTCCTCTGCAGCAATGTTCCCATCTGGTGCGTGAGCAGTGGCCTGTGCTAAATGAAGCTGTTTTCTCTCAAACTCCATCCCAGCAGCAGTTGACCACCTTAGAAAATCTTCCACGAGCGTGGCACTAGCTGAGCTGTTATCAGCAGCCTCAGAGGCAGGAATTCGGGGTGGCAGGTAGGGAGATTTGTCTGTATTTTCACCCTTAAAAGAGGCACCCCTGCTGATCCCTGGTGGTGCATGACTCAGAGCCCCTCCCCTACAGGTTTGTTGGGTTGCCAGATCTTTTTGTTCACTTTCGGAAACTGTCACGGAAATTTAACCTGTACAGCTGCATCATCGTGTTACAAAAATTAGGACAAGTGGCACTTAAATCTTAACTCCTCTCCCACTAACTTGGAAGAAGAAATAATATTCAGAGGGCTGATGGTTCACCGGCTTGACGAAGTGGACTGGAATGTTTATTTGAGGGAACAGCATTATTTGGTACATCGTTCACGTAACGCCGAAATGTTCTCACTTGATGAAGGTTAGCCACATATTGCAGCTGTCACGGAACAGAACTGCAGAACGCTGTCTTTTGACAGCAAAATCATCTCTGACTAATCTTGTCATGCACAAATTTGAAAAAGCACCCTAGGACTGGTATCTAGGTCAAGGACAAGGACTTGGATTGCGTTATGGTGATGTGTAGCGGGCAGAAAATGCCAGGATCATTCTTTAAGTCATTTTCGGTGCCTTGTGCCTCTTACTTAATGATCTCCTGGACAAAGACAGGAAATATGTTGAAAGCTAAAGAGGTAGCCACTGTTTTAACAGCGTTCAAGGATGATTTAGTGAGTTTGACAGTTCCCTTAACTTCATGTTTCCCATCAGTCTTCTTGCCAGACAGAGAAGAGGCTGAGGAGGCCAAAGCCAAAGTACAGGACATGATTGATGGGCTTTCTATAGACAACAGGAACTGAAGAGGAGAAGTGATGCCTTGGGTATTGTAACAGCCAAGTGTTCAGTGCTCCCACATCTGAAGGCCTGAAGTGTATTTGGAGTCAGCTTTATGCCAGTGGAGAAGAGTAAATCGTGTTATTTCATACTTTGAATGACACCCTGAAATAATAAGCTCCGGGGGGAAACTGTGGATGTGGATTCTCTCGTTTGGGTATAGAGGTGATCATTGTTATTTACCTGATTTCTGGGAATTTCAACCTCACTCCTGTGCCTTAGAGAAGTGAGTTATGAAGCTCCATTCAGAAAAGAGCTGGGATTCCACACTCCTCACACCTCATGTGTAGATCAGGTCCATCTGGATGAGGTGCCTGAGAACAGTCACCCCCTCACAGGTGGCTCCAGGAGGAGTGAGATGAATAGATGGGTTTGTCCTGACACCCCCCAAACGGAGCTCTTGTGCAGACTGACATTTAAAAGCTGTGACTGCAGTTTTTGTTCTCATTCTTTCCAAACCCCAGCTGGCTGAGTAGATTTCCTTCAGCAGAGCGTATGTTCTGCCAGGGTGATACAACCCAGCAGCAGAGGTGGGCTTTGGGGGCTCCCAAGGAGGTGAGAAGTGTTTGCAGTGTGCTAGTCTGCTCTTTCATGGATATTGGAGTAAATTTACTCATTCAGGAGAAGGCAAGGCAGAAAGAAAAAGGAATCCAAAATCACAGAGTTTCAACGTAAATGTGTCTCAGGTCAGAAAGGAAAAATAATTTTGGAACTTTTTATTAACACTAATCGGGTAAAGTGGGTATGTACTTAAAAATACTCCTGAATGGCTTTTAAAATTTCCACGTTTGCTTTACTTATCACTTATTTAATGTAAATGTTAGTAATTCACCAGAGAGAATGAGCCCAGCCTTTTACTTAAAAGTCAATACCTTCCCCACTTCTGCTAAAGCCCCTGAGAGCTCCCAGCATTCATTTCCAAAACCTGTAACTCCTGAAGTGCTGCCTGACAGAAGACTTAGGAGGTGCTGATAGATTTGTCTCTGAACAGTTTTTAGTGTTTTCCCAGTGCTTCCGTGTCCGATATCCCCTGCTCAGCCCTTGGGACCCAGGTGTGTGTTGGGAATTAACTCACTGTGGGGTCTATTGCTCATCTTCAGCAGCACTGGCTCGTTCTGCAGCACTCTCCCTTTGGAAACCCAGCCCAGACCTCCTGCATCCTTGTAAGAGAGCTGTATCCTGGGATGTTTGCTGGGATACATCCCTCAGGAATTTATTTATCAACTGTAGTCCTCTGCCTGCTGGAATAAATACTGAGAAGTTGTGGTTCTGCTGGGCTCTTGCTCAGGGTCTGGCCCAGAGGAACCTGTTCAGGTGGGGAGTCTGCTCCAGGAGCAGAGTTCAGCACCTTGCCTTGATTCAGCACAGAATTTAATGCACCTAAATCCTGCTGACACAAGCCATAAATACAAACCCACAGCTAAACACACGTTTAAGCGCTCTGGGTAGAGATGGATTTAATTTCAAGCTTAAAGACTTTATAATTGCTTTTTCCATGGGTAAGTATCCGGGATTTGCAAGATCTGTCTTTGTCCTAGGATATGTGGGACCTTTTAATTTAAATATTTAAGCCAATCCAACTGGAAGGTGTTAAACCCATGAATTTTGATGGAACAGTGGCAGGCTTTTAGAGGTTATTCACTCTTTCCTTCTGCCAGCATTCACCTCACTGCTGAATTTCCAATTGCTGCCACTTAAGCTGAGTTCACGTCTGCTACCACCAGAGAGATCTATTATGGATAGGAGACCTTTAGTTAAGATTCATGTGTCATCATAATTTAAAATACTTTAAGAACAGATTAAACTAAATTCCCATCTTAATTTGAGGCCATATGTTCATCTGTGGAGGATCTGGAGTTTGTTTTATTCACCAGTTGAGGGTTTGAGCAATTTGGGGAGCACCTGGTTTTCTTGCAGGGCCCGTCCAGCTCAGCCGTGTGCTCTCCTTGGTGGCAGGAATGCTGCCACTGGGATTTTCATCAGAGCTCCACTGCTGCTACTCACAGGCATGTTTTGTGGTTTTGGTAGGATATTCACCCTGCAGAAAACTGTTACCACTTGGAAGTGTCTGATGAGGAATGTTGAGTTGTGTAGTCCCTTTCCCCATGTTCCACAGCACCCCCGCCCCCAACTATTTTGTCTCATTCCTCCCTATTTTTTTTTCCTCTTGCAGAAAGTACTTAATTAACAGGATGAACAGCCATTAGGTGTTTACCCTCTGCAGCTCGCACTTCGGCAGCAGAATGTAAATAACTTTGCAGTCATTAACAAGGTTGAACTTTAAAAAGCGACGTGCTACAAAAGAGGGTTTTCTTATTCATCTCACAGTTTGCAACACCACGAACTTGAGGAGGCTGGCATTGCTTATCTGGAATATGTGGTCTCACAGGGCTCAGGGGCTCTCTGCAGCAGGCATCGAATTAGGCCACACAGAGTTTCTCTCTCCAGTCTTGGGCTGATTTAGAAATGAGGCTCTTTGGCTGTTGCCCGCCGGAATTTCCCTGAAGAGCAATCAGCCTGACGCAACCACCACATTCCCATTCTTCCTCAGAAGTTCTTGTTCTTGGT
Organism: Platysteira castanea; assembly: GCA_013397175.1. Lineage (NCBI taxonomy): Eukaryota > Metazoa > Chordata > Aves > Passeriformes > Platysteira > Platysteira castanea. Next base: position 621,529 of record VYXC01009489.1, read on the forward strand.
ACAAACTGGGGCAGAGGGGTTTGTGCGGCCCTGGCAGTGTGTGGAGCTGCTTGAGTGGAGAATGACAGTGGCATTTCTCCTTTCCATGGGAGACAGGGACTCACAGGAAGTCTGCATTCTTCGCAGACCTTTCTAAAATCTACAGTTATGCTGCTGCATCAGACACTGCACGCAGGCTGCAAAATCCAGCTGTGCTCCTGAGAAAATCTGCCTTTCCAGAGCCAAAATAGCTTTAATTGTAGAGGGCAACAGCAGAGAGTGTTATCCAGCAGCCTTGCAAGTTTCAGATGCTCGGGGGTACGGTGATGTTGGTGAGGTCTGACCTATTGAAAGAAGAGTCACAGGGGAACTAAAGATAATTTCATGGCTCCCACGCCGTGTTTGGCTCTCAGTGGTGACCTCCCTGTGAGCTGCTGGAGCTGACTGATAGAAGAACTCGGTCCTGCTTATTAAGACAGAGCTCTGCAGTCCCAAATTAGTGGTTATTCATCTATGAAGAGCATTCGCCCTCGCCATCCGCAGCAAGAGTACAGACAAGAACTGCAACAAACTCCAAACAAGAGGCTGTTGGCAGCAGTCACGATAATCAGAATAAAGGCAGAGGGATGCTGTGCTCAGCCCCTGTGATGTCTATCAGGGAGCTATTTCAGTTGCTCCCTGAGGCATTCACATCTCAGCCCATCTGTGTCTGATCCTAAATTACTTATGACTGCGAGAGATCAGGGATTTCCCCATAGATGAGGGGAGGGAGGTGGAACATAATTCCTGTGTTTGACAGTGTGCAGAAAGCATTTAATTCCCAAGAAGTGGAATTTAGGTGACTTAAAAATATCAGTAAAGATTAGTTATTAAGGTAAAGGCACTCCATCCAGCAGCTGCTTTTTTCCCCTTAAAATGTTCCCCTCGGTACAGGATTAGGTGGCAGTGAGCATGATGAACACTGAAAATGAAATTCTCTAATAGCACAATCCACCTGCAAGCCAAATGTTACACAAAGACCCTGGCAAGGCTGGGAGAAGAAAAAGAGAACATAAAAGACTTTGTACTGCAGTAATCTCTAGAGTGCTTCCCAAACATGACTGGACTTGCTGATCTCATTTCTTGGAAAGGTGAAGATTTTTTTATGCCCGTTTTCAAAAGCCAGGAGGCTGAGCACCTTGCTCACAGGTAACACAGGGGTGTTGTGCTCACAAGGAGGTGTGTTGGTAGAGGACACAAGAAAGGAGACTCTGACACCTGCAGGGTTTAGCAGAAAGAAGAAAAAAAGGGAACTTTATTTACATTTTTCGTACTTTATAGGTTTCTTAACTCCACAAGGGATTGGAGGACATGTGACTTCCTCTTCAATCCCACTGGAGAAAAAGGATGCTCATCAAACTTTTTCTTATCACAAAAGGAATGAAAAACAGAAAAGACAGTTAAGTAAACATTGGCTATTATTTACATGAAACTCCGTGAGAAAATTCTTCTGACTCCATATTATACACAGAAAGCTTAGCAAAAAACAGGACAACAAGGAGGGACTCTGAGTTGCATCTTATCTCCCAACCATTCAATGAACTGTTATCTTCAGCTAGGGACAGGTTCTGCTCAGCAGGTAACGGAGAAGGAGATTGGTTTTGGGATTAGCTCCTCCAGAAATGCTTCTGCAGGTGGGGACCACCCTGGACAATATTTTTCACAACCACAGGCTTCAGTGCTTCTGTGGTGATTTAACCCCAGCCAGCAGCTCAGCCCCAGGAGCCACTCGCCCACTCCTGCCAGTGGGATGAGGGAGAGAACTGGAAGAGAAAAGTGAGAAAACTCGTGGGTTGAGATAAAGACAGTTTAAACAGGTGCAGCAAAAGCCACGTGTGCAAGCAAAGCACAGCAGGGAATTCATTCACCCCTTCCCAGGGGCAGGCAGGAGCTCAGCCATCCCCAGGGCTCCATCAGGGGTCACAGTGACTTGGGAAGACAAAAATCCCCCACTTCCTCCTTCTCCCCCAGCTTCATGTGCTGGGGGTGGTGCCCCATGGTCTGGGATATCCCTGGGGTCAGCTGGGATCAGCTGTCCTGGCTGTGTCCCCCCCAGCTCCTTGTGTCCCCAACCTCCTCAGTGGTGAGGGTGAGGAGCAGGAAAGGCCCTGGCTGTGTTGCCCTGGTTTTTGCTAAGCCTTCTGTTTTAACCTTGGAGTCGGAATTCTTTCTCACACAGTTTTATGTAAATAATAGCCAATGTTTACTTAATGGTATTTTCTGGTTTTCGTTCCTTTTGTGATAAGAGGAAGTTTGATGAGCACCTTTTTTCTCCAGTGGGATTGAGGAGGAAGTGACATGTCCTCCAATCCCTTGTGGAGTTGAGAATCTTATAAAACATGTCAACTGTAAATAAACTTTCTCTTTTCCCTCCTTTCTGCTGAACCTAGCAGGTGTGAGAGCATCTTTATTGTGTTTTCCCAGACACACTGGCTGTGTGTAATCCCTGCTCAGGGATAACTCAGACACCCCCGTGTTAGCAGCCCTGTTTCCTGCACAAAACCAAACCCAGCTGCTGTGAGGAAAATTAACTCCACCCCAGCATCAAATGCTTAGTTCCTGCATTCACTGAACTGAGCATAAATGCCACCCCTTGGTGACATTTCCTTTCACTAATGCAGCTGTCAGACCATTCTCCATCCTGTCTGTGGGGTGATGTCTTGTGGAAGAGACTGAAGCCTCCTGTAGTGCAGCAGTCCTTGGATAAAATGCTTGTCAAGTGTTGGAGAAGCAGTGTTTGGTAGTCAGATGTTCTCTCAGCAGAACATCTGCCTCTGACTCCGGACCATGCACAAAACTGGGACAATATGCAGGTTTTTTCCTGCTTTTCCTTGTACAGAAACCTGAACTGATCCCAAATCCTGTCACACAAGATAGGTTCATGTGAAATGATAAAAGGCTGTGATATATAAAGGCACTGTTTCAGTCTGTGGCACATGAAAGGCTTTGCAAAAACGTGAAAAAGCACATTTGGGGTTACTTGCATGGAAAATTAACTTTCACTCAGGAAAGGCCCCGGTATAAGTACTGTTGAAGATGTCAAGTTGTTTTTTCAGTTCTCTGCTCTGCTATTTGCAAAGTAGAAATTTCCTTAACTTTATGGAGAAATTTGAAATTACAGAGGAAAACAAAAATTCCACAATATTATTGGAATTTCAGGGTACTTCACATCTAAAAGAATATATTTTTGTATTTTATGTGCTTTGATTTAGCACCATGACTCCTAGACAATCTTTAATAAGTTGAGCATTCAATGGTTTAGTCTAGTCAATGAGTTTGGAGGTTTAGTTTAATTAACAGCACCTAGAAGCAAAGTCACCAAAACCAGTCAGTTCTTTAGGCAGCACAGCAGTGGCCTGGTTGGCTTCTTCATTGTAATTCAGAATTCCAGTGTTTCTGCACACTGGAAATTTTGTTTTTCGGCCAACTGTGCTACTGGAGATGAAAGCATCAGTGCTTACTGATTTTAAATCTGTGATTAATAGGTTGGACTAACACAGGTCAGTAAAAGTCTGCTTGGGTAAGTGCTTGGCCTCACCTTTAATAAACACAGCATTTGGTGGTTTATGACATGAGGGAGTCTCTTTGTGTGGTGTGCTTAAATTTCCCTTGGGAAGTTTTCATTGAGGTTGGGACCAGCTTGATTGGAAAATTTAATGGCTTTTTCCATTTCCATTCCCTTTTGCCAATCTGCTCTTTAAGGCTGCTCTTTCATGATGTGTGAATTTGTCTCCATTTGAAGAACTAACATCAGATACAACTGAGAAAGCAGATTTTAGAAATGAGCTATTAGGTAGAGAAGAGGCACTTTTAAGATGCTTGCAAGTTGCACAGCAACCAGAGGAACATCTAGTCATTTGATTTCTCAAATGAGTTTGACTTTGACTCAAGGGAAAAACAGTTTTATTCCCCCTTAGAGCTTTCTATCGTATGTGATAAAGAGAAAATGTGTTTATAACATTTTCTCCCTCAAAAAAAAAATTTAAAAAAAAAGAAGAAAAAGTTGTGCCTCATCTCAGAGAAGCAGCAGCATCTCCTGCCCTGTGAGTCACTGCAGAACACATGCAGTAACAGCTCCTGGTTGGCATCTTGAGAAAACAGAGCAGTGAAACCTTCTGTTTCTCCCAGGTTTTAAACACGAGGCGCTGACCCTTCTGAAATCAGAGTTAAAACACAGCCAAACACCAATCGATGCTTGGCAGGTTTTCAGTACCTGTGGAATGGTTTCTCTCACCTGCCCAGAGCAGCTGGGGCTGCCCCTGGATCCCTGGCAGTGCCCAAGGCCAGGTTGGATGGGGCTTGGAGCACCCTGGGACAGTGGAAGGTGTCCCTGCCCATGGCACTGGGTTGGAATGGGATGAGCTTTAAGGTCCCTCCCAACCCAAACCATTCTGGAATTCTGTGAATTTATGATCACTGTCCCCAGGGATGGAATTTTACAATAATATTTTCTCATCATTACAAGCAACAGGTCCTGGCTTTTTCTGGAGACCATCACACCCTGAGCTATTGCTCATTTTCAGCTGCCTGCATGTGCTGGTTGATTCCAAATCAAACACTCCTCTCATATTCCCTTCCCAAGCCCTCTGGAGCAGGGTGTCATCAGTTACATGCCAATGCAGAAGTCATCAGAAGCTTATTGTTGTAATAACACATAAAAATCCAGCTTCATAAATGCCAGACAGTTCTCTTGGAGATCTTATTTTCAGTGCTAGTTTGGGTCATTCCATATATTTGAACTACCCAGTCCAAAAATGGTCTGATTCTGATATAAACAGCCTGTCAAGACATGTAAAATATATTCACAAAACCTAAAAAAACTTACAGGAGTGAATGACTTCATCAGAATGAGCAACTAATTTGTCCTTTTGTTTGACCTTGGTTGAGTCATTTTGAACATGGCAATGACAGCGCTCTGCTTGTTTAGAGCACTCAGAATGTGCTTAGAAGTCCTCCCAGTACTGGGCAGTTTTTGTGGTGAATGAATATTTAAAAGATTCAGGTGTGGGCTAAAGATTTTTGAAGAGAAACAGAGTTGTCTTGGTCTTGCAGACATCTCTAGTTAGTTCTGGGTCTGGAAAGCCTTGAAAAAACCGTGGGGCTGTCCAGGTATAATTAGGAACATGAAGTCTTCTGGCACTGAACAGAAAGCTCGTGGCTTGGTTTGAAATCCTGAAGGTTGCTTGGTGTGAGAGCAGCCTGAAGGAGCTGCAACCTGAGCATGTGTGGCGTGGACAGGGCGGGATGCAGTCAATCACCATCACAATGCTATTTTTTACAGAGTGAAAGTGAACTGTCAAATGTCACTTCTGCCGCTGTGATCAAAGGTTCCTTTTGGCCTCTGCTTAATCCCTCGCATTTTACAGCTGCTCTCTTCCTGAGCAGCCAGGCAGGGTTCCAAATGTGCTGTCCTGCTTCCCAGCAGATGTCACCTGGCCACACCTCAGGCTGCTGTTTGCTGTCTCATGCCAGCCCAGCCCACACACACACTGCAGCACCCCACACACTCCGGGAGACGTTCTCCCTCTCACACTCTCTCAGAGCTTTGCACCTTTTCCCTCCTGCATCATCTTTTAGTCACTTCTTTAAGGATGCTGACAGTGACTCGTTCGAGGCGGTAGAAACCTGAAACGAGAGTGAAAGGAACGTGCTCCAGCACATGGGGAGAGAGGCAGCTCGTAGTAATTTTTGTGGTGTTGCTTTTGCACGAGGCTGCGTGTGTGGTGAGTGCCTGATCCACATAAGGATGCTGCAAATAGAAAAAAATTTCTTCCATGAGAAGGAGTCTTAAATCCTACATAGAAAAAAGAAGAGTGAAGTCTCCCTCCTTTTCCCCCCTTTATCTCCAAAATATGCTTTTCCAGCCCATAGCCGGCCCCAAATGTAATCTGAGGGTCTGTGTGGGCTCTCACACATGTGTGAGGGGGAGTGCACGTGGAGTGCCAGTCAGTAATAATCCTCCTTTCTTTTTTCCTCCCCAGTTTGTTGCTCAGCCAAACTGCCAGCAGCTACTAGCCACACTCTGGTACGACGGCTTTCCAGGATGGAGGAGGAAACACTGGGCAGTGAAACTCTTGACCTGCGTCACCATTGGACTGCTTTTCCCCGTGCTATCCGTGGCGTACCTGATTGCACCCAAGAGCAGGCTGGGACTGTTCATTAAAAAGCCATTTATCAAGTTTATCTGCCACACTGGCTCTTACCTGACCTTCCTGTTCATGCTCCTGCTGGCCTCGCAGCACATTGTCAGGACTGACCTCCACATGCAGGGGCCACCTCCCACCATCGTGGAGTGGATGATCCTGCCCTGGGTTCTAGGTAAATCCCACATCTGATCCTGCCCTGGGTTCTGGGTAAATCCCACATCTGATCCTGCCCTTGGTTCTGGGTAAATCCCACACTCCATCCTGCCCTGGGTTCTGGATAAATCCCACACCCCATCCTTCCCTGGGTTCTGGGTAAATCCCACACCCCATCCTTCCCTGGGTTCTGGGTAAATCCCATAAATCCCACACCCAGCAGCGCTGACTCGCACCCATGGCAGCTGTGTGGGGACTCATCCCCGAGCCCAGCATGTGAAGACATTTGGCAGCCAGCTCCAGAAACTGCACAGAACAGCTGGGCTCCTTCTGGAACGACAGCTCCTGTTGGCCCAGGGCTGCTCTGCTGTTCTGTGCCATCTGATGTGCCTTTAGACGTGACCCGAGCAAACCGCGGCTCCCTCCCTGCTCCCCCCGCGCTGGGTGCGAGGAGCGGGTGGGGAATGAGCTCCTGGGTCACTCCCAGTGTCACTGCTGCTGCTGGCTGGGTCCTGCCGGCTGGCACAGGGCACAGGCAGTGCCCAGAGCCTGGCTCTGCTCTCCCTGCTCCCTGACCTGCTCCCGGAGGCAGCAGCGTGCAGGAACCAGCCCGGCTTATTCCTCCCAGGCTCCCAGATAAGGAATGCAGGGAAGGGAAGATAAGGCTCACGCTTTGCTGATAATCACTGACCACATCTACATCGAGTGCTCTGATATCAGCAGGAGGAGGAGAGAGTGTTGATTGTCTGGAAGTTAAATGTGAGGCTCCTATTCCGGCCTGACTTGGGCAGCCACAGCTGGGAGGAGAAGGAGGTGTCAGTGCTGAGGGTAGGATGTTCAGGTGAGGCAGTGAGATGGGATGGGGTGGGAGAAGAGCAGAGAAGCCAGATGGATGTATTTTTGATGAGGGAGGAGTATTTACCCTTCCAAACTGAGCTCCAGCACAGCAGCAGGTGGAAATCTGTGAGCTCCACCAGGATCCCGATCTCTCCTCTGGTTCAGCTCCCACGTCCCCTGCTGTGCCAGCAGTGTGTGGCACCGCTGGGAGCTGGGGTGTCACCAGGCACTCTGCTCATGGGCAGAGGTTCCCACACCTTTCTGGCTCTCCTGTTTTCCCACCCCTGCTGGCTCCCCTCTCCCGGTGACACCAGGACACAGCTCTTACTCCTGTGGTGGCTCTGGATCAGGCTGGCTCTGTGCCCAGCAAACCCAGCCGTTCCTGTGCCAAACCTGAAACCGCTGATGGAAAACGAGGAAGGAAAGCAAGAGTTGCAAACATGTTCACAAATCACTTTGGATGGTGACCCAGGGCACTGTGCTCCTTGCACAGCTCCAGCTTCACTGTGTGATGAAGCTGATTTATGCATTGAAACACAGGTGTTGGTGGAAACTTCAGAGTAAGCTCAGGAGGTTAAATGTCTTTTCTGAGTTTAGGTGATGTCTCCACTTTATCTTTAAATTCGTGGTTAAAATTGAGGGAAATGGTAGGCATTTCAGCAAAATTGATTTGCAGATGAAAGAAGGATAACCCATTTAAAAAACCTTTCAAAAGCTGTCTGTTCTTGAGTTCCTTTGTTTCGGATAAATAGAGATATTGCATGACTGTTTATTAAATGGAGAAATTAGAACAGTTTCACCATATTAAAGGTTATTATTTACGAAATATTTTCCACTATAAAAGGAGAGAGAGCAGGCACACACAGCATTGCTGTAACTATAGTAACCAGCAACCATAACTCACTATAAAGACAGTGTGTGAGTTCTTCAACAGGCTCCTCTCCATTGATTTATTTTATTTTATGGGTTTGCATGCATGCAAAGACGTGGAGGCAGCTGTAATAAGGTTACCTGGCTGGCCCTGACATTATGCTGGTGTGGCCACTGACCTGCTGGCTGGCAGCTGAGCAGCTCAGATGGATATTTGGGAGTGTGCAGCAGCTCATTGCAACTTTGCCTGCTCTTCAGAGTGAACTTCCAGGTCCTTAAAGTTGAGTTGCAAGCAGCAGAGCAGTGACCACTGCAATATCCTGTGGTGAGGCAGGGGCAGCAATCTGGGTAATTATATTGTTAATGCACCTGGAGGTGTACTTTGTTTTGCTTTGTTTTGTTTCCTCTTCACACACGTTTCACGTTTTCTTTCAAGAATAGTGTAAACTGGGTAATCCAAAATACCTGGGGCTCTAAAGACATTTTCATAAGCACGTAGGGGATGAAGGGGCCTAGCTGCCATTTGCTTTTTAATGGGACTTAGGCCTTCAAA
>VYXC01009489.1:630379-657069 GCA_013397175.1 Platysteira castanea
TGACCACTGCAATATCCTGTGGTTAGGCAGGGGCAGCAGTTTGGATAATTATATTGTTAATGCACCTGGAGGTGTACTTTGTTTTGCTTTGTTTTGTTTCCTTTTCACACACTTCAGGTTTTCTTTCAAGAATAATGTAAACTGGGTAATCCAAAATACCTGCGGCTCTAAAGACATTTTCAGAAGCACCTAGGGGATGAAGGAGCCTAGCTGCCATTTTCTTTTTAATGGGACTTAGGCTTTCAAAAATACACGAACACTTCTAAAGAACATAGAAGTTACTAGCAATCATAACTACGTCAGGTGAGTTTAACAGTCTGGTGATGAGCTTCAGAAGCTGTCCCTNGACCACTGCAATATCCTGTGGTGAGGCAGGGGCAGCAATCTGGGTAATTATATTGTTAATGCACCTGGAGGTGTACTTTGTTTTGCTTTGTTTTGTTTCCTCTTCACACACGTTTCACGTTTTCTTTCAAGAATAGTGTAAACTGGGTAATCCAAAATACCTGGGGCTCTAAAGACATTTTCAGAAGCACCTAGGGGATGAAGGAGCCTAGCTGCCATTTTCTTTTTAATGGGACTTAGGCTTTCAAAAATACACGAACACTTCTAAAGAACATAGAAGTTACTAGCAATCATAACTACGTCAGGTGAGTTTAACAGTCTGGTGATGAGCTTCAGAAGCTGTCCCTCACCCTTCCAGCTGCAAGGAGGTACAGTGAGCATTAGCAAGTGCCAAAAATTATCACCAGGAGGCATTTCAGAGTCGGCATGACGGGCTCTGGCCGTATCCTTGGGAACAAACCCTCACCTCACAGAGCCCAGAGCCGTGTCTGACACGAGGTGAGTCACTGCCCAGGGACGTGGTGCCAGCCTGCAGTGCCCTGCTTCATGCTGAGTCTTACCTTCCCTCACAAATAATCCCCCGTGGGCTTTTTGTACAGCAAGATGCAGAAACACAGTGGCTGAGCACAGAGAGTGGATCCTTCCTTCTTTGGTGTGATATTCCAGGTCAGGGAGGAGCTGTGCTGGCATGCAGAAGCTGGTCCTGGTGTCGATAGAGAACGTCAGGGGAGAATCAGTGCTGTCCAACAGAGCAGGGAATTGCTTATAGTGTCTGTGAGAGCAGACAATCTATTAGAAATGATACCAAATACAGCTGCTTAAAGAGTTTATTCACGTAGAACAAATTTCAGCCGAGCCAATTCGCACTGGTTATAAATAACATGTGTTCCAGGCAGTCTCCTCGTGTGCATATCTGGAGCCCTGGGTAGGGAACCGAGGTCTTTTTCAGCCCTCTCTAGACTACATTCCCCACAGACTTGTAAAATGTCTCATAATCAGCAGCATTGTACTTTGTAGGAGGCAGGAGGGATGAGGCGTTTTTTCCAAGCTGTTAATTTCAAATAGTCTGGTAATACATCATATAAATATATATACACAGAGCTTTAATGGCAAAGAATGCCTTGTCATGGCAGTGAACTCCCTTTCTTTCCACAGGTTTCATCTGGGGAGAAATTAAGGAAATGTGGGACGGTGGATTCAATGAGTATGTACACGACTGGTGGAATCTGATGGATTTTGCAATGAACTCCCTCTACCTTGCAACTATCTCCCTCAAAATTGTTGCCTACGTCAAGGTACAGTAACTTGGGAGAGGGAATTTGTAACGTGCTGGTGAGAGCTGTAGTACACAGGGTACAAACTGTACAGATCAAAATCACAGAGCAAAGAAAACAGCAGCTTTTCAAGCAGTCCAAGTTTGAAAATTCACCTGGAGATCTTATTAATTTGTTTGGAGAATGAACATCCTGCTCATTCCGACCCTTTGATTAAAGGTTAAATAGATTGTTTGGGCACTGGGGAGAAATTTCTCCACTTTCTGTGCATTTAGTGGCTTCTCAGTTGCCAAAGCACTTTGTTTTCTGCACTTCAACACTGGACCTCCTTCAACAATAGGGAAAACATGGCTTTTAAATAAAATGGTAAAGCAAAAACAAGACTAGGGTTACCTGAAACCTTCTAGAGCCAAGATTTATAACCTGTATCCTACAGATATGGGGATTAGTAATCAGAAGTTTGTGACAGATCTACTGAGAAGAGCAAGACTGTGATTAGGAGGCTTCTGTCTGATATAAAGGGGTCAACTCTTCAGTGTGGAACCTGTGGGCAGGGAAATGACAGAGGAGCAAGCTGGGGCTTTAACACCCTGCAGGTTCTCCTGTCATGTTCCATTTGTGGTGAGAGCACACATCAGAGCCCATCCTCAAAAGCACCTTCCACATTTATAACCTTGTGATGCTCCAGATTAGCATATGCACAGGGGATGGCCTGAAGCACTTTCCTTCTGTCTCCCTTTTCCAAAGACAAGACACAAGAGGCATCCTGTAAAATTCCTTATGCAACAGCTCCCTTTGGCTTCAGCTGGGGCTTCGTGCTTGGCCTACTTCTTCCCCTGGTATGAATCAGCAGCAGCTCCACTGCAGTCAGTGAAATTACTCAGGTGTAAATCAAGGAATTGGGATCTGCTCCTTGGCTGCTCCTGCTCTCTCCAGTTCTGCCCTGGTGGAAGGGCTCTGCTGGGCAGCCCAGCTCCCAGCAACCAGGACAAGCACTTCCCCAGAGCAACCCTGTTTAGTCCTGCCCAGCAGGCAGAGGGAGGAAGGAGAAAATTTCACAAAGCCCATTGACTCCGAAATGCAAACAGCCCTGCTATGGGGCCTTTGTAAAATCCTGAAGGCTGCAGTCGTGGTGAGTCAGATTTTCAAAGGGAAAAGCTCTAAGCTGGTTGCTGCTCCCTGAAGAGGCAGCTCTGTAACAGCATCAAAGCAGGAACAGATTACGTCTTTTATTCTCCCAACATTCAGAACCAGGGAGGAAATTACAGACTTGAAAGGTTGGTCTTTAAACCCCAAGCAATACATAAAAAAAAAAAAAAAAAAAAAGCTGGGAATGGTAAAACACATGGACAAATCTTAAAATGTTAACAATCTGGTTCTTTCTCACACACAAATTACTGGAGGAGCTGTGCGTGCACGGGTTTGTGCAGTCACACGCTGGGATTTAACCCTGCAGCCAAAGCACAGGTACAAAGGAGGTGCAGCTCTGCTTGTGCTCCCTGTGAGAGCTACAGGAACGTGCAGGTTAACAACAAAACCCCAAAAGCCAGCACACAAAGGAGGGTTTGCAGGAATAGGTCTGTTTGAGCCCAGACCAAACCCTCTTGGATCCAACCTGGCCAGCTCCTGTTGAGGACCAGTGTTGGACACTTCTGAGAGGTGCATGAAACCTCCTGTGGGAGCAGGTCTGAAACTTGTGGTCACAGGAGCCCCCTCTGCCCTGTGGCACTCAGGTGCTCCGAAATGTGAGGGTTTATAACGTTGATCGTGGCTTCAAAACATTTTGCAACATGATTTGTTATTTATAGAGCAGCCCTGAGCTGGAACAGGCTGGGATATATGCCAATATACCATATTCTAACACTTCTTAGAACTTCAAAGGATTACATGGACATTTAACTTTCTGCCAAATATCAGAAAAAATAAATTGCACACTGACACTCATGTTTTCCATCCTTGTTTTTACGTGAAGACTTTTTTTCCCCCCTTGATTTGACTGGTTCCAAGACCTGGCTCTGATATTGTCTAATACCAATGGAATCTTCAGGCTAATTATAGGGTAGAAATACTTTCTTAATCAGTTTTCATTTGCTGCATTGAATTATCGTGTAATGAGGAAGGGTAAATGTGACAGCATGGTGTAATTTATTTGTACTATTCTGTGTGCATCTCTGCTGTGTTCCATTTTCTGAACAGACACTAAACCAAACTACTCCAGCCCTCCCAGACACCCAGCTCCATTAGATAACTCTGAAATCTGCTCTTTCTCTGCTACCTGTGATGCCAGGCAGCTCTGAAGATTCTACTCGTCAAGCAAGGAGATACCATGAATATATAAAGGACCAAAATATGACCTTAACCTATCTAAAAATAGGTGTGGGACGCAGAAGACCTTTTCCCACACCTTTATGTGCAATTTGTGCTAAACCTTAGCAGAGAGCCCCTGGGCTGCTGTGTCCAGCCAGCCTGCAGCAGAAAATTGGGAATAACTCTGCAAATCTGCTGTCCAGGCTTGCCAATCCCAGCCCCCCACCCCCGCTGCGGGATAGCCACGAAAAGTTCCCCTCTCTGCCTGTCTGGAGGCATTTTGGGACCCATCTTCAAACCAAGTTAACAGGCTCAGGCCATGATGTTCATGTGATAAAGAGCAGTTTGGAAATGTCAGGAGCAATCCGAGGTCACGCTGAAGTGCCTTTGTCTCATGTCTCATCTCCTTCATACAGAGGGACACTTTGAAATACCAACCTGCTTTTTGCTGAGCCCTCGAAAAAACTGGGAGCTCGTGCACTGGACCTGCAGATTTAAATAGAAATCCTCTGCAGTCTCGTCTGTCAGTGTGATATTGGTACCATTTCCTCTTCAAAGGTACCAAAATTACTTTAGGAGCCCTAAACACACGGTTATGGTGTGAGCTGTGTTATTCTGAGTGCAGCTTTGCCTCTTTATGCATGTTAAATGAGCAGAGACAAATGTTAAAAGGACAATTATTCCTTGATGCTAAATGTCTTTGACTCCATTCTGCGTGCCACTGCCGTGGAGCCAGAGCAGTTACATTTTACAGAACCAGAGCAGTTACATTTTACAGAACCTCTTTTGTGTTACCTGCTCGCATCTGGCTGCTCTCTGCTCAGAAAACGCTTCTGCTTTTACAGTTACATTACAAACCCAGTTAATGTTGTAATTGATGCACTCAACTGTACCCAGTGTTTCAGCTGTAATTAAGACCTCTGCTTTAGCAACTCTCCTAAAATTGCCATGACAAATTAACTAATAAGATAATTAATACGAAGAAAGCCTTTTGGTTCTGGGCTGCTGGCGCTTTTTTTTTTTTAGAGATTACATGGGAAGGAGAGCATCCAATAGTTCATTGCTTTTCTTCTTCCCTTCCTTCTCCCTCCCTCCCGTTGTTCCTGGAATGTTTATAATGTGCAGTCATATTTAGGAGGAAAAAGAACAAAAGCAATTGGAAATTTACGTCTGGAACCAGCTAAAATCTAAACCCCTTTAAATGTTGAAAGAGAAGGAGACTGTGTGTGACCTCATGGACCTAAGGAAGCCACCGACAGTGAACTCAAAAGGAAAACAAATTTTAAAAATATTCAAATTTCTCAATTTAGGCTTAGAACAGCCAACAGCCTCTAGAGAAAACCTGGTCCCGCATCTCTCACCATCAGGGGGTCATAATGTAGTAGGCAGAATTCATAAGAAAGCATCATTAAACCTTCATCTCTGCCCTGATCAAGTCAGCTTCAGCCCTGAATCCCGAATGTGAGCCTGGCAGCAGCTGAGATGCAAGGGGTGAAAAGTCCTTCCTGTGCCACAGCAGCTGGTCAGGATCTACCTGAGAGGGGTTAGAACCAGCAGCTGTGACTTTTGGGGTTCTCTCAGAGTCATTACAGCACAACTCACTTCTACACCCTTGTTCTTTCTTCCTTCCAGTACAACGGGTCTCGGCCGAGGGAGGAGTGGGAGATGTGGCACCCGACTCTCATTGCAGAAGCTCTCTTTGCAATATCCAACATTTTGAGTTCCCTGCGCCTCATCTCCCTGTTTACAGCCAACTCGCACCTGGGGCCCCTGCAGATTTCTCTGGGACGCATGCTGCTAGACATCCTCAAGTTCCTTTTTATCTACTGTCTGGTGCTTCTGGCTTTTGCCAACGGACTGAACCAGCTTTATTTTTACTACGAGACCAGTGCCTCGGAGGAACCCAACAACTGCAAGGGGATCCGATGTGAGAAACAGAACAATGCCTTCTCCACGTAAGACATCCTCTCCTTTCTGTTTCTGAGGCTGCTTCCCCTGTCCTGTCTGCCCTGCCTTTGCCTGCTGCCTGCCACTGCACTGACAGAGCCTTTATTTATTCATTTGCAAATACCAGGTGAGGTGGCTGGCTCTGCAGGAAAGGTGGGAGTTAAGTGGGGCAGAGCTCTGCTGAGCTCTGCTGTTGCAAAGACTCTTGCTTAGATCTGGCAGTGGGAGACCTTTTAGTTCTGGACCAAAGAGCCTCTGTACATGAGCCTGGAACTCAAATCTTATTATATCTATGCACAATTTCAGTATATTTGAGAAAGGAAGTGTCCTTTTGCCACAGCGCTGAAGAAAGGAGGGGAACCTGAGTAAAATGTAGAAAATAGAGATAAACCTATGTGACAACCTATTAAAACCAGGCATTAATAAATAATGTGATACAGCAGCAACAACAATCTCACCTAGACATTTTTATGGATACATGATGTTGCAGGCTTCTCTGACTTCCTTGCAGACTAAAATCCCAGCAGAACCTTTTTTTTTTTTTGCTGGGAATGCTGGTATTATACTGAAGTGCTGGCATGGAAATTGCTGTGAGGACAGCTGGCAGAGCTGAAAGAGAGAGCACATGCTGAAAAATAACATGAATTGTCTTTCTGATGTATTTGTTTTAATTACTAATAGTAGAAATAATTATAATAATCAGCCCCCACCCGATTGTTCTTGCTGCTTGCACAGTACTTAACTCACAATGGCAGGAGAAATAAATAAAGCACGGTCTAGAAAAAGGCCCACGCCCTGCAAACAAGCAAAACAAAACTGTTGTCCACCACTTCATGCTAAATTAAATAAAACTTGTCACGGTGCCCAATAATTCTCCACCCTCTGTCAGCTGAAGGCTTGGGGTTAAGAAAGGATTTGGGACGTATTTGCACCGTTACCAAAACCAGATGATGGCTGAGGCCACATGACTTGGCTGGGAGAGGAAAGGCTCCAGCACTGTCCTGTGGGCTCTCTCCTCAAAGAAATACGGAATTTTCATGGATAGAGCCCATCCTTCAAGAGCATCATGAGCTGGTAGACCACACATGTGCCATTTCCCACACTGCAGGCTTGATTGACTTCCTCATGAAACCCATCTCTGTCTGGGGGGAAGTGAATGGACCTGAGCCGTGCTGATGGGAAACAGAATTAAACATTTCAGACCTTCTTCTGTTTCAGCTGCTTCACATGCCCCAGAAATGTGTTGTGCTGCCCTTGCAAAGGAGTTAAATAACAAATACTATTGCTTCTTCTGCGTCCATATTGATGCAGCAGCCAGAGGGGGGAAAGTTTGGCAAGCACAGTGTGTGTTAAGGGGAAAATTCTGCCTCAGGAAGGGCCAAACCCAGAAAATCCAGTACCAAATCCTGCCTTTCTCTGGAGCTGTGGTGAACAGATGAGTTTGGTTCTGCATTCTGGTTTGGGCCTGTCACCACTGCAAACCAGTTTTTTTTACAGATTTCATTGTGTCAGGTAAGCAGAGAAAGCAACAGCAGGGTTTGACTGAGGAAAAAGAGCACTGGGCCAGCAGGGAAAAAAACCCCAAACCAACCATCCTGAAGTCTGTAAGAAGGTGTAATGTCTTGGGAGCTAAAAATTATACAAGAAGCACTTAGCAGAAAGTGTGTGGATCAGCTTAAATACAAACCACCATTTCTCCCACCCTAACATTCATTTAAACCCCCTGCCAAGGGAATGTGGCACAGAAAGGAAATTGAGGGGGCTCAGCCTTTGTGGCAGAGGTTTGTGTAAAACAAAATCACAGTGGGAGGGGATCCATTAGGAGTGACGTCTCCTGGCAGGGGACAGAACACTCTGCAGGTACTTTTTGTTTGAGGCTCGCTTAAGAAATTTATTTAATGCGTTTTTAAAAGTTTAAGTGGTCGTTATTAACACCCCCAGCACAAGCTGACATTTGTCTGGGGAGCAGATGCACAGCACGGGGCAGTGGCTGGGAAGGAGCAGCTGCAGATCCAAATATCAGATTGGGGGAGGCTGGAGCCAGTCCAGCCAGAGCTGGGTACCCTGACTTTGCTCATGGTTCACTCCTCATGAAGGAATAAATCTGAAAAGCTTTGAATCAGTGCACTTTGATTCCCACCAGCATTCCTGGGCAGTCACACAACGAGCTCTAATTCTTCCAGGGGAGGAAAGAGGATGCCCCTCGCGTGTGTGCAGCTGGTGTCAAGGGTGACACCTATTTACTGGCACATTATTTCCTAGTACTCTCAAAGGGTGGGTTTTAACGTTTTCTCCGTGAGGAAATCTTCTGCATTGCACACACAGATCATGGAAAAGTAATATTCCTTTGTGACAGCAACGAGGGGAAGTCATGAATAATTTAAGGATTTCTGCTTTGGCCTTGCCATCCCTCAGAAAGCAGAGTGCCTGCTGCTTGGGCAGATGATTGGAAAATATGTTTATAGCTGTGATGCTGGCAGCTGAAGGAGGGAGAGGAGAGGAGGAAGGGGTGGAGGAAGGCACAGCTCCCTGCCTGCTGTGTCCTTCTCTCTGGAGGGTCACTGCCATCCCCCTGGGGTGCAGGTTCCTGTGGCAGAGGGGGCACTTGCTCCCTCTGAGCTGCCACGGAGAGAGGAGGAGCTTTGAGGATTCTCCTGTTTGATTAAGATTCAAGATAGACTCAGCAGGACAGGATAGGCTCTCAATCACCATTTCCAAAATTCTGGTTGTTTAAAGCTGCTTCTCCAGAGTTGTGTGGAAGTGTGAACCCGCCCTGAACCAGGGGCTGTGAAGAGAGGCTGTGGACCTGTGCTGTCAGTAAACAGGGAGGGCACAGCACCCGAGCCTGTGCAGAGCTGCAGGAACCACTTGGAGTCTTTGTCAAGGGGACTGCACGTCCACATGGGAACGTGTTGGCCTTGGTCTGGGCCTAAATTACACACCCGGGTGATATTTGTGCATCCAGAACAACACACTGATCACTTCTAGAATTGATTTCAGTTTAATGGCAGGAACCTCTCTCTCCTGTGCCTACAGCCCAAGCAGTATTTCTACTGTTAATAGTAAAAATATTATAAATATTTTAAAAGACAGCTAGCACTCCACCACTTCTAGTAAAGAAATGCTTGGCATTCTTTGGTTAATCTTTATTTTACCATCTCAGTTATTTAATAAGCCTAACAAACAGCCTGAGCTTTGGGAGAAAGGATTTTTGCTTTAGAGCATCTTTATGATTTCGGCCAGTGAAAAACATAAGATACAGCTGCAAAGTATAAACTAAATCCTCATCTAAGGCATGGGGATAGATGTGAACAAATGCCTGGAGATGATGGCAGAACGGATTCCTGGTATTTCAAGTAAAGCATCTGAATTATTCATATTGATTTGTCTAGTAGTCGCGTTTGAAAATATCTGCTGACCTCAGGCCAAAATGGAAACTCCTCAACAGGCATATAAATGTCATTTTTGGATGATATAAATGCCAGATTTTGGAAAGCCAAAACAAAGATGCCCAAATAGAGCAATTATTTAGATTGCTGATGACGCCTCTGACGTGACTGCGAAAGGTCGCTTGTCTGAGGCTGAAGCAAAGAGGGGCCTGGGATGATCTCATCAGCTCAGCGGGGTCAGGTCCAGTTCATCTATGGAAGGAAGGCTTCAAAAGAGGAGACACTCTTGAGCTGAATTAATGTGATGACTCCCTTTCATCTGAGTCATTACTGAGCAGTGGTTGCAGGGCTCTGCCAGGGACTCTGCCCTGCGGTGGGCGGGAGCTGCTGCACCAACCACCAGAGCCACCAGCGTTTTGGGCAGGTGCATTGCAAACAGAACAGGGTTTTCAGGCAGGTGCATTTTAAACAGAGCAGCATTTTGGGCAGGTGCATTGCAAACAGAGCAGAGATTTTGGGCAGGTGCACTGCAAACAGGGTCACAGCAGCATTTTGGGCAGGTGCACTGCAAACACAGCAGCGTTTTGGGCAGGTGCACTGCAAATAGAGCAGCATTTTGGGCAGGTGCGTTGCAAACAGAGCAGAGTTTCTGAGCAGGTGCATTGCAAACACAGCAGCATTTTTGGGCAGGTGCATTGCAAACACAGCAGCATTTTTTGGCAGGCGCATTTTAAACAGAACAGCATTTTTGGGCAGGTGCACTGCAAACAGAGCAGAGTTTTTGGGCAGGTTTCCTTCATGTGTCTTCTTTTGGGCAGGTGCATTGCAAACAGAGCAGAGTTTCTGAGCAGGTGCATTGCAAACACAGCAGCATTTTTGGGCAAGTGCATTTTAAACAGAACAGCATTTTTGGGCAGGTGCATTGCAAACACAGCAGCATTTGGGGCAGGTCCACTGCAAACAGAGCAGAGATTTTGGGCAGGTGCACTGCAAACAGAACAGGGTTTTTGTGCAGGTGCACTGCAGACAGGGTCACAGCAGCTGAAGGAACTGCAAGCTCTCAGCCTGTATCAGAGCCAAAGGTGCGAGTGGCTGTGATTTCTGCCCTCTCCCACCTCGTGGAGCCCTGGTTTGTGCACTGTTTAACCACTGCAGTCACGCTGTACTTGGGGATGGGTTCCCTGAGCATTTATCCTGCAGACACGTTAATGATGCGGGCACTGATTAAACAGGAGGGTTTACAGATAACAGCAGGATCGCAGCATGGCAGTTTTAATTAAATGGAATATATCGTGGCTGTTCTTTGCGTGTATGCAGAGTGGAAAGGGAGCCTTGGGTTCCTCAGGGCAGTGGTGCTCCCTGCATCCCACAAGGGCGTGGGCTGGGCTCTTGGACAGACAGCAAATGGTGTTGATGGACAACTCTCACATGCACTGGCTGGTGGGTCACTGTGGCTGAGCACAGGCTGTCCCCAGGGAGGGATAAATGTCTGTGCTGAGTGGCTGCTCTGTGGTGTCCCCCAATGTCTGCGTGTTCCCCACCTGCAGATCATTTTCCACCCCCAGCCTCAGGCAGCCAGCTGAAAATCCATCTTTCTTTGCAGGCTTTTCGAGACCCTCCAGTCACTCTTCTGGTCTGTGTTTGGGCTGCTGAATCTCTACGTCACCAACGTGAAAGCCAGGCACGAGTTCACAGAATTCGTTGGGGCCACGATGTTTGGGACCTACAACGTCATCTCCCTCGTTGTGCTGCTGAACATGCTCATAGCCATGATGAACAACTCCTACCAGCTCATCGCTGTGAGTTACCTCCCTCTCTTGTTGCTGTTATTTTCCCCCGTGTGCCTCGTTTGTCTGACTTGCAGCAAGTGGGTCCCTCCTGGGATGCTGGAGACTGCTGCCCCCAGTTCCTGACAGCAGGTAGTCGGGATTTCTGCTCGCCAGCCTGAATCATGCCTGCGGAGGAGGTTTTGCTCTGTCTGCAAAGCTTCTCAGCTGGAAAAGGCTCATGGGCTGTGATCTGCCCCTGTCTCCTCCTGTGGAGTAACCTTGCTGACCAGCTTGGGTGTATAAAGGGAAACGTTCCCACTGCTTCCTGATGTTTGGTTCTAGCTTGGGGGGTGGGTGTCGTGGTATATTTTTTTATCCTATTTCTATTTTCTCATGTGAAACGGTGTGAGTCGGGAGCCCAGCCCTCCAATTTCTTTTTCCACAGTCTTCCCACTTGAAATTAGATCATGTCCATCTGTAATACCAGAGAGTCTCCTGGCTGTAAAACCACAATCTGAGATTCCTGAGTAATGCCAGTGCAGGCTGGATCTGAGCTGAGGCAGCTCGGGGCTGGAGAGAGCCCTTATCAAACTGAACTTTCATTCGAATGCTCAAAACTGGCTTCTCCACTGTAATCTCATTCTGTGTACCCAAAAGCCAATCTGTACCTTGATGATTAAATTTGTCAACAGACTGTAAGCTAAAGCAGCGTGGCTCTGCATTTTAAGGCTCTTAAGGTCAGGAACAGTATGGAAGGAAGCGAAATCTTGTGTGCAGAGTACTTCAGATAAACCAGTGGCACTCACTCTCCAGTTCTGACCACCATCACTGTAGGTTTGGAGGCAGTGAGCTGATGAACTGCAGCATCACCTGGGCACAGAAACAGGGCTGGGGAGAGCTGTTTGTGTCCTTGGCTGGTCACTCGGGACAGGCAGAGTCGAGGCTTCCTCCTGTGCTTTGGGTGACTCTCGGTTTACTCTAGAAGATAAACCAGAGGAAAGACAGAACCAGCACCAGTTCTCCTGCTCTTTCCACTCCCATATTCTTGGACAAGTCTCCGGGGAAATGTGTGGTTGAGCTCCTTTCCTGGCTAAAGCGCAGAGGGGAGTATTGAGTTGTTTTCTTGAACAGGTTCCACAACTGTTGTTGATTATCTGCTGATTCAAGTGGCTCCTAAATTCCCTCGGTCAAACTGAGCACAGACCCATCAAACCGCCGATGCTTTTGGACATCTGATCTTTATCATGGTAAAAAGTATGAGAAAAACTGGACCACTGACCTTCCAGATGAGCAGAAAAGCAGTTTATCACAAAGGCATCGCTGCTTTATCAGTCTGTTTCAATGCTTTAAGTGCTTTCTCTTTGTTCATCACTACTCCTCACATTCCAGGGAGACTGGAATGAGGGACAGAAAACAAAGATTCTCTCCTTGGCCGTTTTCTCCAATTCCCCTTCCTTTATTGTCATCGAATAGGCTTGTCACTAAGACAAAGCCCAAGCCTAAGACCGGCGTAAGAATAGCAGTGTTTGCTATTCACCGGGCCACAAACCACTCATCATTCCTTCCCCTGAATAATTCCAGTGATGCAACGACACATTGCACACAATCCCACACGAGTCAGAGGGAGCCATCGTAACAATTAACTGCAGTGAGCGGCCCAGAGAGGGCTGTCTGTCACTGGTTTTGTGTCTGGAGCAGCTGGCAGCAGGGACTGGCCCCATCAGAGAGTCTGCCCTTGACAGACCCGGGGGTGGAGGACTGAACTCACCGGATAACAGAGGCAGAGCAGAGAGCTCAGCGTGCAGCATGAGCCCCTGCTCGGGAAAATGACGCTGGGAATGCTGCAGGAGAGTTCTTTGTCACTTAAACTGTCTCGCTGATAGCGAGAGCAGTGACATTTCCCGGGAAGGCAAGAGGCAGTCACCTCCAATCCCTTCCCGTGCAGTGCATACAGCTCGGGTTTGGAAGCTACATTTCTTCGTGTTTTCTGTTGGGGACAGATTTCCTTCATGTGTCTTCTAAGGGTGAACATCAATTAATCTCTTCCCCGAGGAAAACAACTCGTTAATAAACGTTGAGCTTTACAAATGTGGGTCGTTTTTTAACCTCCCTGAATCAGGTTCACCCCCTGCTGAATCACAGCAGGCTGGGTGCTAGACTGGGCATTTCATCCTCCTGGTGTTTATATTACACTGGATACACTCGGAATGGCAGCATTCCAGGGGGGAAGGAGGGGAAAGGAGTCCTTGGGGTGGGGTGGAGGTGTTCCTCTCCCGTGTATCAGCAGGAAATCCTGTGCCACGAGCATCACTGCAGGGAAACAGAACGGACTGGGGGGATGAGATGAGAGTGCATCTCTGCCTGCTGACTCCCCTGCGGTGGAATGGGGAGGACATCTTCATTAATCTCGTTTGTTAATGAGCCCCAGGCACTGCTGCAGTGCAGACAGGCTTCCTCCCCTCCTCTCTTCCAGGGACAAAGACACTCAATGCATTTATAGCAGTTGTTCTTCAGTTTTTCCCCTATAAACACGTGAGTTTCTGCTGTGGGGTTTGAGAAAGGAGGCTCTGAGCTGCTCTTCCTTGGCCCTTCGTTGTGTCTCCCCAGCCTGGGGATCAGGGCTTGGTGCTTAATTAGGCGCTGCAGGCGCACAGCATGAAACCACGGGTGTCTGTGGAAGGCAGAGCAAGGCAAGCAGAGAGTAAAACCTCTGCACAGCTTCGAGTGGTTCTTAACTCAGAGAAGGAAGAACTTTTCTGCCATCATTTGGTTGGGTTTTTTTTCTTCAGCTATTTCAGCCTTCAATAAATACAAACTTCCAGGAGTGCCCTGAAGCAGTTTCAATATCGATTATTTCCAGACAGCCCATTTTTCTCTTTTGCCAAACCATAGTTTGGTTATAGATGGTGGCAGACACCATCTTTCACCAAGAGAGCAAACAAAACCCAAATGCAATCCCCCGAATTTCCATAAGCTTCGTGCTGCTTCAATATGGGAAGATCAGAATGTTTTATACAAGAAGCAGAGGATGCAGTGGGATGTTCTGCACTGCCAGGTCCCTCATCTCAATACCCTCCCAGACGTGACAGAAATACCATCACCCGAGGAGGGGAAGAGGAATTTGTCACAATCAGGAGAGGAAGGACAAGGGAATGATGTGAGAGTAGCCAGGTGGCTCCATCATTTGTAAGTGGCAGAAAGTAACAGAGTGGGTGATGAGGACACTTTATGGGATGGGCTGTTTCTCACCAGAGCCACTTGGCTGCACCTGAAGTCACACAGTCCTCCTGCCAGCTGGTGATTTTTAAAAAATAAATGGGATAGGGATAGTTGGTGCTCCTGAGGGTGCATTTTGGCCCTGGGGGTGCCCTATGATTGAGGTACATGTTGCAGGGAACTCGTACTTACACATATTTTCTGAAAGCTGTTCTTTTCGGACAAACCCGTGATATTCTGGGGAGTCAGGCAGGAATCAGTCACTGGAACTGCACCAACAGCTCTGACTGCAGCAGCAGGAGCAATATCGATGGAAGGGCCACGTGCAGGATGGAAACCATGGGCTGTGAGCTGGTGGTCAGAGCTGCAGGTGAGTTAGGGTGATAAGTGGTGCACAACAGCTCTGCAGCACAACCCACCGGCACAGCAAAGAGAGATGTGAGCCCTCACAGCCTTCAGATGTGTCAGGATATAAGTACAAAGATTCTTAATACCTCAGGGATCACTTAGGGCAAAGTGAGCCTGAGAAAAATTCCCTCTAACTCCCGTGTGTGAAGGTGTTGCAGCCTCGAGTGTGTAATGCAGTGTCTGTGTGTGATGCTGGAATTATGACTTCACTCCAGCAGCGAGTATAAAGTTACAAAATCGTTCTGTATATTGTATTTTGTGTCCTTCTGTTGGTTGGTGTGTCTGCTGTGTCAAGCTGGCTTGCCTCAGACAGCTGCTACTGCAAAAGACTGCAGTCTTTAAAATAAAAAACATTAAGTTTTAAGTGTGTCTCTGAGGGTAGTGTATGACTAAATTGGAACTTAGCTGCCAGTGTTTGGGTTGGAGGAATCAGGGCATTGGGCACCCACCTGAGGGTGCAGTTTTAGGTGATGGGATGAAATAGGAGTGGATTGGCACATGTAGTGAAGAATGAGAATGAAGATGAGAGATATTTTCATAGCAAAGCAAAAGCGGTACAGTAAACAGAAATGGCAAGTGCAGATAAAAAATAAATAAAACTTAAAGTGTATAGGGATGTTAGACATGGAATTTTCTCAATTTTTGCAGACTAGAGAGCTCAAAAATTAAGGCACAGAGAAACATGAAGATTTTTCAGTTCCCCATTACATTCTTTCCAAGATAACTTTGGATTTCCCCCAGGCAGCAGTTTCAAACTTTCCTTCATCTTGCAAAGCAGATTCCTCCACTTTTCTGCACCAGCTGAACTCCCTCAGCACCATGGCAGTAATTGCTACCCAGTTTAATTCACACCACCAGCAGAAATTCTCTTTCCCACTGTGATTTGTGACCCTTAGGACTGTCGGAAAATGTTGCTCTGCTTGCACGACCTGCACAGTTATTACCCGGTGGTTTTGCTAAGGAGGAATTTTATGAATCAATAAACTTAGTTTGAAATACATCAGCTGGCCAGACTGCATGTGGCAAGGTCTAGGTGGGTGTTCCCCTATAGAGGTAAGGCCAGCTCCTAAATCTGGACTCAAATCTAAGCTCTTGCAAAGCATCAGGAAATGTTCATCTCACCAGCCCCATTTCAGAACCATTAATTTGAACTTGTTGGGAATGAAGCTGTCAGTGGTTTTTAACTCTGTCGTACAGCAGGAAATGAAATTATGCTCTTGTTACGTTGCCAATACAAGCTGGGATTAATATTTCTTGAAGCTTTATCTGGTGCAGTGAAACGAGGAGGTTCTAGAAGGAGGATGAAATGGCTCTTCTTGGTTTGCCAGCTGGGTGAAATACGCCTCTTTGTCCCTCAGTTCTGTGGCCCTCAGAGCCTCCTGCTGACCAACACACACATCTGCTGTCACTGCCCGCAGGCAGAAGCTGTGATCGAGGTGCAGGTGACACGCCCAAACCTTTTCTTTGTTCTACAGCACCACTGTAATTACCCAGCTCTCAATTACTGCGCTCCTAAAACTCATCCACGGCATCAGCAATAATTAATTGAAATGGGAAATTCTCCTGCACTTAGTCAGTGCCTTCGGAGGCACCTGGGCAGGCAGGCAGGACAGGGAGGAACAGCCTTGAGCTAAAGGAGTGTGGATTTAGGTCAGACATAAGGAACAAATTGTTCCCTGTGAGGGTGGGCAGGCCCTGGCACAGGGTGCCCAGAGAAGCTGTGGCTGCCCCTGGATCCCTGGAAGTGTCCAAGGCCAGACTGGACGGGTCTGGGAGAAGCCTGGGACAGTGGAAGGTGTCCCTGCCCGTGGCAGGGTGTGGGATGGAATGATCTCTACGGTCCCTCCAACCCAAACCATTCCATGATTCTGTGATTCCTGTTCCATTTCCCCACGGAGTGCAATCCATGTGAAGAAACGCTGGACCCCACTCTCTGTTCCTGTGGCAGCCCAGAGTATTCCTCTGACNCAGCTCATGCTGTGCCTGCTCCAGACACTGAGAGATAAGAGAAAATAAACAACCTGAACACGAACTTGCAGGCGTCTCCAGTCTTTCTTGGCTCTGGCATGGGACTTTCTAAGATCAAGAAACGGCCATAAAACATCTAAAAAATCCGCAGGAGCCATATGTTCCCTCCTGAGGAGCTGTTGCCCACCTCTAGAGCAGTGGGACCGACTCCCAAGGCCGAGGGCTCTCTCTGCACCCTGTGGCTGGATGTGGGGGGACTCCAGCAGGTTTTTATTGGCAAGGGAAGGGAGATGGGTGTCAGCAGTGCTGTGTTGGGGTGCTCCCATGCAGCCAGGGGCCTGTGTGTGAGATCAGCCCTGGAGCCTCGCTCCAGACTGGCAGGCAGCTTAATTGCTTTTTGTTAGCAAGCTAAAGGATTCATTTGAAGGTGTAGAACTGTTTGTCTTTTTGCTGGCTTTGGCCTAATTACATGTAACCCGTGGACTTGAATCGAGCTGTTAATATTCATCTGGTGTTTGCAGAGCCTCTAAATAGAGGCACTCGATGTGCTCCAGCTTCACATGCTGCATCTTCTGTTCTTAGACCAGACAAAGCTCATTCTCCATCCTAGGACCCAATCCTGCCACTCCTGTGAGTGCTGTCAGCAGAATCAGGAGGTTCTTCCTTTCTGTTGCATTTTTAATCTTTGAAACCACAGGGGTTCATGTGTCCCTGGGTACCACCATGGCCAAACCCTCTGAGGGCTTATTCAGGGCAGAAACATTACACTTAAGTAAAAAAAGATCAGCTTGCAATCTGCAGATGAGCCCTGGCTGATTTAAGATATTCCAAGGGATTTGCTGGCATTTATTTCTGGAATTTCCAGGGCTGGGCTCCAGGGTTTTTTGGTGTAGTTAACACCCCAGTGCCCTGCCTGACAGGTCAATAACTCTCTGCCCATTACGTGCGAGCAGCACAGCAAGGTTTGCTCTTGCTGCATGATAGAAGTTGAAGCATCCAGATGGAACCACATAGGTTGCAGCCCCCTGCATTATCCCATCTTTTATTTAGGCCTGACAAGCTCAATTAGCATTATCTTGTGCTCCTGCATCGAGGGGACTCTTGTTAGAAAGGCAGGAGAAAAGAGGAAACGTGAAAGATAAAGGAGGAATATTACTGAGGAAAAAGCAGTGCAAAACTAAAAGGGATTTATCTGGGAAGAGCTTTCCCCTGGTACTGAACAATGGAAACAGCTATATTACTAAGAATTCTTTGAAACATGACTTTTTAGATGCCAGTGCTTCACTGATTTCCTTTTCAACACACTGCAATCTTGCAAATATGTTGATGCCAATCACATAGATTAAAGAGGATACACACAACCCCTTATAATTAAATGGGAAAATGTTTAATAACCTGGATGCTGTGGCTCCTTGCCTGTTTCTGTTTGCTGGTCTGGTCCTCTGTAGCCCCTCAGCTACAACCCTTGTTTTTGGGGGGAGAAAATGGGCTTCTCCCATGAGTCAGTGCTGTCTGCACAGCTCAAGGTTCACTTACAGACTCGAGCAATTTCAGGCATTTATAATCTGTCCCTTCCCTTTGGCTCAAGGATGTATTTAAATGGTCAGGACACAGGATTTTTTAAAATTTTGGAGCAATTACTCAATTTCTGGCAGCTAAGCTCAGGCACTGCATTGAAGTGGCTGTGCAGGCAGGGCTGCCTTCCAGAGGTGCTGGGCACCTGCTGCTCCCTCCGGTGCTGTGACCTTTACAGGCTCAGCAAAACACAGAATCCAGCTCCACTCCTCTGCTGAGGAAAGGCAGCTTATGGCCAGTCATAAAAGGGCAAAACACTGAAGCATTTGGTGCTGGAATACCTGCACAGAGCTGTGTCCGGGGAGTCACAATAAAGACGCTCTTACACCTGCCAGGTTCAGCAGAAAGGAGGATATGACATCGATTTATTGACATTATCTCATTCTTATACATGTCCCAACTCCACAAGGGATTGGAGAGCATGTCACTTCCTTCTCCATCCCACTGGAGAAGAAAGGTGCTCATCAAAGTTGTCATATCACAAAAGGAATGAAAAACAGAAAATACCGTTAAGTAAACATCGGCTATTATTTACATGAATCTGTGTGAAAAGAATCTGACTCCAAGGTTAAAACAGAAGGCTTACAAAAAACCCAGGGCAACACAGAGCCATGCGAGGAGCAGGGAGTGGGGCGGGAGCGACAGCAGCCTTGCTCCAGCTGGCTTTGGTTCTGAGGAGAGAAGGGAATTCTGAGGGGGTCTGGGGAGGGGAAGCCTGGCACCCCTAAACCCCCTGCACACCCCCCAGGCTGTTCCAGCCCAGGGTCACAGTGTCCTGCTGCAGTCCCCACCTGCACACCGTGACTCTCAGGCTGGATTTTGGGCTCTCCCCATGGCTTCAGGCACGCGTGGTGGGGCATTGTGGTTTGGGCTTCCCTGTTGCCCTGTTTTTGCTAAGCCTTCTGTGTCTGGGAAAACACAATAAAGACGCTCTCACACCTGCCAGGTTCAGCAGAAAGGAGGGAAAAGGCCCCACTTTATTGACATATGTCACGTCTTATACAATTCCCAATTCCACAAGGGATTGGAGGACATGTCACTTCCTTCTCAATCCCACTGGAGAAAAAGGACGCTCATCAAAGTTCTCTTATCACAAAAGGAATGAAAAACAGAAAATACCGTTAAGTAAACATTGGTTATTATTTACATGAAACTGTGTGAGAAAGAATTCCGACTCCAAGGTTATACGGAAGGTTTTAGCAAAAACCAGGGCAACACCTTCTGTGTATAATATGGAGTCAGATAAAATTTCTCACGGAGTTTAAGTAAATAATAGCCAATGTTTACTTAACTGTCCTCTTCTGTTTACATTCTTGTACTATCAGAGAAAGTTTGATGAGCATCCTTTTTCTCCAGTGGGATTGAAGAGGAAGTGACATGTCCTCCAATCCCTTGTGGAATTGAGAAACCTATAAGTACAAGAAATGTAAATAAACTTTCTCCTTTTCCTCTTTCTGCTCAACCTAGCAGGAGTCCATCTCTTTTCTTGTGTCCTATAGCGACACTTCCCCTTTGAAATACCCCTGCAGCAACCCGGGTGGAGAAGGCAAGGTCAAACCCAGTGCTTGGCACACGGAGTGGGAAGTGGTGAATTCTGCACTGCTCCTTCCTTCCAGGGCAGGTTTGTGCCAGAGGATCATCCTGGCTGTGGCCAGCAGGGAATCCAGCTGTGCCAGGGGTCCCACCCACCTGCATTAGGTGGCCTGGACTGACATGATGGAGCACCCTAAAGCCAGAGGAGAGAACTGAGTTTGATTCCTCAGCTTTAGGAGTGGTTACTCAGAGAGGAGCAGGCACTTTCCTAAGCCCAGCAGCATCTCCAGGTGTAATGCAGATATGATGCCTTTAGCAGTGATAAGTTTATAGACTCTTAGAACGGCTTGGGTTGGAAAGGACCTTTGAAGATCAAATCCCAGCCTCACTGGCTGTGCAAAAAAAAAAATCAAAGACAATATTCTGGAAATAGGGCAAGTAGAAATGAGGCTGAGTTTGTTTATTTTTTGCCTTGGTACTAACAGAGTCATCAGCACTCAAACACTTCGGGTTAGCCATGCCTGCTCAGCCCACCAGTTCTCCAGGGACACGTGTGAGTTACTTGATTTTGACCTGGCTGGAGGTAGTTAACATTATCAGCACAGATGCCCCTTATCTCTCTGACCTTCAGCATGAAAAAAGGCTCTTATCAGGCAGTGGTGAAGGAGAGAGAATGGATGGCAGGAAGAACAAAGCCTTGGTGATATCTTCCTCATTGTTTCTTCCTGCTGAGGCTTTTTAGAGAACTGGTTCTCTGCATGACCTTCCCACTGCTCCGATTTATTTGACTGTTATAATAAAAACTGAACTTAACTGGAATATGACTGCAGAAACAAAAAGGTGTCAGTTCCCATAATTTAGCTGCACTAAAACCAGCACAATCCCCAGTTCTCTGTGTTTTCTCTGATATAATATTCCCTGGCCTTCTCATTAGCTATCATTGTTTCCATCCAAGATGCTGGGAGATGAAAAGTATTTGAGATATATATATATATATATATATATATGTGTATATAACTGAAATACGCTGTGGACTGCAGCGCATTGCAAGCTGTAATAAAAATTTTAATGATGAATCTCTTCTGCACACGGAGGTTATACATAGCAGAGATGCTAAATCAGGCATTTTCCAAGTACAAACTGATTCCTGGGGCTGGGGGAAGCAGCCAAGGCTCTGGGAAGGGGTGGCCAGTGCCACAGCTCATGTGACAGCTCTGCTGTGCTGTCACCCAGGAGGGGACGTCCCCGCTCTCTGCCCGACCTGGTGTGTTCAGAAGCCACTTGTGGTTTTCTTTTCATTGCAACCAGCCCCGTTTCCATAATTCCTGAGCCTCTTTGGCTGCGCTCCAAAGGCGGAGTCCTTTATCCACCTTATAATAAAATGAGCTGCTGTGCTGTGTCTCGTTGACCTTGGCCTGGCCATTCCCAAGTAGGGGGCCTCGGACACTGCAAAATCAAGGAAACTTTTCCTGAATTCCTCCAGGACAGCATGCTCTTTCATGGGCTCTGCCAAGAGGGATCTGGCCCCAGCTTTCAGGTTTGTAAGGCTCGCAGTGGCAGTGATGGCTTATCTGCTGTGTAAAACTTTAGATTTGGGTTTTTCCCCTTTGTGCTCTGCTTGCTTTCCTCACCTAAGAGCCTTGCTGCCTTTTGCCAGACAAGGGTAGCTCTTGCCTGAAGTCAGTTACCTGCATCCTGGTCCAAGAATTCACTTTCCCTCTATCCCAGTATTTATTTATGAGTATTTCTGGACCTTGCTGTGCTTCATGAACATCCTTTTCTGTGCTGGAGCCAAAATCCCCCCGTGTCCCTGTTGGAGCTGCCCTCCCTTTCCACCCAGCTGCCTTGCCTGCTGGTGCAGGGGGTGCTCCAGGTGTGTTTTCCCTTATTTTCCTCTGCCAAGGGCTCGCTGTCCCAGGGCACTGCCACAGCTCCTCCTCAGAGCCACTGCCCTGGACTTTGCCTCGCCCACTGCAGCCTGGGCTTGTCACTGCTTTCATCTCTTCTCTGGCTGTCTCATCCCCTAACTGTTCTAATTGCTTTTTTCGATGCTAGACTGTCCTCCTTCAGTAATTTTTCTTGTATTATTTTTGAGATTGATCCTATTAAGTTCTTACCCTTCAGTATGTCATCCCCAGCTTTGAAAGCAAAGTCATTTGTTGCCAGCTGCAGCTGAATTACCTATGCATTAATTGCCTTTGTAGCTTCCTCATTTTCTCACAGACTTTTTCTTCCTATGACATCTTTTTCTTTGAAAAATGTTAAGCACCATTTGCGTCAAAGAGCCTGCTTGGATTTTTGCTGCTTGCTTCTCTGAGCTTGTCACCAAACCCCCAAGCTCTGCTGATGTTATTAGCAGTTTGCCCAACCCATATTACAAAATTACCAGCTTTGAAACTGCACAAGAGTTGCCTGCGTCGAGTTCTGTAAAGATTAAGTTTCTCCTGACCCTCTTTCTGCAGTGCTTTGTCTTCAGGACACACAAGGGCATCTTTCTTGTGCCAGCCTGCTTGAAAGCCAGCACTGCTATATTTTCTGTGCTGTTTCCTGCTCTGGGTTTAGCACAGAGCAATAAAGAGGCACGTGGAGAGAGAAATACATTAAATAGAGTCTAATGACTTCTCCTACGCTTTGCAGCACTGCTAATTACACAGCAAAAAAGGCACCTTTGAAGTTCCCGTGCCTCTCAGGCAGCCAGCCTCCCTTACTCAGTAGCCTGCAGGGTAAATGTTCCATCCCCTCCTTCCTTCCTAGAGGGAAGTGCAGCTTGGGCACAGCCTAACCCTGTGGGGCTGCTGGTGGCTCTTCCTGGGGTTGGACAGCAGCAGAGAGCTGCTCCTGCTGCAGAAATCACTGCAGCCCCTGCCAGCACTCCTGGCACAACTAGAAAGCTTCCCAGCCCTCCTTCAGAGGCACTCAGCCACAGCCAGACAGCCTGGTCCCCAGGGCATTGTCACAGCCATCTATATCTGCATCTGACAGGCAGCAGCCTGATTTCCAGCCTAGCCCACTGCCTGTTGTGTAATAAAACACAAGAAAGGCACACGCAGCCCTTTTCATGCCAGCCAGAGTGATGCTGGAGATCTTTATAGGTTATTCCTTCCCAGCGTGGGGTGTGGGGAGGATTTGCATCCCAGGAACACACTTCCCAGAGGAAGGGGCAGGAGCCCTTGGGCACCTCTGCATGGCACAGAGGAGCTGGAGCAACTGATTATCCTGGGATGGTTTGACAGTGGAAGTTTGAGGATCTCAGCTTGCCTGGCTGCTGAGCATTACCATCACCCCAGCATTAGATTTTATAGAGTCACAGAATGGTTTGGGCTAGAGGGAGCCTTAAACCTCTCTTAAACCACCCCCTGCCATGGGCAGGGACACCTTCCACTCTCCCAGGGTGCTCCAAGCCCCATCCAACCTGGCCTTGGGCACTGCCAGGGATCCAGGGGCAGCCACAGCTGCTCTGGGCACCCTGTGCCAGGGCCTCCCCACCCTCACAATAAAGGACTTTGCCCCAACCCTGCCCCTGGGAGCTGAGTGTTTGAACCACGGCTCTGCACCAGCCTGATCCAGAGCAGACCTCAGAGTGCCACAGCCTGCAGGGACAGCGCAGGGACACCTGCAAAATCCACAGCACGGCCAGCATCCATCTCAGCCTGTCAGCCCCCAGCCAACCAAAGCTCAGGGCTATCCCAGGGCTTCCAGGGGTGCTAGGAGCTTAAGAGCCAGGAGATGGGACTCCCATGCCTTGATTTGCCACAGGCTTTCCATGGGATGTTTCTTAGCTCCGTTTATCTTAGCTCCTGTGTGCTAAGATAAATTCACAGTGATTTCCTCCACCAGCTTCCCAGCCACGAGGGAGCTGGAATACTGAACTCGTGGAGAGGTTAAGGGAGCTGGAGGCTGTGGCAGTGGTGTCCACCTTGTGCAGAAAGCTGACAGCATCTTCCCCTGCTGGGTCAGGACTCGCTGCTGTTATTTGGCAAAGCACGATCCAACCTGTTTGGCCCAACAGGGAGAGGGTGATGGAAATCTTTACAGAAAACATCTCAGGAACTGTAAACAACACATTTTCTACACAGAGATAAAGACAGAGATTAATGCCTGAATTATCCTGGATAATTAGTGTAGCAGGTAATCAGTTAAAATCTGGCACATCTGATGTATTCACATGATGTGAATACATCACTTTGACTGAACTAGAAAATATTTGCAACTGCTACAGTGAAATGGCTTCAGCCATCCCACAGGGAAATCTTTGTGGGAGATTAATTCTCACTTCAAATGGCAGAGATTTGCAAGAGGATTATGTGGCCAGGATGACACATTCACATTGTGATAGGAAGTGAGACAGGTTTTTTTTTTCTCACAGCAAAGCCGAGTGCTGGTTTCTTTGAGTTCATGTGTTCTTTGAGCTTGAGGGCTCGGCCCTCTTAAGTAGAGTGCTTGATAGCTGAAATGCTGAACAGTGCTTGAAAGAAAACGGTGACAAGAACAAGGGCGAGAGAGACAGAAGCTCTCAAAGAGAGGACGGTGAAATCCCAACTTAGATTAAAATTCCTGAAGCAACAAGGTCACGCTGGCAAAGCTGGTGAATGTGGGGTTTTAGCTTATTATAAATGTTCCCGAAGAGCTGTCATCTAAGAACACTGTGTGAGACAGCACAGGTCTGGGAGGATGCTGTACTCACTGCTCAGACTCAGGCACCTCCCAAAAATGTGTCTCTTGCCCAGGGGCCAGCAGCCACTGGGGAGACACCCCAAACCTGGAGCACGTCTGGCAGGGCCACATTCACAGCCAGAGCAAGGACTGATGTCCTGGCTGTAACTCACAGCTGCTGCAGGTTTGAACTGGGCACAGAACAGATGCTGAAGTGGATTTTTGGTACTCAGCACGGGGAGGAGAGTTCAGGGAGCTGTAGCTTTGTGGGAGGATTTTACTGCTTACAGCACTAAGGAGAGCTCTAACCAAGAAAATGGTGGTTTCCTGGCACACAAAGACATTGTCAGTAAAACTGAAGTGTCTCTCTGCTATATATTTCCAACACAAAACTGCTGCCAGGAGCTCTCATCTCATTTGCTCAGGTTCGCAAAACATCAAGGTGAATAATTGAGACAAGGCTGAGTTTGTAAACCCTGGGGGATTTGCAGCAGCAGAGCAGAGAAGGGAAGAAAAGATACTTTGAGCTTTGTACAGAGGTTCTGGTCTCTCTTTTAAGAGAGGTTACAGTGCACTTGTTGACTGAGACAGAACAAGAAGAAATTCAGGTGGGGCAAAGCCAACATCCCCCAGCCTCACCCACAGACACCCTCAGACCCACGGGGATTTGTTCAGACCAGCACAGAACTTCCCAAGAGAAAAGTCCTGCTAAGCTTCACAGCACTCAGCCCCTAGGAAAGCCCTGGTAGTCACAGATTCCAGAGTGGTTTGGGTTGAGATCACCTTGTTCCAACCCTCTGCCACGGGCAGGGACACCTTCCATGAGACCAGGGTGCTCCAAGCCCTGTCCAGCCTGGCCTGGGACACTTCCAGGGATGAAGTGTCCCATCAGCTATTTTAAAATGAAAGAACAAAAAGCAAAAAAACCCCATTTTGTGCCAAAAAGCTCTTTTAGCCTTTCCCTTCCTTTCCCAGAAGCAAATTTGCAATCCCCAAGGCAGAGGTTTGCCTTACCTTCCTCTTCAAACAGCATCCAGCATCCACTGCCACTGCAGCTGCCCAGGACGTGGCCTTTCAGAATGTGCTGAAGGGAACAGCTGCTGAGTTCCTGATGCCACCACTGACACTGGGCCTTTGAGGGACCTTTGTGGAGGGGAGGGGTGGATTTATCACAGAACATCTCAGAATACACCGAGTTGGAAGGCAGCACGTTCGTACTCCCGTGTTGACAAAGAACTTAAAAGATATGTCTGTATCCAAAACAAGCCTTTGCACTCTCCTTCAGTTCCTGCCTTGCCCAGAGCTCCCTGGCTGCCCCGGGCAGTGCTGGCAGTGCTGCCAGGTGTTTGGAGCTTCTGCTCAACCCCAGCAGGGCTGTGCAATCCCACCCTGGGCTCAGGCAGCTCTTCCCCTACAAAAAGCTGTAGTTGCTCAAACCAGCAACATGCAGCTGCCCCCGGGCTTTTCCTGGCAGTGAGCAGGGGAGGGTCAGGTTGGAGATCAGGAAAAATTCCTTCTCCCAAAGAATTGTCAAGCACTAGCATAGGCTGCCCAGGGTAGTGGTGGGGTTTCCATCCCTGGAGGGATTTAAAAGGTGTGTGGATGTGGCACCTGGGGACAGGGGTTAGTGGTAGCCTTGGGGAATGGTTGGGCTTGATGATCTTAGAGGGCTTTTCCATGATAACTGGGAAATAATATAATAGATATTATATATATTATGCATTATGCAAAATAATAGAATATACTATATATTATTAATATATATATATTCACTAAATGCAAGTGAAGCACAGCAGGTGCAGCTCAGGCCCCTTCTCTGGGGAGAGATTTGCTCTCCCCCCTCCNCCTTGGGGAATGGTTGGGCTTGATGATCTTAGAGGGCTTTTCCATGATAACTGGGAAATAATATAATAGATATTATATATATTATGCATTATGCAAAATAATAGAATATACTATATATTATTAATATATATATATTCACTAAATGCAAGTGAAGCACAGCAGGTGCAGCTCAGGCCCCTTCTCTGGGGAGAGATTTGCTCTCCCCCCTCTCTGGCCCCTCTGGGCTCACCTGGCCTGCAGTGCCCATCACTCCTCTGGTTTCAGCTCCAGCTGCCCACACCTGCAAAGGCTCAGGTGGGAAGATGGGCATGAGGCAGCTTTTAGGGGTGGGCAGGGAGCAGCCAGCCCTGCCTCTGGAAGGGGCTGGGGCACCTCTGCCTGTACCTGGGAGCAGTTGTTAGGCAGGAGCTGTCCTGTGGGCTGGCAGGTAGAGACAAACGAACTAAAAACGAGCAGGACTT
>VYXC01009489.1:657111-745829 GCA_013397175.1 Platysteira castanea
TTTTTTTTTATGGTGGCAATAATTCCTACTGCTACAAACTGCGTTTTTTACTACCCAGAACTTCATTTCCAGCAGCATCAACTCTGGTACTTCACAGCAGTGCTGCAGTTCTCCTGTTTATGGGGTCTGAGGGTGTGTGAGGGAAAAGGGGCACCTCAGGCTGCACCTCTGAGCCCACCTATGGCTTGCTGTGGTGAACTGGCAGGGGACAAAGCTGTTCTAGGCTGGCTCAGACCATCTGCAGAGATTAATGTGCTGCTGGGCCGCTGAGACAGTCGCTCTAAATCGAGGGCTGCACATAATTTGAATACATTACCAAAATGGAGTTCAGCTGCACTTCACTGTCAAAATGTGAGCATATTTCACCCGTGTCAGGGAGCTGGAGCATGGCCAGAGAGGCAGTGTAGTAATTTTTTGGGCATGATGTTCAGATATATTTTATTAAACTCCCTGTCCTACAGTTCAGTGCCTGCCCTCGAGAGCTGCAGCCCAGCACCCCGTGCTCAATAAGCTGCTTGTTCCAAGCTCGCTAAAATCTCCTTGGAAAATTAAAGTCCTGCACTGTCCTTTTCTCCCACCTTGCACCGGAATCATCGTGGCTTTGGTTTAATCTCGTGTCAGACGCCGTTCAGGCAAAGGCTGAGCAGCTGAAATGTCACAACCACCAGCTTAGCCCTGTCCTCTGCCGTGGTGACAAGGCACCAATCCCCCAGCTCAGTTCAGCGTGCTGGTGTAAGCCGTGTTCAGCGCAAATTATTTCCCTCCCTTTTCTGCCTAATGGCAGGATTTCTGCAGAACATACAAAACAGTGGCATTTTTTCAAGCTTAAAACCAGCTCAAAGCAGCACGGGATCTGCTTTGGATCGCTGGCTGCAGGGAGCTGCCTCTGCCCTGATGCTGGAGGGAGCATGCACTGTTTTACTGAGTTATCTCCATGGACTATATTGCAGGGAGTGCTCCCCAAATCCAGCTGTTTTGAAGTCTGTAAGGTCAGTCTCCTCCATAACTCAGCATTCCTTCCCTGGGGACTGTACGGACCCTGTGTCTGTGTGTGAAGCTCTAAAATGATGGTGTTCACTTCCCACCTCCACTTTGGTGGGATGAAAAACACCAGGGCACAGCAAGTCCATGGTGATAATATAAATGCAAAAACCCCCACCAGCCTAAGAGTAAAATGTGTCCTGGCTTCTGCAAGGATAATGCAGAGGCAAGATGTAAAATACAGCACACATAAAACGTGTCATTTCCTTATAAGGGCAGAATTAATGGAGGCCATAAAAAAACAAATCAAAAACCACTATGGAAGACCTTTTTCCCAGGGAAGAATATGAGAATTCATTGGATTTAGACATGAGGAACAGTGGTTTGTGATAATAAAAGTGCTAGCAAAAAGCAAAATAAGAAATGTGTTTTCTTGCATTGGTGATCTAATAAGCACAACCTCTTAAGGGCAGAGCTGGCCTCCAGCACGTGGAATTCTCCTTGCTGGGTATTGCTCTCCTCTCATTTCTCAGTGCTTGGTATTTTTTCACTCCAGCTGCATTTCACACCAGTTTTTTAAGCCCACCCCCAGCGAGGGAGATGTAAGGAGTGATACTGCTCTGCCTGCAGCTGAAATCCCCCTTTGCTCAGTGCTCACCTCCTCAGCCGTGGGCAGTGGCTCCAGGAGCTCCTGCCTGCAGCTGCCCATGGTCTCTGCCCTTCTCTCCCAGGACCACGCGGATATCGAGTGGAAGTTCGCGCGGACCAAGCTCTGGATGAGCTACTTCGATGAAGGTGCCACTCTGCCCCCTCCTTTTAACATTGTCCCCAGCCCCAAGTCGGTCTGGTACCTTTGCAAGTGGATCCACAACCAGCTGTGCCCAGGTGATGACTCCGACAATGAACAGAAGAGGCACGAAAACCTCAAAACATTCACAGTAAGGAGCTCACGGGTTTGTGCTTCGTTTCTGGAGGGTGTGGGCGTGCTCAGGGTCTGGGGGATCAGCAGAGGGTTGCTGGATCATAACTTGCTCTGAGCCATCAGGAGCTCTAAAGACAGGACCAGACAGGTGACACCCCTGTGCCTTTCTCTTTCCAGGAACGACACGCTGACAACCTGATCCAGAACCAACATTACCAGGTAAACTCTTGGGCACATAAAGCTTTCACTTGCTGTTTCTTTCTCCTCCTCATTTTCTAATACTTTGATTCTTGCTTGCTTCCAGAATATGTTTTGATAAGTGTAGGTCCTCTAAGAGGATTTTGCTTATCATGGATTAAAGCATTTCCTCGTTGGAGGTGGATGGTTCAGTAAATCTGTCCTTGCCTTTCAGCCCCTCTGGAATAGTGGAAAACTTGCAGGTATCAGTGTGGCTGCTGAAGCCAAGGTCACAGCCCCACTGCCATCAGGCTGTCAGGCCATCCTGATTAAAACTATTTCTGCAGCATCTTTACACTTTTGAATTGTTCCTCTCTTGCTCTTTTTTTTGTAAAGCATCCCTAACTCAGACATGGTTGGGATGTTCTTTTGTTTGGGATGGCTCAGGAAAGGAGGAATGATTCCTTTGCTGAATCTTGCTGGTTTTGTTTACCCTCAGCCTGCCTGTCATCAAGTACTCATTAAACTCAACCTACAAATGGATAAAACTTTATTAAGAACACCAGCTTCAGCCCTTGAATTCAGTGGGATGTATTATGCCAGCATGCTGGAAGGAAAAGAAATTCTCCAGCATATGAGGTGGTATGTTAGGCTCTGCTGCCAAAAGCCACTGGTAATTTGTCTCACTGAAGACATCTCCTGCCTTCTGAGGAGCACTTCCACCTGAAGTTGGTGGTTAACGTAATTACTCACCTTTGACAACTGACATATGGTGCTCCCTGACTTCACAGCACAGCTTATGGCTACACTGGGGTCTCTTAAAAACCTCCCAGCAGAGCCTTGGTGCAGGCACCACCTTCAGCTTGGTGTTGCTTGGACTTGTTTATGAAGGGGGGAGATGCGGGGCAGGTTTGGAGTGGTCTCTTCCCTGCACACAGCATGCACCAACAGCCTTGGTGTGCTTTGGCTCAAAGCTCCAGTTTGCCTCTGTAAAGCCATCAGGGAGGGACACGAGCAGAGCAAAATGGAGCTTATCCAACCAAAAACACGGAGTGTAGCAAACAGGTAGCACAGAGGAGTGAGAGTCCTTGGAGAAGCCACTGAGGGTGTGACTTGGCCCTTCCAGTGCTGCCCACGGGCAGTGCAGCCACCCTGAAAGGAGTTTCTGCCCTTAGGGAGCACCCAGGCAGCTGCAGATGTGGTTTGAGGTGAATTTCCATTGTCCCATCGGGTCCTGGCCGTTCTTCACATTATTTATTACTAACACAGCCTCCTTGGCTTTCAAATACTTGATCAGCCACCTTCAGGTGCCAAATTCAGCCCATCAGGATACGCAGTGTGCACACATGAGATTGGTAATTGTAAAAACTTCCAGCAGCTGGGATTAAAGAGCACATCTAAGAACTGCTTGGAAGAGCACTCCAAGAATTTTTTCTCAACATATAAAAACCCCAGTACAAAAAACCTGCTTTGCCTTTAGTTAAAAACTGAGCATCCGTAAGATGGAAGCTGTATCACCCCTTCCCGAGGTTTGCTCTGCTTAAAAGGAAGCATTTTGTTTCTAGTGGTGAGTGATTTTTAGCCAGCAGAGTCAGGACAGCTGCTGTTGGCAAGGGCTCAGGGAAACGCAGCAAGAACAGAGTTTGGGCTGAGCTAGCAATTGAATCACTTGGATTGTTTCCTATTCCAGGAAGTGATAAGAAATCTTGTGAAAAGATACGTCGCAGCAATGATAAGAACTTCCAAAACCAACGAAGGTTTAACTGAAGAAAACTTCAAGGTAATTTATTGTTCCTCAATAATAATTTGTTTTATTAATTCAAACAGCCACTTGCAGAGTTTCCAGTAACTTGTTAAGGTGATTTGTGATGTGTGGAAATGGGATTATGACTGGAGCTGGGAATGTATCTGATGGGCCTGTGGGGTTTTTTTGGGCATGGTGAGTTATTATTGAGTGTCTTCCTTTATGAACACCTCCCATATTTCAATATACAATGTGCTATGCAGACAGAAGCATTGGAAAAGGGTGAGAATGAAGTATGTGGTTTGAGTCAACATCACAATGCCAATCCTAATGCAGACAGAGCCAACGAATGGGTTGGGATTGATGGATATTAAGAACACTCACCAACAAAGTTAAAGTTGGCCTATCAGCTAGACAGGATTCCTGCCATATTTCAGCAGTTTTCCCTCTTCTGTAACTCTTTTATCTGACTTTTTTGGGTGGGCAGAGGGTGGGCAGAGGAGGTTGATCAACAGGGCCAGTCCCCAGCCTTTGGAGACAAAAGCTTTGTGAGGTGCCAGTTCCCAGCACGTCATTTTTGTGTGTGGCTGGACATGGATGTGATGCTCTCGTGTGATTTGGTATCAGCCACTGGCACAGCTGAGCTGCCCCCCGAGGGAATGAGGTCATTCCTTCCTGTCAGGTAAGGCTG
Organism: Platysteira castanea; assembly: GCA_013397175.1. Classification (NCBI taxonomy): domain Eukaryota; kingdom Metazoa; phylum Chordata; class Aves; order Passeriformes; genus Platysteira; species Platysteira castanea. The sequence continues at coordinate 661,627 of VYXC01009489.1, forward strand.
CTGGGAGTAACTCCTGTCTCCTCTCGCCCCAGGAATTAAAACAGGACATCTCGAGCTTTCGCTATGAAGTTCTCGACCTCTTAGGGAACAGGAAGCCCCAGAGGAGGAGTTACTCTACCAGCAGCACAGAGGTGTCCCAAAAGGACGAAACAAACGAGGACGGTGCTGGAGAAAAATCCAGAGCCAAGAGCGTGTCCTTCAATGTAGCCAACAAAAAAAAGGACTTCAACGTCTCTGCTCTGATTAAAACCATGTCTGGCATCAACATGGTGGAAGAGAAGCCAAAAAGCAACGGGATCAGCAAGCGCTCCTTTGTCCGAAACGGGAACAGAGTTCAGAGACTCTCCAGCTCCAAGAAGGAGTCCTTCAAGAGGCTGGGCCTGCTCTTCTCCAAGATGAACGGCCACGTCCCCGAGCCCAGCTCGGAGCCCATGTACACCATCTCAGACGGCATCATTCAGCCACACTACATGTGGAAAGACATTAAATATTCTCCGATGGACAGAGAGAGAGAAGAGAATTGTTCCAAAAGTGAAATTAACCTCAATGAGGTGGCCTACAGTGGGAACACGAGACTTACAGGACAGAGCAAGGAGTGCCCTGTGGTTTGTACCAGCTCCCTTCACTGTGCTTCCAGTATTTGTTCCTCTAACTCCAAACTTATAGACTCATCAGAGGATGTGTTTGATTCATGGGGAGAGGCCTGTGACTTGTTTATGAACCAGTGGAAAGATGGGCAGGAGGACCACGTCACCACTCGGCTCTAGGCAAAGCTCTCTTAACTCTCACTGGAAAACTTAGCCAAGTATTGGTAATTGTTTGCTCTCATCTGGTTCAGCATCACTGTTTCCTTTCTGTCCACAGGTGAAAAAAAAAGTGTAAACCTACTTACGTTATAGCCTATTTTATAGCCATCTGCACCTTTTTTAATTTACTTTTTTTACACTCACTAATACTAAACTAAAGGGTTCACTGTTTATAAGGTCACTGTAAACCACAGGAATCCCTTTGGATGCAGTCTTAGTCTCCAAACCCCACAGACTTCAGGCGTGCAGGTGGCTGAGGAAAGGATTTCTGCAGTGCTCCCATCATCATCCCACCCCAGCTGGATTTCAGTGCTGCTGTCCAACACCATTGGCTCCGCATCCTGCTCAGCTTTCCTCATCAACACAACCAGCTGGTGAGCAGGAGGCTGAGAATCACACTGAAAATATTTTTTAAAAGGGTTTCAACCTATAACTGGGGTTTTTTGTTTCCTTTAAGCAATATGACTTCCAATTCTTTTGGCTGTGCTTGTTTTTTAAGGCCACTATATTAATATTGTAATTTATTACTGAATATGAGACCCCTTTGATCATCCACCTGGAACACATTTTTGTTGCTAACATACTTGCTTATTCACCTAATTTCCCTTTTGGGGAGCAGAAGGACCTTCCAATTAGGCTGACAGTGGGAGCCAGCACCTGGCCTTGCCTCCAACTTCTGTGTAGATGAACTGAAAACAATCCAAATCAACCCTGGCTGCTTGAAATACAAACCTCAGAGTCGTTTCTCACAGGCTGAACCAAAACCCAGCTCTAAGCCTTGCCCTTATTTTGCAACTCCTAATCTTACTTCCAGTGCTGCATTCACTTTTTGCTGCCTCTCTGATGGGTGTCAGGCTTCAGGGGGAAAACCATCTCCTCAGGGAGAGCATCTTCCCCGTGCCCCTGAGCTGCAGGGCTGAAAAGCAGCCTAGGCAAGAGCAGCCCCAGCTGCATCAGCAGTGTGGAACAGCTCGGCAGGTCCCTCTCTGAGGTGCAGCAAAAAGGAGTGTGGTATCTTTCAATATCTTTTATTATCTTTTATTTCCCCAGTTGTGGGAGTGTCTGGACAGGGCTCAGCACTGTCGCTGCTGTTGTCCCAGGGAGCATCAGAGAGGGGGAGAAGACAACCCCATCACGGGCAAGCTGGTTGAATTCTTCACAGGGATTTTCAGGGGGCTTTATTTTTATTTTAATTTTTAAACAGTGGGATACTTGAACTTCCTTCTGCAGTGTTGCTAAGGAGCACAGGTGACTGACCCTCAGCACCACCTCAGAGCTGTTCCTGGTCAGCTGCTGCCTTGGAGGAAGCAAGTCCTGCCCAGGAGCTCGGGAATGGCTTCATTCCTGCCCCCGTGCAGGGCTCTGCTCCCAGGAGGGGTTACTGAGCTCCAGCACTGCCCCAGGGTGGCTGCCAGCACTCACCTCACCTGGGAACAGGATTGTGAATTGCCTCTGGACAAATATCATGCTGGAAAATCCACACCTGCCACTGGAGCGGGTCAGATTGCACCAGCAAGGGGCAGGAGGAGCTCTGCTGGCAGCAGGGAGGGTCAGGAGCAGAGGGATGAGAGATGCTGGGGCACCAGTTTGAGGGAGCCAGCATTAAACCTGGCTCCCTCAAACTCTTCTTGTGGGGTTTTTCCTTCAGGCACTTGTACAGCTTTACCTCGAAGGCCACAGAGAGAAATGTGAGTGATGCAGCAGCTCCTGGGGCAGAGCTGAGGTGCCAACACCCTGAGCTGATGGAGGAGTTCAGTGCAGACCCCAAGGTGGAGACTGTGGCTCCAGGCCAGCCCTGGTGTGAGATAAATCAGCAGCGAGGAGCAGACACTCAAAAGCAATTCTGTATTCCTTGCTTAAACTGACACCAGCCTTGCTACCAGCAGGCAGTGTAAAACCCCAAATATTTAAGCCCCTGGATGTGTTAGTTAAGGCACAGTGAAAGGCATTTTTGTATCAACAGATTTCAGGCTTTCACACTAATTGCAGGGTTAGAGTTGTCTTTGAAAACTGCATTTCCTCTTCGTTCATGGAAGGCTGAGCAAACTGACATTGGTGGTACACAAGGAGACTTGCCAATCCCGAGGGAGGGGAGCAGCTTGCTGATCATTCCATGAGGAAATCCAGCACCCCTGGCTGAAGGAGCAAATCCACTGACAGGGCAGAGCCACAGCCAGAACCCACCAAGGTGATGCTCACAATAAAAGCCCCACAGCCTCAATAAACCCAACTGAGCACGTTTCTGCAAAGATAAACATTAGCAGGAGCTGCTGCAGGGGGGTGAGCTCGGATCCTTTGATGGCTCACCTAACCCACCCTGCATTCTATGAACTCTGCTTGACGTGGGGCCAGCAAATCTTTGTGGTATTTCCTGGGTAAGGAGTCAGAATGAAAACACTTCAAGTACGGCGATGCAGATTACATCAGCTGGGCTTGAAAGCGGGCCAGAAACGGGGTTTGCATCCTTGGACAGCGGAAAGGCTTTGAAGTGTTCCATGGGAACCAGCACACAGCCGCTGGTGACGCTCACGTGGTGGCGTCCGAATGCATTACCGGGGACAAACAACACAAAGAAACGGAATTAACTCTGCAGTGCTGCCCCCAAAAATGTAAAAATCCCTTTCCCCGCCGACTGTGTGAGTCACACCACCCTGCTGTGCCCCGAAAGGGCAGGGGTGGGAGCTGCCACCTCGCAGTGGCACCAGGGATGAGAGATTTGAAAGCCCCAGTGCTGTGCTAAAGGGGGAGATGCTCCACGTGGCTCCTTGGCTGGGGCTCCCCTGGGCTTTGCTTCATGACCGAGATCCTTCCTTGCTCCCAGCTACGAGCGAGCCTGAGCTGGAATTCAACACAAATATTTGATTTGGCTGTGATTAATACACGTGTCCAGGAGTTTGCAGAACTCAAATTGGTCCCCCAAAAGACAAAATTCTCTTTGATTGCATCTATGCATCCCTGTTGATAGCAATAGACTTTGGAGCAGCTGGTGAATTATTATTATGCTAAAACAGGAGCTTCAGGGGAGTGAAATTGAAGTAGCTTCTGAAAAATATATTTGATTAAAAAAAAAAAACAACCCAGTTCTTGCTTAACTCACTTGCAGCCACAGTATTTGGGACTTCACCACTATTTTTCTGCTTTCAGCTGCTCGAAAAGAAAACATGTTTTAGTTTAAGTTCTTCTTTTCCTTCAGAGAAATGAGTGGATGACCCCTGTGCTGTCTCTGCGAGGACCAGGGCAGGAGCTGATGGAACTCTGAGTTTCTCCTTTGAGGAATTAAACTTCTCCTTGGCTCAGCTGGTTCACACCTGGCCTTTATTCTGTGGGCTTCAGGAAGGATCCCTGTACATATGCAAGGAGTTTGGAGTTAGGAATAACAGAGATCTCAGCCACTTACCCTTTCTTAGGTTTCTTGCTCTTGAAGCTGCATTTTTTTCTCACCTTTTCTCAGTGTCACTTTCACCTGGCTTCTTAAAGCAGCACGCCTGCAAATGGTCATGGAATGGTTCGGGTTAGAAGGGGCCTTAAAGTTCTTGTTCCAACCCCCCTGCCATGGGCAGAGACACCTTCCACTAGGCCAGGTTGCTCCAAGCCCTGTCCTTGGACACTTCCAGGGATGGGGCATCATCACCAATTAAAAAGTTAACAAATAACACCCAGGGTTAAGAACTTAATAGAGCTGGGAGGTGTTTGTACTCAGGTCAGAGATTACCTAAATTGCTTCAGAAACAAGAAATTAACTGAAATATCTGTGCAGGTTATTTGGAAAACTGCATTTGTACATGGCTCACTCGCTGGTAAATATGTAAATAGTCCCGTGTTTGTACCTGTGTCCCCTCAGAGGAAGCATGGGCAGTGCCAGAGCCAGGAGGGAGCTCAGCTCCACGCCCTGCTCTGCCTCTGCCTCCCCCGTGACCTTGGGCAAGTCACTCAGCCTCTCGAATGCCTCAGTTTCCCCATCTGTAAAATAGGGATAATAATACTTACCTACCTCGCAGGGGGGGTTAGTTCATTATTGATAAGCACTTTCAAATTTAAAGGCGCTATATACAGTCAGTAGTTAATATTGGTAGCAGTAGTATGTACTTTTATTTTCTTACAACTAATTCAGGTTAGGATTTAACTGTATGTCTGTTACGATAATTTTCCATGTAGGAAACTCGCATGGTTTCCCCATGAAGGGAATTTAGGGGACTTCTGCAGTAGACAGAGAGCAGGAGCAGCACACCCTGGAAGCCCAAATTCTGACACCTTTGCTTTTGTGATTTATGCCTCACCCTTCATGTCACCCTCCTGTATTTGTGTTCCATCCCTTTCCTGACAGTCCATGTACCATGAGTTTTAGCAGGAACAGCCACTGTAAATATTAAGACTATTTAAATAAATATATTAATGTATGAATAGAAACCCCTTACCTTTTAAAGAGGTTAAAATTGGTTGGTACAACAGAATTTTAAGCATGGGGGGGCCTCCACAGGCAGCCCAGCACTGGTGCACACCGAGATACTGGGGTAGGGCTATAGGAAAATTTCACATCATCACCTCTGTAATAATCACTTTTCACCCCATCACTGGCAAGGACAACTCACCCGAGTGTCACAGGAGGGCAGAGGGAGGCTGGGGCTGGAGCAGGGTGGCCCTGCTGCCTGTTCTGCCCCAGGGGAGGCGAAGGCAGCCCCCAGACACCCACCCCAGGCAGCAGAGTGTGGCTGCTGGAGGAGCCTGGCCAGCAGGAAACTGCATCCCTGAGAGGGGCTCCCCACCCAGATTTCTCTGTACAAGGTGTTTTCTTCAGTGTTCCCTCTGGATAAAGGTCTTTGGTTCAAACAAGAGGAGCTCTGAGATGGGTAAGGGCACTCTGAGCTCCCTGCCAGGGACAGGAGCACCTGCAGGTCCCTGCACTGGGGACCTGGATGTGACTGACAGTGCAAGCAGCAGCATAAGCAGGGATCTGAATCACCTCTGGGTTTTCCAGCAGCTGGAAACCACCCGAGCACCCACTGCTCTCACACCGTCCCGTGTGTGTCTCGCTTCCCTCCCCAGCTTCACTTTGATGTTGCTGCTTTCCTTTTCAGAAGGCCAAAACCCCAAAGAAAAGCACATTTCAGTTAACCAGGAGGAGGTTCAGTGCTGGTTGAACTCCTGGCTGAGTTCCCCTTTAACCAGTTAACTCATCCTGCAGTGTCCAGCCCTGTCCCACAGACAGAGAAAGCTCCGTGCAGCCCCAGAGGCTGATTCCCAAAGGAACAGGAATCCCACCTCTGCTGCAATTCCACACATGGAACGTCAAAAAATAACCAAAAACACCCAAACCACCAGGGCTGCTTCGAGTTAATGAAAGTTGTTACTTAACTGAGAACTCCTGGAGCTGTTTTCGGGGTGGATGCACTGCAGGGACCTCTTGCTCACAAGAGGGACTTCCAGGCCAGCAGCCCCAGCTGAGGCAGGGGCCAGGGCTGGTCACACCTTCCCAGGTGGGCTGGAAGCATCAGGAACTCTAATTAATGGCACAGTAAAATTAATTGGAATCAGCAAGACTCTGGTGGATAATAAGTCCACTCACTGGAGAAGCATCTAAAAGAAACTGTCCCCCAACAGAATCTGCAGTTTTCAGTGAACGTGTGACTTGGAAGAGCTGTAAAGTCACTCCCTTACTGGTTTTTTTGCAGGAGATAGAGAATACTCTGGGCTAGCCACATCAGCATATTTCCTAAACATTTATAATTCGATTAGATTTCATTTTCACACTTCTTTCCCCCTTTCAGGCCATTTTTACAAAAGAGTAATTTCTATATTACTCATAGAACTGCCTCCACCCAGCCCCACTACTGCTCTGGAGGCAATTCCTGACCGAGAGCCATTGTTTTAAAAAGAAAACATGTTTCATCTAAAGAAGTATACTTAAAAAGCAAAAGCGTTTGATCCTTATCTTGCAAACCTTTGATAGCATTTTGTGCTTCAGGGAAGCGCTTTTACCCGCTCTGGGATTTTTGAGGTGTGCGAAGCAAAACGAAACCCCCACCCCTAACAGCAACAGAGCCCCAACCACCCCCAGGTTCAGATCGAGCTCATTCCCTGAATGCAGAATCATGGTTTGGGTGGGAAGAGACCTCTGGAGACCCAGTCCAACCCTCTGCCAAGGGGGGGGCTCCTGACAGACCCTTCTCCCACCCACTACGGACACCAGTGCAGCCTGTCCCCCCAGCCACCCCATCCCTGCTCAGCATGGCCTCTTTTGGGGACTTTTTTTTCTTTTCCCATCCCCTTGAAAGCATTCCCCCATCAGCAGCACCTCCTGGGGCAGCAGAGATGCTGTGCTCAGGGCTCAGACGTGCCCCGTGCAGGAGCTGACAGAACACTGTGATACCTTTAGCCAACAGTGAGAGGCCTTTTGACTATAAATAGTTGTTTTTCAGCAAGGGGGCACTTTTGGGTCTATTTTTCTGGGTATTGTACAGTTATTTAAAAACTACCGAGGGTGTTTATAAGGCAGGTCTGGGGGCTACAGGGCTAAGGGTTTTGAGAAACAAAAGACAGTAGTAGATGCTTAAAAGTATTCTATTTTCTATATGGGAGCCCTGGAGGCCTGGGCTGACTCTGAAAAAACAGGTTTTCTAGCAATCAAGTTTTATTGTCAAATTAAATCCTCATTAATTAAAAAAAAACCAACCACAGCCTTCACACCCGAGCCTATTTTAAAATGCCCTTTTATTTCATGGAATAAAAATGGTGAGGCTCCTCCCTCCCCACACCCCCCTCATTCTTTATTTTAGTTTTGCTCAAAAACTCAAAGGCCTTTTCCAGGCAGAAGAGCTTTTAGATGTTGTAAGAATTTTGTGTATGCAAAGACAGAATGGGGACCTCAGAATCTGCCAGCTGAGTGGTAATAGCCACCCCTGGAGAAAAGGGGGAGAAAAGGGCAAGAGCAAAAAGCAAAAACAGATGCTTAGTTTTATGTACTTTTCTACTTGCATCTCTTCCGTCCGTAGTGCAGGCTCCATGTCAGACCCTCGTATAACCTGTACAAAATGAAACAGTGTACATAACAAATAAAATTATTTATTTTATGTGTATTTTTAGCTTAACTGTAAACTGAAAAAAAAATAAAAAGCATTTAACTTTTTTTCCCAAAAATGTAAGCCTATTGAAAAATCAAGGTGTTTCTACCTTTTCAGATGTAACATTTCCAGCTGCCTATTGATAATAAACATTTATGAACAGCAACAGACCTGACAGAGTTTTTACAAAACAAGTTCAGCACAGACCTCTCAAGGGCTGTCGGTGGTCAGAGGAGCACTTAAGGGCTCTGATTTTATAGAGAATTTATTAATTTATTGGCAGTTTAATAACAAAAGACATCTCACAGTCCTGCTTACCTCCAGTGAAGCTGGTCACCCAAATTTGAGCAAGAGATAAACAACACCTGGCTGGGGAAAAAAACCCAAATAACCCCAAAATATTCATTATATCTTGGCTACAACAGAAAATAGCAACGCACTAGAAGCATTGGTAAATAAAATTCACCACATGAATGCAATTAGTCCTGTGCAGAAAAGTCTAAATAAGTGTAATTTCATTTTAATTTGCTCCCCAAAGATATCCTCAGACCAGCACAGCTGCACTGGCCACACAATTAGCAATACAGCTAACAGTGTAAGAATAACTGTATTAACATCGTTTGCTCATGGAAAGCCGTCCTCCAGCAAATCTCATTAAACTCCTGGAGATACATTTCTAAACGTTTCCATCTCTGACCAGAGGCTTTTGGTCAAGCTTCCAGTAAAACGAGAGTTCCCACGAGTTAAACCATGGCAATTTCCCTTTCCTTGGAATGCAGAATTCCTGCACAGGGGAAGCAGTGTGGACACACACACAAATTAACACTGACCATGGCACCATCTGGACAAGATCCAGGAGCACAGGGATCTCCAGCTGCAGAAATTTAAATACATAAAAACAAAAGGCCACACCAGTTTAAATAGACAATGACTGTTTGCAGTTGGATGGGCACGTCCCAGCCACATCAGAAAGCTGAAAGTTCAGAGTTGAGGCACAGTGAATCCCCAGCTGTGCTTCCTGTTCCAGAAACAGGGGCTGAACTTCACCTGACAGGGATTTCCACCCCCTCCACCTCCCTGCAAAGCCAGGGAGTGACTCAGAACTGCAGCAGAGAGCCCAGAGAGGGTGGGGAGTGTCCCTCACTGGAGATATTCCAGAACCACCTGGACACAATCCTGTGCCCTGTGCTCTGGGATGGCCCTGCCTGAGCAGGGAGGTGGCACCAGATCCCTCCCAACCTGACCCACTCTGTGAAGAAGCTTTGCAGTAAATTTTATCTCCTCTTACTTGCACTTCCCGAAAAGTTATACAAATCACGTGTTCATAAATCACCACAAGTGTAAAAATAAACATTTTTTGCTTTCAGCCATGACAAATATTAACAAAGTACTGGTTTAAACAGAGTTAGAAAACACATGTCTACAACTGATTGGAAAATGAAAATAGGGAGGGTAGGGAACAGGAAAAATACATAAGGAAAGGACAGAGGGAGTTGGATGGTCCATTCATTTAATCATTAGAGGGTATTCCACTTTCTGTTAAAGTCTATTTTCTCTAACCCAACAAAGTCAAGCACTCATCACAGCTATCAGCACAGTCTGACCCTTATCTCGAGTCACAAGCACCCCACAGCTTGTGGCAAAATACCTGCCCCAGGGAAGGCCAGATTTAGCACCTGGAATAAAAGTATTGCCATGAACTGAGCCTAAGAGATAAAACCACCCAGTCAGGCCTCAGGCACCTGTTCTGGGGCTGCAGATCACCCCACCTGCAGGGAGGACTGGGCTGCAGCCAGTGCCTGGAACGTGCTCTGAGCCTGTGGCCGAGCTGGTTCCTACGTGCTGCAGCCCAGCTGCTGTGAAATCTGGTAAGCAGCAGTGACTGGGAGCTCCTAGATGCAGGCCTGCCCTGCAAAATTTCATCTCTGATCTTATTTCAAAGCTATAAAGTCCTGGTTCAACGGTTTTATCTTCCTCCCTTATGAAAAAAGCAGTTACTTGGAATTCTGGGTCTGGATTTATACGTTGAGTATCTTCCATATATAATGCAGCCTTTGATGGTGTAATTTTGTAAAAGGAAAAGGTATCCCAGCAGCACTGCTGAGAGAAATGGAACCTAAGAGTGAAATAAAAAAAAAGCCACCTGAGCTAGAAAAACAACTTTCTGTAGGAATTGGTTTGGTTAGGTGAGCAAGGGGAGGTCAGCACAGCAGTGTTAGCAGGAGACAGCCCAGCAGGCCAACGCTGCTGGCAGGCAGCACAGTCTCTCTCTACAGTATTTGTATTTTTCTTCAGTAACAGATGGATCTGCTGGTTCCAGAGACATCAGAGAGATGCAGTGGCTGTCAGTGCAGCACAGGTGCTGCCCTGCTGACACAGGGCACAGGCTGGGCACGGCCCTGGAGGTGACAAAGCTCCTCTGCCAACCACCAGGCCTGGGGCTGCCTGTGCACTCAGGGGTGCTGAGGTGACAGAGGCTCCCTGGAGTCTGGGATCACGCAGCAGACACGGACTGGAGCCTGCTCCTGCTAAGGGCAGCAGGGGTGGCAGCACTTCAGAGACTGAAACACTTAATCACACGAGAGGCCACACCCAGAGCACAAAACCTGGGGTTGGGCACTGCTTTGTGCATCCTGCGGGTTCAGAAGGATCACAGAATCATTCGGATTGGAAAAAACCTCCAAGACGGAGTCCAGACTGTGACCCATCCCCACTTTGTCACCAGCCCAGAGCACTGAGTGCCACATCCAGGCATTCCTGGGTCACCTCCAGGGATGAGGACTCCAAACCTCCCTGGGCAGCCCCTATCAAAGCGTAGCAACCTTTTCCATGCAGAAATTCCCCCTGCTGTCCAGCCTGAGCCTCTCTGGCTGGTAAAGAAAAGTAAAGAAAAGAAACATTCCAGGAACGAATCTTTGCTTTAAAAATTTAGTATTAGGCAACATGATTCAAAAAAGCTTATTAAAGAACAAAAACAAAACCTAAAAACATCGATCTGCAGAAAAAAAATAGTTCCAAATAGAAATCAATACTCATGGATTTTTTCACCCTTCTAACTAAAGATAAAATATGGTTATGGCTTCAAGTTAAATCCCAATACCCCCAGTCACAGCAATGCTGCTGGGCATGAAAAACCCAGAGCACTGGTCTGGTACCAAACTGTAACAGCAATAATCAAACTAAAACATGTGCCAAACAGGTCTGGAAGATCACCAGGCTGACACTGGGTTCCCCACCAGAAAAAAAACCCTGAGCCCCATCTTGGAACATGCATAACCCCCAACATAAAAATCTCAAACCAAGCCCCAGACCTCGGTGTAATTGTGATGTGAATTATCCTACAGCCCCTGAAAGGCAGATTAGCCACAAACCCAGAGCAGTGTTAGTACAGGGAGGCTGCAGCCAGAGCTGGCAAGCTCCAGCTGAGGAAAGGGCTGAAGCACAAAGCAGGGCAGCTGTGGTTCAGGCAGAGCTGTGGCTTTTTTGGCAGCTGCTTCAGTCAAGTGCTGCAGAGCTGTTGTACTGCAACACAGCTCTGGGAAACAGAATTGAAATAAAAGACTCCAGCAATCACTTGTATTTCTGTACCATTCTGAGCTCTTTTGCTGTTAATAAAGAGGTGGCATTTCCTATCCATGGAGAGCATTCATCAGTCAGCTCCAGGATGCACTGATAAGCTCCCCACAGCCCCTGCCTGCTGGTTGAAAAAGCAGATTTTGAGCCTTAACAGCCCTGGCAAAAAATACATAAATCGAGTCACAGAGGTACCCCTGTATGTCAAATCCATAAATAATTTAACTGGCTAGGTATGATGTGTTATTATATCAATTGAAGTAATTTTCATGTACATCAAAGTGGCCAACAATGCCACAATAGCCATGGTTTATGGGGCAAGCATAACCATGCCAAAACCAGGACTCTCTACCAGAATTACCAGCTTTTCCAATTAAAAAAGAAAAAAAGTTGACTTCCAGAGACAGACTAATACCAGAAGACAAAACACCAACACTGTGCTGTGATAACCATGAGTGTAGAAAAAAGCAGTCTCAGTGACAGAGGAAGAAATGAGGCATAACTCATAACTAAAGCCTGAGAGGGGAAGGTATTCCCCCTTCAGTGCTTGACAGCCACTGCTTGGCATGTGACATTGGCACCTGAGACTGAGGTGGAAACACATTCCATGACTCCAGCAGGGAGACTGTACTTCTGTGGTCAGTGCCACTTTAAAGTCCATAAATCACAGGCTTTCCCAGTTCCTTTAAGAGGTTAGGCTAGTGAATGCTTTTTCAGAGAAAAAGAAAAAAACCCCCTCATGGTATTTTCTCCAAAAAACACCTGTGCAAGTTAAGTGCACCTCCAGAGGCAGAAACACAAAGGCCACCCATAACTTCATGAACAGTTTTGTGTACATGTTTTGGTTTAAAAACAGCACAGCAGCTCAAAATCAAATCAGCTATTCAGAGGTCATTTTTGTCTTGCTTTGACTTTTTACCTGGCTGCTCCGTCTTGAAAAGCTGTTATTAAATTGCCAAATTAAATGTACAGCAATTAGAAATGGCAGTGAACAAACTAAAAGCTGAGCTTGAAGCCCTCCCACTACAGAGTTACATTATCAACACCAACAGTGCTGCAGGAATTAAAGACAAAAACGTAACAAGTCACTTTTCCCTACTATGGTTTTGCTTCCAGGGTTACTTCAATGGGATACCAAAGGAAATACAATCTTTTCCCCTCCCAGTTCTGCAGTTAATCTCTTTTTCACCACCATCTAGCTCTACACCACAAAGGAAGAATTATTTTTAAAACATCACTGAACAGTAAAATGGGCCAGTAGAGTTGATTTAAATTTTGTGCAGAATGCTAGTTGAGGGCCAAGTATGTTGTGGCCAAGTTTAGAGGGAAAAGGTGCAATTACCAGGAATTATTCCACTTCCATTTTCATGCTGAAAGCTTTTGCTGCTTTCTCACAGAAAGCTGGAGCAGCCTTGTCCCACACAACTGCATTTCTTCAGTCCAACCTGTGGGACAGGTCATTGTCAGGAACATTAGCTGCCAGTGATAAATGACCACTCATTTCTGTGTGTTCAATGCTTTTATTTCGTGCTGTCAGTGCAAATTAACCACCACCGTATGTGCAACAGCTTTCACAAAACAAATCTTACAAATATACAACAGATCAAAGCATTATTCTTACACCTTGCAGAGCCATGAAACCTGTGCACTGTGAAATCAGACAGAAATACAGCTATGACAAATACGTGACCACTAGAGAAAAAGCAGCTTTGTTTTGCAGAATCTGAGAAGGTCAACTTATTTTAAATATTATTATCCCCCTCTAATGACCCTGTGCCCAGTGTTTACCTGAGTTGTAATCAGCCTGATTCAGTGCTTCAGCAAGAACCAGGTGTTTAAGTGTTCAGTGCAAGCCCTCAGAGATCACAACATGCCTTTAGTGGCAGCATGTTTTTTCACATACTTGCTCTACTCACATCCAAGCTGTTCCCTGCACTACAGTACTTTTCTCCTGTGCTTTCCTAATCAACTAAAGCAACATCTTGTCATCTATCAATAGCATAAACCTAAAGAGAAACACGACATTTGAACACAGTTTGATCAACTGACTCAACCCTCTCAGAGAGGGTTAACACTTACAAAACAATATTACCAAGAAACAAGAACCCAAGAAGGAGCCTGCAGCTCCCAGATTTACATTCCCTGAGGTGCATCAGGAGGTGCAGGGTTAGGGGAGGCCATGTAGCCGACCTGGGGCGGTGCTCCTGAACTCCCAGCCTTCGCCACCGGCGGGGAATTTCCATGGGGAGGATTTACTGGATGCCAGGTACCAATGTAGCGATAGGCAGGAACCACAGAGTCAAAGCCAGGCACAGGCTGCTGGCTGAAGGGGTCTGACACCACTGGGTAATACACTGGCCCATAGGACAGGGGTGGAGGCTCTGTGTTTTGAAAGTTACCTTAAAAAAAAACAGAATAAAAAACACATTCACACACTTTAGCCACGCTGATGGCCTTTTTTTGCAGGCTTGCATTACCACCAACACAGCATTACTCAAATACAAACCATTTGCTGATGCCTCCAGGGGAACCTGGTGGACTTCAGCTTGCCCAGCATCAGGGAAGAGCGGAGGCACTGGCTGATCCAGGACAGGAGCTGGCTCAGCATACGCTGGGTAAACTTCTACTGGAGATGGGGGCAGCACTGGCTGCACGTACATCATGGAAGGCCAACAGCTCTGATGGCAGTACTTGGAGGAAAGGGAAAAACAGTCATGCATACAGCCACATCATCTCCAGCCCTCCTCCAAATCACTGCTACACTCTGATCTAAAGTTAGAAGAAGTGCATTTTTTCCTTCCTAGCCCTTGAAGACAAATAAAGAAACAAAAAAACCCCATCAAACCAGTACAGCCTACCAGGAATGATACTGCAATACCTGCAGCAACAGCCACACTGCTGTCATGTCAAAAGCCTTCACAGAGAAAGAAGATTCCCACTTACTAACTTTGTCATATTCAGAGTTTTTTACTGTTTCTTCAGCTGAAGGAGCTCATGTTGCTTTTTTACTTCCCTGAGAGCAGCAGCACTGACACTGCACATGACTACTGCTACAGAGAACTCTTCAGCAGAACACAGAAATGGTGCTAACCACTCTGAGCCCAGCTGCACAAGTCCTAGGAGACTCCAGCCACACATCTCTAAGTGGTCTCTGATGTTTTATCTAAGTACACAAATTCTCTCAAGAATGGCTCAGGTTCTTCCCCTTTTCTTCACAGAATGAATATTTACCCACCATCAAAAAAACCAAAAAAAGGCAAAAACCCAAAAGCAAAACCAAAAAACCACCACCACAACCCACAGTAAAACAATTACTATGGTGTACTTCACATTTTGAGTTGGAACTTCACTTCCCTGAGCCCTGCTTTAACCTCCACCATGAAACTCTATCCATATTAGTAGTCCAGTGCACAGAATGCACATTTAGGACACTTGGAAGTTTTGAAGACATCAGTACATTTGTCAAGAAACCCAGCAGTTTTTACAGGCAATTTGCTATACTCATTTTAAAAGCACTTACTTGCAATCCCATATTAAAATAATACCGCAAGACCTTTGTATCTGAAATTAAAGGATATGACATTAAAGAGCAGAGGAATAGAAACCAAGAAGCAAAAGCAACTTATTCACATTAAGAACATTTTAAGTTATTCTTACTTAATGAATAACAGTATTTCAGCACTACTTTCTCCTTGAAATTTCAAGGGAAAAGGATGTATCTTGAATATAAATAGTTGTTAAACTAGTTTATCTTCTTAACTAAATCCAGCTAGATGTTTGTGCAACGGTAGGGCATTTGTCTGACCAACTTAATGACTATATTAGCTTTAATTTTAGTTTATTCACCTTGATTACTCAAGTGATAACTCAGTTTTTTTAGAAGTCTCCACTGTCTAAGCAACTAAGGACTCAACAGAGCAATCCTAAGACCACCTCACCTAATTTTGGGGCCCCCCAACTGTTACCTCAAGCTCAATGGAAGCAGGAATAAGGAATATATTCCTTCCTCACGAGAGTAACTCAGCTCCCAGCTTTCTTGCAGCCCCTGTACTGAACCATTTGTCCCCAGCCAAGTTAGTGATATGCTGAGAAACAGTCCGAGGTCTGTGAAGGAACTTTGAAACCCCTCTCCAAAAGCAACAGGGTTTTGAAGTTGGAAACATTTCCAACTGCCCAAAAACTGTGAAGCAGCTTTAAACCTTTAAAGCTGACCCACTGAAAGGACAAAAAAAAAAAGAGTGTGTGTTTAATCCCACGATGAAGGTCTGGAACTGTGCATGAGAAGAATTGATTTCTTAGATTCCAAGAGAGATTTGCTTTAAAGGCTCAGGAAGAGCAAGTGACCTATTCCACAGCACAGGCTTTGAGCTCCCAGCTGTACTAAAGCCAAGGGAAAGCAGGGAGACAACTCAAAAGGAGATTCAACTCAGCAACACCTCCAGAGTTACCATATTCCATCTTCACAAATACCCTCCCCTGCCCTAGAGCAGGCCTTGGCTCCACAGTGCTTCCCTGTCCCCCCACCTCCCACACTCTCCCAGCCCTGCTCTCTGTGGCACCTTGTGTTGTGTTTTGCTGCAGGAAGGCAAGAGCATCAGCAAAGCAAGGATGGCACAAGGATTTGTTCCTCTGTAACTGCTGCCAATTCTCAATTCTTTTACTGGTACATCCATCAGGGTAACAACCCATGCAGCTGTTTTAGGAAATGCACACAGCCCTTCCTTACTTAGTCCTGGAAGTGTTGGTGGGTCTGGCTCTAACACTGACCATAGTCAATAAAAATAGTAAAAATAAACCAAAGGCTTACACAAATACAAGCTTTTTAGTATCTAGCTGAAATTCCATCTACATCTAGAAAAAGTTGGTGTTTTTTTGAAAAATCTAATTTTGTTCCTCAATTGTTTATGCAAATCTATGCAAAGCAAGCACGAGAGCTGAATGAAACAGCTGCTTCCATAGCAGCGATAACAGAACAAAGGAACTGCTGGGAGACTGAAGTGACAAACTGACACTGGGAATACTGACGTCTGTGGAATGCTGGAACAGCAGCCAGTACAGTAGGAGACCAGTTTTTGTTTATACTCCTTTTTTTAGATGTCTGGAAGTCAAGTCCATCTTCTGTAAAACGTGACAACCTTATGAAGCAACAGCTGAGCCAAAAAAAGTTACCCATCCTGACACAAAAATATCAAGACCATGTTGACTCTTGATAAAAATCTCATCTCCTGATAGGTTATACTGTGCTCACGGGAAGCTCTGGCCAGTTCTGAATACAGTGCTTCTGGATCACAGTAACATCAAGCAGGCTTTTATCAACAGCTCCTTCAAATACAAGGCATCAGACAAGGGCAGGACACCTGAGGTCACTGCGTTAATAAATGCACTTCACAAGTCCTAAATGCCATTAAAACAAGAGACAAGATGCTACAAAAACTGGAACAAATGCAGATACAACGAGTAATGCTAAAGCCCACAGCAGGATTTCCTCCCAGGTCCAGGGCTTGTCTGCTGACAGGTCCTGCTCCCCATTTATCCCAGGCCTGGTGTCTTCAGCAAAGCACAAAGAACTCCAGATCAAGCACACCCACACACTTCACCCTGCCCTACTCCAAACCTGCTGGCTTTCTTAACATAAAGGCCACATAGATTATACTCCAGCACTGTAACATAAATGCTACATGCACTTCCTCATTAACCAGCAACCTTTAAAATTCCTACAGTCTCTGCCAAGAACATGGCCAATATGATGTGGACTGACTCAGCTGAAGAGCTGCAGGCAGGGTCTGGAGAGGTTATTAATTCACATCCACTCCAGATTCTTGTCAGCACACTTAACACCTCATCCTCCCAAAGTGGGGAAAGCCTCAGTTATGGGCATTCAACTAAAGCTGGAAAGCAGGAACTCTCTGTGCACGGGAACAGTCGGAGAGATGCTACCACAGCAGGGAAGGGGAAACAGAACAGCCAAGATTAAAAAATCTTGGGTTTGAGGGCACAGGTGAGACAGCAGAACTGCAGAGCACAGCAGCAATGCTGGGAAAGCAGCAGGCTTGGTCTCTGCACTCTCACTGCTGAGCAGCTGAAGTGGGCCTTAAACACTGTTCCAGCTGATGGCAGTGTGTGACAAAGCTGCACACCCAAGAACAAGAGGACTTTACCCTCACCCTGGGCTTTCATTTATTTAGGGTGCTGCCTAGAGCTGCAATAATCACATATTTAAGTCAGATACAAACTTTCTGTTCAAAACTGGGAATGAAAATGTTTTAGCGTAAGTATCTGTAATATTATTTCTCACTCCCTGTGAGTTGCAAAGAGCCATTTCTTCCCACTCTGTATTCTCACTTGGTGTTCTGTTAAGCTTCCAAGGAGAACACAAGTCAGAAGTGTGCTGGAGAGCAGCAGGAGTAAAAGCACAAAACACCATCGTTACCTCGAGGCAGATCACTGCCACTGGGATCACAAGAGTAAGCTGGAAGAACGGCACTAGCTTCTCCCACCTCACTCACTGGGGGAAGAGGAGCTGAATAAATTGGGAATGGCACCGAAGAAACTGCTACAATTGGAAGGAAACAAATGTCACCCAGAAAGTCAACTTTGCCATGGTATGTCAAACGAGTGAGGTGCTAAGCTACACAATTCAGCATGTACGCAGACACCTCGGTGCCCTTAAACACAGGCTCTAACAAAATTCTGAGTTTGGCAATCACTTCAAAATCTTCCCATCTAGTTTTAAAATTTCTTCTGGACACCTTTCAATCTCTCAAGACTTAACTGCATTTCTATCTGCAAGCTCTACATCCCAGTTAGAGAAAACAAAATCAAGTATTTTTCAAATCATGTCTTCATATTAGAAGTCAGGCCAGACTTCTAGGACAGACAGTTATGTAAGAGAACAACAGAGAACAGACTAATCACTTCAAGTCCTCAGAGGTCTGACAGTAAGCCCACAAAAAACAAGGGAAGGTTCAAGACATGTCGGGACAAAAATCTTCTGGACAGACAAGTGTTAACTATTCATTTAGGTGGCCCACACCTCTACCACTGCAGCAGGTTGGCATCAGTGAGAAGACAGCTTTGAGAATCATGCTGACTAAACTCTCATGCAGAGTAGAAAAAAAAAAAAGGAGATAAGAAAAGTGAGACAGAACTGAGCAGAATGGAAGGTGGAGATTTTTTTAGATGCTAAATGAAAAGTTATAGAAGATAGGAGAAGTGCTTTCTGCAAGAAGGAAAACAGAATTTTTTTCATAAACAGCCGTTTTCCAAGAGCAAAGCAAGTACAGCACCAAAGGTGGCAAGTGCACCCTGCGACCACCCACAAACCTGATCTCCTTGCACAGAAGAAACCAAGGGTCACAAACATGAACTGGACCCTGAAACACCACAGCCAGTGACTCTTCTGGAGGTGATAGTGTTCTAGAGGCTTAACTACCTCAGCTCAAGAGGAAAATCAGCTGTAGAAAAAGGGAGGTGAAGGGAGCTGCACTGAGCTTCTGCCTTCTGAAAAGAATTTTCTAGCAAACACTCAGCATTAATGGTTAAAGGTGGTAAGCGGGGGCAACCCAAAGCAGAGACCTCCAGTTCTCATAAAAATTCAGGGACAACAGCCCCTTCAAAACAAGAAGTCAGCAGCCAAGTTACAACTAAGTAATTTTAAACCAAAGCAAGTGACACTTTTTAAAGCCTTCTAACACGTGTTTCAGATGGGGGGAGGAAGGGAGGGGAAAAACATAACTGAAAACTTGGAAATCCAAGTCCACAGCTGCAGTCTGTGCACTCTACCTGGCCTCCCCACAGAATAGGGAGATACTATGACAGGCTGAACTGCTGTTTGTGGGGGAGCTGCTGTTATGACACTGGCTGGAGTGGAGGCAGCAGAATTTGAAGAGAGACCTGTAGCTGGAGCAGTATAAACATCTGTGGAGGTGGAAACTGTTGCAGAGTTCACCAACATCTGGAAAAGAGTCAAGAATATTCAACAGTCTGCCTCCACAACTGGCTTTGACAAAGACTATGAAAATACCACACACTTCAAAAATTCTCACTTCACACAAACGCATTTTGTAAATCCTAGCTGTAAAGGCACTAACTATCCAAACTCTCTAAAAATCGGCTTGAAAATACCAGTTTAGAGTTGCAGACACCTGCAAGGCACCCTCTGTTTTGCTTGTACTTGCAGGGAATTGCATTCTCTGCTGCCAGAGGCTGTGAGGGGTCCCCACAAACGGGCACAGTCCAAGCAGAGGGGTCACCTCTCCACAGGGCCACCACAAAAACAAAGTGTGAGATCAACTCAGTACCAGACACTACCTTCTGGGGATAGCTGTAGGAAACCACTTCATCTGGAGGTGACACCAAGACTGGCCCTTCTTCCTGAAGGGATTCCAAAGCAAAGCAGGGTCCATTTAAGTGGCAAAGAGGCACATACACCACACCCCAATTTAACACCCAGAGTGCCTTTTGTAGCTCAACTAAACACAGTTTTATTCTGGCACGCTCAGGACTGCTTTCACACCCACTGTGGAGCATCAGGTGACTAAAGATTTAGTTTCCAATTTAAAAAATAAAAAAAAAAATTCCAAGATAAGTTCTATCACAGATGAGATCTCTCCAGTTCCACAGAGGAGGACTAAGATTAACTGGAATACAACCTGAAGGGCAGCCTGATAAAAGCAAGTGCTGTCTGGAGCAGAGAAAGAAAAGTAAACAGCACTCAAATACACTCTCTGCAGAGGGAAAGGTGGAAAATCATTACTGTATGCAGTGCAATCCAGACAGTACTTGCAGACTCAGATAAAAACCTCACCGTTCAGGGAGGAGAAGGAGGGTGAATATAGAAATGAAATCAGTATTTCTTTCTTTAAGTCTCTGGCCTACTATGCACCCAAGGACAGTTTCCGCGAGGAATGCCACATACCTCAAGGATCTCAAATCTGAACAGACTGTGAGTAAAACTTACCAAGTTACTGTGAGTAAAACTTACCAAGCTTACTGTAGGTTCTGCTGAACTAAATACTGCTGCAGTTTCACAGCTGGGATCTGGAGAGCATAGGCAAAATTAAGTAAAAAGAGCTGCATTAAATCTAATCCTTCAGAAACTTATAAAAAGGCCGTAATTGAGTTTATTACATTCACCAAATGTTTTATCAGTAAAGACTAGAACTTCTACTTACCTGGAGGTGCATAGATATATTCCTCATGAAATTTCCCTACACAGGAGAGAGAACAGGAAGTTTTGATTCAGATGGGAGGAAAAAAAGGACAAAAAAGCTTAAAGCTGGAGTTACTGCAATTACATTTCAGTTCATCCATTAATAACCTGCTTTCAGTATCATCTCACTTTGTTTCTTCTTTAGGAGATGTAAGTGTACTTTTGACAATGAAAAAGTACACTGACAATCTCTTCAATTTTTTTTTTTTTGTCTATTAATTCTCTAAGAACTCACCATTTTCACTTGCTTCTTCCTCCTCCTCTAAGGTACTCAGGGTCTGCTTGTTAGATGGAAGAGAGTTTGGACTTCTCCTTGCTACCCAAAATCCCCCTGGACCATGGACAATGGGAACAGGGCTACTCTGGCTCTGAAAAGCAAAGTCAGAAGCATGCATTCAGAAATAATTTAAAACATTTCCCTGCTCTATGGAGACAGACACACAGAAACAGGCTGGCAGAGCCAGCTTGCCACAACCAAAGCTTACTAGAAGCATCATCTGTGTGCCCATTCCAATGCAACAAACACTTCTTTCCTTTTCCTTCTGTTCTGCCTTCCACACTTAAGGCAATTTATTCTTGAAGACCTACACCACTGTCCCATGCCATGCAGTCAAGCTGCTCCCTCCCAGAATTTTGCCAGCTTTATCCTGAGCTCTAACAAAGCTGCAAAGGAGGGAGCAGCTCCCCGACACAGCTGCTACCCCCAACATGTCATTAGTGCAGTCCTCATTCTAGAGCATTCCCCCATGCCAGCAGCAGATCAGTCCATCCAAACACTGATTACCATGGAGAAAAGGTTATCTTTAGTCACAAATAGGAACCAAAAGGTGGCTGCTGGCATAGACACCACTGTCTGCACTAGGCTGAGCCACACGTGCAACCCTGATGATTTCAGAGAGCAGCACACCCCAAGGCTGCCCACAGCCCTCCTTCAGTGTTCCACATGCCCTTTGTCTTTGCACTGAAATCAGTCTTTAGCTGCACCCCGATTTAAGATTAGCTCTCTGAAGGAGGAATACAGGATTGCTCCAGTAACAAGTTGATTCACTCTTCTGTGATGGCTAAGGTGACACTCAAAACTCTCCTCAGAAGACTTTGGTGCCTACGAGATGGATAAAGTGCTCAGAGAGGCTTGAAAGATTTCCAAGGTTGATGCAGGGGTGGTAAGCCAGAAGATTCTCCCACCAGGCTTCTAGCAGCATGGCAGAGTCCTCTGAGATGCATCTTTCCCCAGGAAATGTCATATTCCTTTACTAAACAAGACAAGGAAGAGACAGAGAAAAAGCTTTGGCATTGACAAAGCAAAGTCACTGAATGAACATGAAAAACCTATTCATTAGGAGCTGCAGGCAAGTCTAGCACGGGGGAGAAAAAGCCAGTGAGCTGTATTGATTTCATGCTAGAAAAAAGAAATTGCAGGGTAATATGTCCTTATTCTTTGGCACTCTTGGAGGCAAAAATCAGAGCAAAGATTACAGATCTAGTACATCAGAGCAAAGAAAAAAAACGACTGGTGCTGAAACAGCCCCCAAGCACATTCCCTCTCCCTCATTTAAATACAAGTCTAACACTAGTTAAGTTCACCGCTTCAACACAGCAAAAAAAATTCAAACATACCAAGGTTTTATTTTTTAAATCTGTTTTTCTATTCAGATACCTATGTATAAGTTGATTTTTTTTTTAGCATACACAGCTTCGGACTAGGCCTAAACTATAAATAAAGAGAAAAAAAAAGCATTTTAAACTTCAGGAATACACTCTTGCCACTTTATCTACAACTCAACAAAAAGACTGCTTTAAGAAAAATCTAGGTTTGTCATTTTTTCCTGTTTCTGTAGCAGAAAACTGTGTCAGGAACATCACGTTAATCCAAAACATCACAACTACAAATTTGTAGGAAAAAATCCAGGCTATCACTATCCGTTTTCTAAATTTTGCTACCCAAATGATAAATTACAGTGTGGCAAACAAGTGAAGAGCTTTCTCCCACAATATTTAGAGATAGACATGACAAGCACAGGAGGAAAAGGTTTTGTTTTCATACTGCAATGGAAAGGAGAAACATTACTATCTTTATGAAAATAGGCTAAAAAGAAAACAAGTGTTGCTACTGAGAATACAAAGAAGGCACAAATCTAGAAAAACTGAGGTTTTAAGTAGGTTTTACAGGAACTAGACTAATTTCAGTCTGTCATTCTCAAAAATGCATTCACTGTCACACCTGTTCAAACCACCACACTACCTTAGGCCAAGAAAACCAGAAAAAGCTGCTGTGTATTTAGGTAAAAAGAATCACTGTGCATTTGTACAGTTTCCCCCTCCTCCTCTCTCTCTGAGAGGCTTCAGCTTACCCTTTGCTCACAACTTACGGGCAGAGCAGCAAAAGCAGCGTCATCATCTCCTTCAATTTCACAGAAAGTCCCAGCTTCTTCTGGCCCTCGGGGCTCCTCGGCAGCCCCTGCCACAAAGCCGTACTGGCACTCCTTGTTCACACACTGCAGCTGGCGGCGGCTGCGGCCAAACGAGCTTTAGGAACAAGAGGCCAGGTGAGGAATCACCACCAGCTGCACTTCACCTGGGTTTGGCTGCTCAATTTTAGCTCAGCTCTTTCTGCAGAGCCGCAAGAAACCTTCTGTTTCACACTGTGCTGCAAAGAGACAATTCATACCCCAAGCATCCTCCCCAGCGCCTGGTAGGGTAATGTGTGGTACAAGAGGTTTGTTGTCATTCACCACGAGTGCAGGAGAGGTGGTCATGGCTCTGACAGCCTCTCCTTCCTGGGCTGGGGTAGGATGCTATTTGAGGGCCAAGCATGCTGTGCCTGTTTATAAACCAGGCAGATCCCCTGAGTTTAAAGGGGAAAAGGTACAACTACCAGGAAGTACCTCCCAGCTGTAGTTTTACCTAAACAGTACAAACTCCCTCCTAACCAGCCTGCAGCAAGAGTGAACAGAAAACAAGTGGCCAACTCAAGTTTTCAGAGCTTCCTACCTCGGCATCCCGGAGTCACGGTGGTGTCTGGGAGGGTTCTGCTGGTGATAGGGTTTGTAGGGTGCCATGTTTGCACCTCCCTGGGAGCAGTGAAGGGCAGGGAAGCGCCCTGAGGGAGCACCGTGCTGCAGCCGGGGTGGCAGCACTGGCTGGCCCCTGCTGTAAGCCACAGCCATGAACACTTCCTTCCCACGGACCTTCTTGAGCATCCTCTTCCGTGTTTTCATATCCATTTCTGCAGTTTGCATTAAGGAAAGAAAAGAGATTTACACCTTAAATCTGAGCTATGGTCTCAAATGATGAAGAGAAGACTTAGTATTTGGTCCCATAGAAAAGTAAGCCAGTGGCCTATTCCAGAAAAAATACATTTTAAGTATTGAAACTACAGACCCTTCTTTAGAAGGCTCAATCAGGCATTCCACATGATGAGAATACAAGCATCTGACACGGGAGTACCTACACAGCTTCAGCTGATCAAACTTAGTGGTAAAGTCTCTCTATGCAGGCTGCATTTATTTATTAAATAGAAACCCCACAACTCCTCCTCCAAATTAAATAGAACCCATATTTAATTGGCTGGGGGACCCCTGGTCTGTCCATGCATCTCTGCTAATGCCAGATCAGACAAGCTCTCTGGTTCACTGACATCTCTTTTTATATGGTTCTCAAGTGGCAAATTTCTTCTGGGCAATTTTGAGCAATACCCAATTTGCTCTGTATTTCAATGGATTTGCTCTTTTGCAAAGGCAAATTCATCCCTGTCTGAGAGGTAGCTTTACACCAAACCCGTGCAGTGACCAAGTTTTATATCACAGGGTGAATTAAGTCTCTTCAATATCCAAAGACTGCTAGAGTTACAACTATTACAAGCACCTCCCCTACTTCCCAGGGAAGGAACGCTTCTGGAAGCCTCATACAAACCTATTCCTGAGAAGTGTCCACCTGGGACTTTCTGATAGGCTCCTCCTCTTCTGTTGTGAGCCATATTCCAAGCAAGGACAGGAGCCACTTGTGTCACTGGCTTTAAGTTTGCCAAAGGAACCGTGTGCCTGCAGGAAGGACACCCCCATTAGCAGTGCCCCAGGCAGACACTCTGCTCAACAACATAAGCTGAAGCAACACCAAGACAGAAGAAAATAGTTTGTGAAAATAAATAATCTGCTTCTCTGGCACCAAGCAAACATTATTGCTTACTTGTTCAATAAAAAAAGACAAACTAGACTTTAGTATCAATGTTATTTACTTCCTGAGTCCAGCCTCTCTCCCCTGCCTGTATTTGTATGCCTCCAGAGGTACACCCCAAAGCATGGGACAACACAGAATTTTTACAGGATGTTGTCAATCCTAGCTTTGGAGGAGGGTGAATGATTGAACAGCAAGGGGGAGAAAGTGATTAGAATCACCAGAAATGCCAATTATTTTGCTGCTTGGGTACAACATAAAAACTCCAGAGAAACACAACAGCAGAGGGCAATTTGCTCTCTGTGAATTAAGCCCAAACTGCAAAGATCACTTTTACATTCCAGTGAAGGAAGAGCAGCAGGATTTCACAGAAAGTGTTACAATGATGATTTTGGTTATTAGAATCCAAGAGGGGAAAAACAAACCCCTCAACCAGAAAGAGCTTAAACTTGAAGTCATCACCAGACCGCTTACTTTTCTGCCAGCTCCTCAACAAATACAGTCAGCGTGTTGCTATCCTGTCCAACTTCTTGGATATGAGCATTGTAATACTTCTCCCCTGGTTCCAGACATACCTGGAAAGAGAACAAGGGAAGCTCTAAAACCCCAAACTGCATCAGAATATTGTCTACAAACCACTAACAGCAAAGGCTGCTCCTAGCCAGTCCCACATTACTGAGTTGGCCCAGGAGTCTCAAGCACTACTTCAAATTGCAGCCAAAATAAAGAGCACTCTACTAACTTCAGGGAGGAAGGAAAAAAGAAATAAAATCAGTCTTGTGAGCGACTGAGAGGTAAGATACCTGCTCCCTAACTTATTTTTATCCCCTGTGCCCAGCAGATAAGTACCAAGGAAGACCGCTGCTTAAGAACTTGAGGAGAACAGAAGATAAAGTAGAAAGAGGAAAGCTCTGCTCAGTGAGAAACAAGTC
Source organism: Platysteira castanea (assembly GCA_013397175.1). NCBI lineage: Eukaryota > Metazoa > Chordata > Aves > Passeriformes > Platysteira > Platysteira castanea. Next base: position 687,380 of record VYXC01009489.1, read on the forward strand.
ACTGAGTGAATCATCAGCACTACCTTAAAGAGTGGTAAAAAAATACGCCCTCACTACATACGACATCAGAATACAAAGAAAACTGACCTTCCTTTCAGCATCTCCTGTCCAGATCATTCTGCTCCTCCCTTTTTAGCTCTTCTCTTCTTATTTTATAAAAATATTTTGCTACTTCACCATTGAGAAAGATAAGACTATCCAGAATAGCTGCTTAGCCCAAGTGAAAAACCTAAGGACAACTACATCAAAAGCACCCCGTGTCCATTTTGAGCTCTGCCTGGAACTTCCACACTCAGAATGTGTATGACTGGTTTACACTGAATTCCCAAACTGCTCTTCTATCACACTACCAAGTTTAAAGGTAGATTTTTGAAAGAAATTGCATTTAAAAGAACATCTATAAGGAAGAAAATGAGAAAAGCCTTAGAAAATTCTATGAAATCAAATGATTTCATGGTTTATCATAGTCCATTTAAAGCAGTTTTAACAGTTTATCATAACTGGGTCTCCTTTGAGTACTAACCTGACACTTGTCTCCTAAATAGTACTGTCTCCCAGCAAACACCATGTAGTCAGTTTTTTGAAGCTCTAAAAATAAATGAATAAATAAATAAAGGGGGGGAAAAAGCCTTTAAACTACTGTTCTTTCTCCACATATCCTACAAGTACTTCATGACAGCATCCAACTATGATTTATAGGCCAATGGAGTTAAATACTTCCTGTGCATGCCTGAACATTCCCCATAGTAACAGTGGAGTAACTCTAGATGTTCTTATAATAGACCAGAACCAGGCTAAGTCACATGAGACCAGTAACATCCAGATAATGCAGCAAGCAGCACTACCACTCCAACACTGCAGCTTCTGTGGTGGCACAGAGTTAATCCTGCATTTAATACAAATCCCAGAGTTCAGAATGTTGCACATCTCTTATCTTGCCAGAGTCCCGGTGGCACTCGGCAAACACAAAATGTCATCCAGGAAAAGCTAACATTGCCTAAAGTCTCCTTTGCTGTTAAGATTTCAGCTTTTTTTACCTCTGTTCCTTGCCTGGCTTTGCTGCACGTCAGTATTCTACACAGATAATTGGTTACCACACTCTGTTCCAAGAATTTTAATGATCCTCATTACTGATTACGCAGTGGTAAAATGCTGGAGTTCTTCAGCATGCAAAGCACTTTGGGTCAGACATCAAGTATCACTTAAAAATTTATCTTTCTTGGTAACGCCTTGCTTTACAGATCAGCCACAGTGAAAGCCTAAAAGCAGCCAACCTTCCCCAAAGCCACGAGAACCATGAGATCTCTGCAGAATGTTCAAGCCCAAGAGGGCTAGGAAGCAAGAGAAGAACTCATCTGACAGATCTCAAAGCTAAATTTGAGATCTTCATTATTATACAATTCTGAGGCCAAAATCGTGCTCTAAAAAGAAATCTTCGCACACATGCTGTAACAAAAAACTCTCACATTTGGATGCTTTCCAATACAACAGAATGGCAACAGAGTTCTGTACTCCGCTTTGAATCCTATTTCCTGTACAGGGTCAGTAAGTAGCAGAGATCAGATTTTTAGCAACCTTGTACCATTATACAGTATCAGAAGCTGGGTATTTTGTACTTTGAATGGCAGACAGGACACCAAGAACATGTCCTACCTACAGCTATCTGCTGGGTTCACCTGTCTCCTTCACATTTCAGCTGTGAACAAACAGGTGACAGGACTCAGATTCATAAATTTAATGCTACATCTAGTGCAGGAAGAGTTTTTGGCTTTCCCCTTTCCAAAGATACCTTTTCTGCTGTCCAGCCAAACATCAAACTCCACATTCCGATAGATGGCAGAGTCCAGTGCCTTTAGCACTTTATAAGGAACAGGCATCTTTGGGGGATTTTCTGGAGGCTAAAAACAGAATTGGAATGGAGCATTAACAAGTGCATTTCATGTGTTCAGCAGAGTCTCTTATCCTGCCAGTATCTGTGGACCATTTAAAAATGTACAGATGCTATCTTCCAAAATTTTCACTGTATTTCCCTAAAAACTAGAACTCAAGAGTATGAAAACAGATTCAGGCACTCAGGTGCTGAGCAGACAGACTTTGGAAAGCACTGGGACAGGCTCAAGAGTAACAGTTGGCATGTTCTGTACTCAATCAAAGGAAGCCAACCAGACCAATGAAGCCACAGATTCAAAAACTGGTGAGAATTTCAGTTGCTGTTTCTGAAAACTCTACTTCTGTAGAGTTTCTAAAAGTATTCTGAAGCAATTTATACTATGGTCAAGACAAAAGTGAACTAATTTAAGCCATCTTCTGGGAAAAACAAACAGCAAGTGAGGAAACATCTGCCAAGCTCCATCTTTTGGGGGAAATAAAAATCAGCTAGAGAAGTCCTAGAGAATTTCAGAAAGAAAAAGAGCATCTCCAATTTAAGAGAAACTCAAGGGCAAAACCAAAAGACAAGTAGATGGAAGAAATAAGCCACCCACTTGCCAAAAATCCATTTTTAGGAAGTGGTGAAGAGGATTTAGCCCTAACAAGGGTAGCATTGCACAACAGAAAAAAAAAAAACAAAAGCAAACCATAAGGATATTTTCCCCTAACTGACAAACCTTTTGTTCTTCAATGCCTTGTTTGAACTTGGTTTCCTGGGGACTGTCAGTCTCATTGCCCTCCCAGTCATCTAGTCTAAAAAATTGAAAATAAGATTACAAGAGATACAACCCATGATTTCTAGCTGGGATTAATACCACCAGCTGTTCACACAACCTGGAAAAGCACCATGGTGCCATCAAGTGGTACATTTTGCCTTGAACACTAGCGAGGTGCAATGCAGTGCAGGACAAGCCTTTTCCAAGCTTTAAGAACACGACCTTTGCTTGTTCCAACACCCACCCCCTAACGAGGGTTACTGCTTGTGTTAGGAAAGGATGAAGGTGATCCCACTGAGATCTTGCACTGTCAAGTACAAAACACACTCTGTGCCAGGTCCCATCAAACCAATGCTGTCTGCAAGCATTCAGAGGCAGCTCTCAAGCCTTTCAGAGCTCTGGAGGCTTAGAAGAGTAATAAGTCTCTGGTTAAAAAAAAAATAAAAATTCTCTAATGAAATAAGGAGCAATTTTACTTACAAATAAGCTGTCATTTTACAGAGTAACACACAATTATAACACAGCCTGCAGCAGAGGATATTCAATTACGTGACACTTCCCAGCTCCAAGGAAAGCACACTCTCTTCCACGATATACTTGAGCTTTGTGTTTGTGTCATGGCATAGGAAAAAAAGAGTTAATATTTCATAAAAATTCAAAGAAACTTGGAAAAGTTGTCCTCTGCAAGGTTTTTAAGGTTTTTTTTCCTGCTTCCCTCTTACCAGATTCCCTGCCCCAATATACTACCTTTTTTCTGATGGATTTCTGGGCACTTTTTCATGGAGACAACCAAAGTTTGCATCCTCATTTCCTACAGGACCGCTGGTTCTGTTCTTCTTGGATCCACTTCGAAACATCTCAACTGCAGACCTTAATTCTTCCTCATCCATGCCAAACACATCTTTGTAGAGGATCTCATATAATATAGCTGAACAAATCAATACAAAGCTCAATAATAGGAGATCCGTAAGAACTGCTGCAGTTTTCACAGCAGGCATATCTTCAGATATTATCTACTGTTACAAGGCAGTAGTGACATCAAAAGCAGTTAAGGACAGGATTATAAAGTAACTCAATTGGGAATAAGGGACCTCTGGAAGTCATCTGGTCCAATACCTCACTTAACAGATAAAAAAAATGAATCTATGCATACCAACATACCACCAGAGAGCTTCCATCTCTCTTCTCCCCACCCCTGAAAACTGAAACAAACCTTGCCTCTAAACATATGAAAATACACAATTCTCTTCCATAGAAAAATGATTTCAAGTTTACCCTGGCAAATAGCAGCATTTTCCTGAAATTGTTTGGTATACACAGAGTCGTAATGGCCGTTACCGGAACAACACAGTAAAATCTGGGAAAACAAGCAAAAAAGGCTTTAAGGTGGAATGATGTAACCCCAAATTCTATCTGATATCCTTTCATTCTACAGCTGACATCAACTCACGAAGAAAACACTTAATATCAGCTCCAAGCAGACGTTTTGGTAAAGCCTCTAAGTAACTTTGTATCATACAAAGAAAAAGACACCTGTACATCCCGCTGCTGCACTGAACATGAAATCTGAGTTTGCTTCCAGCTTATGTCCAAGACCACCAATTGCTTAGGAGGTAAAATAAATGCAACACACTGAATGCAGCACCCCAAGACACGCTGTTGAAGGCACATTTCACCCTTCTCTACCTGAGAGACTAGAAGAGCATTTACTTCTCCAGCCTTTAAAACCTTGCTTTTAAGAAGCATAGGAGATGCTTTCTGCAACATATGCATTGACACATCACATAAATATGTTCCACCAAACTTCTTGGCACACAACCACAGTCAACTGCAATGGGCAGAAGCCCTCAGGCAGCTGTCAAGCACACTGGCAGCAAGGATGCTTCCCAAAAACCAGCTCCTGGAGGGAGCCGAGATGCCAGGACTCCAATCTGTGTGCTCTGTGGATTCTGCCAACACAAGCTCTCCTCTCGTGGTGAGGAAGAGCAGCACCAGAAGGAGCTGCTGCCTGTACTCACAGTGTAATGACAGACAGCTGCCAACACTTAATGAGAGCTCTGGTGGGAAAGCCTTGGAGGGCAAACACACATTTAGGCCATGCTGTTTGATTTTTAAACTCAGCTCATTTTGGAATTAAATTAAGCTACACAGGAAACTGTGTAGATGAAGGAAGACGCACATGTAAATGAAGACAGCAGTGCTCATCAGCAGATCATGAACAGCTGGGGCAGCACAGATTCAGAGCAGACTGGCCACCTTGGCAAACCTAGCAGCCCAGACTGAAATCCACACTGCAGCAGCTTCACCGGTATCGTCCCTGAAGTAGCCACATAATTGTGCACACACACATCTATGCAGCTCCAGAAAACACCAGAGGAGGCAGATGCAAGGTAACAGAGGATTTGTCCTTTATGCTCCTTCCTTTTGCCCTCAGCAATAGTTCTGATGTAGATAAGCTGTTCCAATAGCTCCCGTTCTGAACCGGGATCAATTATATGTCACAAAAATCATTCCGTTTGTTACAGTCATCCCTTCCCATTAACTCCCCCTTTTCAGGGGAAAAACTGCACACTTCATCCAGCTTCAGGAAAAGTGAGAAGACAGACTGGCAGGGGAACAGAAGGAAGGTGCCCTCACTTCTACTGACCTTGTCTTCAAAGTCATTGTCTGTAGCACGTGTGGGTGGCTTCCCGGGGTACCGGTACACAATGAAGTCTCGCCTGGGTAAGCAGAGGGAAAACGAGGCTTACAAGAGCAAACTTTCAGTAGAACCATGTCATGAAGAAGTTTACAGAGAGCAGTTTAGAGCTGCTGGTTTACAGAAAAATCAAGCAAAGCAATTTTCCCTGATAAATGAATGAAGAAATAGCCAGATGATCAAAACCCATCTTGAGGGGAAAATAAAAATTATCATGAAAGGCTTACTCACAGATTAAATCAAGTACTTACGCTTACAGAAGAGGGCTCAGACACTGAGACAATTCAGTCCAAGTGATTTAGGCACCCTGCAAAAGGACTAGAACCTCAGTGCAGGGAGCTAGTAATTCTAGCCAAACTTCAGTTCGTTCCTTTAGTACTGGGACAGACTGAGCCTGCACAAGGAGGGTTCTAATTTCTACCACTGGAGAGCCGGACTGCTTTCTACAGATAGCAGCATTATTAGCAAGACAGCAGCACCTTCACAGGTCTGTGTTACCTCTGAAATAAATATCAGTGTTTACACACCAGGTAGGGCAGATACTCCTCACTTCTGGAGCTTTCAAGAACATCTACGTGAGTTTTAGTCACACTTGTAACTACTATACAGTGTTTCCACTGCACACAGCTCCTTGGTTTTCCCCATTTTCCAGCCTTCAGCCACCGTAAGAAAACATCTGACATTCAAGAATAACATCAGCAAAAAGATAACAAACAAGCATCTCTGGAAACTGACTCTGCCCTTAATCCCCGTTTGAACAGGGCTGTGATGGCACCATTTACATATCGGGTAATCAATTTTTTTAGGGAAGCATTTCTCATCATATTTCACACATTCACATTCCTGTGGCAAACAAAGAGAAGGTTCTGGGGCCAGAACCCCCACACCAAGCATAAAACAAAGTAAACCTTAAGAAGGAGGTACTTACTTGTACATCATTGATAAAGCATTTAATTCCAGCTGGCCAGCACTTTCCTATGCAAGATTAAGAGATTACATGAGATAGCAGAGGCATCTAAACATCAACAGCTGTATTTTAGGTTTCTGTAGTATTAAAATACCTATCTAAACTCATCAGTTTGTTACAACAATAAATGCACTGAAAGTTGAACTATAAGATTTGGGGGAGAGTGAGGTAAAAGGGGTCTGCTACAAGGGATGGCCACAATTACCAAAACGAGTAAGACTGAGTTGCTGCCAGAGCTGCTCCAACACATCGCTCAAGATACATTTTTGTAAACCCATATTTGTTTCAGAGACTGCTGCATTCCCCAAGGTTACTGGTTAACAACTAAAGAAATAGAAGTTTGAAGAGTAAAGGAAGAAGCAGGGGACTGCAAAGCCTGACAAACATTTCATGTAAGGTACACTCTGTGTATTTCGCTTTTTTTCTTCTTAGAGGAGAACTGCAGTTATTAAATAAGCTTTTACTGTTCAGCCTGCAGAGATTGCTCCTTCGAACCCATACAAATTCCCCACTAAAACGGGCACTGCTCATACATGTACAATTTATTCACATTTATTCAGTACAAACCCTTAGTATTACTTATGCAAATGAGGCCCCAAGATTTGGGTCTATCTAAAAAAAAACCCCCACAACTCAAATAACCACATTTTAAATCATCACCTAAACACCTTCCTGTTCTAGTTTCCTCAAATTTAAATCTCTTAGTAAGTCTTAGATTAGTCTTACCTTTGGATCTCCTAATCGCTCTAGGTATTTCTCAAACGAACCTTCCACATACTTTCAACAAAACAAAGAAGAAAACAAATATAAAAACTTAGGCGGTTAGAAAGCAAAGTTAAAATTAAACCTAAACACTACTTAACAGCTACCAGCTGTTGAACTGGAGAGGGCAGGGCACACAGAACACAGGAATGATTTGGGGCATCAATGTGAGAACAACAAGAGATCCTAAAAAAAATTAAGGACATGAATCCAAGTACTGCTCAAGTCCCTCCTAGATTAGATGAAGCAGTTAAATGTGATTACAGGGAAAATCAACAGACACCTCCAAAACACAGTCCCCAAAAAACCACACCAATACCCTACAAACCCACACTGCACACACATCTGCATTCACACAAACTGCCACAGACAAAACCAACCAAAAAACCCACCTCAAAACCCCACGACTTTTCGTAATTATTCTGGAATTTGTCACCATCTTTTGATACTTGTTTCTCACTCCAAAACCCTACACATTTCCCACCTACTAAATTCTGCAGTGGTCGCTCCACAGAGAATACACTACACAGCTAACACCCTACTCACTACTTGGGTTTTAGTAACTTGCTTGATTTCAGGAACTTCAAAATCAAAGTCAAAACCTGTGCAACTCAACATAAGGAAGCAGTCATGCTGCCACTTCTGCTGTCTTTCAAGCACCAAGCCTGGCAAAGCATCATGTTCTCAGTGCTCAGCTAAACCACTGACCCCCTCCTAGAGCACTTCCCAACTACACGTACCCAGGTTACACACATAACACAACGTACTTACGGATTCAAACCTAGACTGGTGCTGCCTCATAAACGAGACACAAGCTTTCCTAACTTCTGAGTGATGAATTTGAGATGAAAACAGCTGGAAGAATGACGGTAATAAAGGAGAAAACATCAGAGTTTAATTTACGTCTCGCATTAGGCAGAAACTCTTACAGACTAACGCCACCACTGCAAGAGGCAGTGCAGAGGCTCAAGGACACCTGGGGACACCTGAGGCTGAGGGAAGCCCAAGCGCCCGGAGCCGCTCGCACCCATCCCCATACACATTCCCACCCATCCCCGCTGCCGGCACCTCGCTCTGGGCCCCCGGGCGGCTCTCCAGGGACACCCCCGGCCCACCCCCGGCCACAGCCCCGGCCCGCCCCGGGCCTGAGGCGCCCCTGCTGCCCCCAGCCCCGCACCTGCTCCGAGACGGCTCGGAAGAGGCAGGAGGCGTCCTTGGCCGTCATCTTGCGGTACAGCCCCAGGCTGCCCAGGTACTCGTCCATGGCCACCTCGCTGAAGGACTTCTGCCCGAAGTACTTCTTGGAGCCTTTGTGCATCTTCCCGGCCGGGGCGGCTGAGGCGGGCACGGAGACGCGGGCGAGGCGCGAGGCGCTGGGCGCGCGGCCGCCGCTAATGAGGCGCCGCTAATGAGGCACCGCGCCCACCTGCGGGCCCGGCCCCTCGCATCCCGCTGGAGCTGCGCCCGCCGGGGCCATTTTAGGCTGTTTTAGGCCATTTTAGGCTGTTTTAGACCATTTTAGGATGTCCGGCTCCCGGTGTGGGTGCGCATCCCAAGCCGCGGGAAGCGTCTCCTCCCGCACCTGCCTTGGCTAAGCTGGCGCCTTCCAACTTCGTGGCTCGACTGCGGAGAACCAGGGGGAACATCCGTCCATTGGTTATCCAAAATTCCCTCTGCGCTCCCGGGATGGAGCTGAGTTGCTAGCAGTAAATTTGAAACAACAGCTCCATAGATATTGGTAAAGGAGTGAAAATCTTAGTCGCTCCTTATTGAGTATTTGGGGCAAACTTTGGGGATTGGCTAAACTGACCCTTGCACAATTGTGCAGCCTGATTTATTCCATGTGTCCCCCCCATGTGCTTGATTTGATTAGAATGCCTCCATGTACATTTAATTGGCTCATAAAAATTTGTACTTAGACATCAGATGGGCCAATTCAGGAGTTTCATTTTCTCTTTTTAAGCAACAAAACCAAATTCCCCCAAACAAATAATATCCTTGCAGAAAAGGCAATCAGCACCAATTATGCACTTGTAAAATTCTAGAGCATTAGAAACCCAAGAACATGCATGAACATTTTTAAGCTTAAAACCCCTTTGGTTTTCAAAATATTGAAGAAATCGATGTAACATCAATATAGTTGTCAATTTCAATACTTTAAATGGGAAGCTCTGATCAGCATCAAAGAATCCCAGAGTGGCTTGAGTTTGCAGGGAGCTTAAAGTTCATCCAGGTTCAACCCCCTACCATGGGCAGGCTATCCCAGGTTGCTCTAAGCCCAGTCCATCCTGGCCCTGGACACTTCCAGGGATCCAGGGGCAGCCACAGCTTCTCTGGACACCCTGTGCCAGGGCCTCCCCACCCTCACAGGGGAGAGTTTCTTCCTTACATGTGATCTGAGTAGGAAACACTGGCTGTGCAGAAGTCCAAACTGAGGGTTTATGATGGGGTAACCTCATGTAAAAGGGGTGATTGTATTGCCAAGCCCATTCCTCTCCTGTGTTTTGCTTTGTGGGTAAATCACCCAAACCCAGGGCAGCTGTGGGCAGTTTGGCAGCACGTCTGCAGCTCATGACTTTTTGCACCTGGATTCACCACGTGCCTTTTTCCCTTTTGAGGCTTAAATCTCTCACTTTTAAGCTCTCTTTTCAGTGCTTCTGTAAACACATGAAACAAGAGTTGAAGGCATCTGCAGAACATCACAGGAACATCAACAAAGACAATTTATTTCCACCCATACTTGGCAAAAATGGTCAAGAGACCACAATGCATATGCCATGCCTGTAAAGTAGTTTAGCTTGTCCTCATCACTGGAATCACCATCCCAGTGCAGATTTTGTGATATAAATATGTCTGTCCACGACACTAGACAGTTCATATTCCCTCCTTATTGGCATTGTGCTCTTTTAAGCATAAAGCTTAATGAGCTTGGCACTAAATTGGAAACCACTTAACATCAGTTAATATTAAGTGACATTTTCTTTGAGGGTTTGGCCCAGCTGGTGGATCTTTAGTGTTGAAGGCTGCAGTAGGAGATGAGACAAGACATTTTATTCCAACATTTTTATTTCTCTGTTTTGTTTATTGTAACTCAAAAACTTTATCCAAGAATGAAGCAAACTTTTCTGGCTGTCCAGGAGGAAAAGGTTTCAAAGCTGACAAGTCCATTGACTGCAGCGTCTCCACAAGAGTGCTGTAAAAACAGACCAAACCCAAAAATTAAAGAACAATTCATCCCACAGGAAATTTTTAAATACAATTTTCTTTCTATTCACCCATACATAATTCTTTAGCATGGAAATATAAATAAGGGTATGTATGGAAAGGAAGAGAGTGCACAGAGCAGCAGGCCCCAGCCAGCACTGGCTCGTAGGCAGCATTGCTGAGAACATTTTTACATTTCCATCAGCTTTCAGAGACAAACTCAGCTTTTAAACTTTTTAATCTTCTGTGGTTGCAGTGCTGGGAGACTCAACAAGATCTGAGGCTCTTCCCCATAAACCATATGAGGAAATCCATCCTATTTGAACACGTGGCCTGATCACAGAACCAGAAAGAACAGCTACATCAATCTGTTACTTGCTATTATCAAGCTGCAAAGAAGTCTCAACTGCTTGGCACTGCCCAACATGAAGAAATAAAAATTCCAAAGCCGACAGAAGCACCAAGATAATGAGTTTAAGAAACTTGCTCAATGTAAATGAATGCCAGGCCTAGTCTGTTCAGAAAGTTCTTCTGAAACATATGAAATCCAGCTTGCAGGGCAAAGGTACAAGATGCAGACTAAGTAATGGGAGTTACGTTTCCTCTACCTTCAGGTTAGAGGTCATCTGTTATTTTTAGAATGGAGTCAGTCATAAGGAAAGAGGAAACAGTAAGATACATTCAAAACAGGAGAAGAGACAAACCTGACAGGAATCAGGATGAACACTAACAAAAGGAGCTGCAGGTTTTGGTGATGGTGGGATTTTTGTGTGTGTGTTGTTTGCTTGGTGGTTTATTTTGGGCTGGGGGTTTTCTTGTGCGTTTTTGGTTGGTTGGTTGGTTTGGGTTTTTTTTCCCTGAATGACAGGTAGTAGATCTGTGAAACTCCTTGTCAGAGGATATGGTGGATTCAGGAAGTTTGGTTAAAAGGGCAGCCTGAATAAGTACTTGAAAGACAGAGGTACTTAAAGTTACTAACTAGCTAACATCTGATTTATGAATCCCCCTGAATTCAAGTATTCTTTTTCTTTTAATCTAAATACATGTGCCCTCAAATGGAAAAAAATAATTAGAAGAGGCCATTGGTAAGTGTGGTAAATTATTATATGGTGTTAATCTATCCATTGTGGAAAATCTAATATTCAGATGGAGGTTACAGAGAAGGATGTACATTTCCTTGTTATGTTCCCAGTTCTGCAGTAACATGGAGTGAATGCTCTTGCCCAGCGAGAACAGCCAGAGTAGCTCCGTACCTGCAGTTACAGTAGAGGACGTAGCCATCTCTGTGGAGCTGTCTGGCCAGCTCAAGCTGATGGTTGTCCATCAGCTTGTCATTTATTACTACTATTAGTGGTTTTCCTTTCTCTAGAGTCTCCAGGCAGCTACCAGCACCTACAAGAGAAACAGAAAACACGGTGAGAGATGAGGTATCCTCCTACTTGCTCCTGAAGCAGGAGAGATTCATGAACAACCTGCCCCTAGCTGTGGACCTCAGCATTCCCAGCCAGCCCACGCTGAGCTGGAGAGACTTCATGCCACCGAGCTCCCGCAGCAGGGCCCGGGAGCCCCAGGAAGCAGCCGGGGCTGTACCTGCGTGGCTGATGACCAGGTCTGCGCTCTGCAGGTCCTCAGCCAGCGAGTCCTTGAAGCGGAACACTTCCACCGCCACGGCCGGGCCGCTGCCGGGCTGCGGCTGTGGCAGCGAGCCCCGGCCCACCTGCAGCACCAGCTTCTGGTACCCGCGGCTCTGCAGCGCCTGCGGGGAACGGCAGGGATGAATGGAGGGGATAACGGGGCGATAAAGGGGATGGGGAGGATGGTGGGAGGGATGGAGAAGAGGGGGATGACGGGGGTGGAATGAAGGGATGAGGCGGGGATAGAGAGAGCGTGCGAGGGGTGTGCTCAGCTCGGGCACCGCGGCGCCTGGCCCAGCTCCCGGGTACCGCTGCCCCCTCCCCTTCCCACTCCGCGCCACAGCCCGTCCCTCCCCTTCCTCTGCCAACCCTTCACGCCTCTCCCCGCGGGAAACCCCCCAACCACTGCGGCCCCCTCAGCCACCCCGGCACCACTGCCGGGACGCGGCAGGGAGGGCGGGGCAGCTCGCGGCGCGCAAGCGCCAGCCCCGGAGGACAGGCCGGTATCGGTGTCGGTGCCGGTGCCGGTATCTCGGCCGCCTGACCTGCAGCGCGGGCGGGGAGCGGGCGGTGGCGATCAGCTCGTCGAAGCTGGTGGTGCCCACGGTGACGAACACGGAGCTCATGGCCGCCGGGACGGGCCGGCCGCGGGGCCGGCAGGGGGCGCCGCGCGCCCGCTCAGCGCTCCCGAAATGGCGGCCGGGCTGAGGGGCGGGACGGGGCGGGCGGGAACGCCCCGTGCCCTCACGGGCTCGGCCCTCCCTGTCCCCTAATGGCGCTTCTCCTTATATTTTCTTTACACGCCGTTCACGCCTCTTTCGTGTCGCTGCCTCCGCCCAGGCGGCGCAGGTGCCGTGGCTCTGTGAGGTTTGCCCGCACCTTGCCACACTAGCAGGGATGGTGGCCCGCTGTTTAACGAGCCCACTGTCCGCCAGCGTTTAGAGAGGTAGACAAGACTGTCTCAGGTTTTCGGACTTTCAGGGAGGAGAGGTAAAAAAGAAATGAATTTGGAAAAGGGATTCGGAGAGTTCTGGCCTCCATGTGTTATTTCAGCGTTGGGCACCCACAGAACTCAAGGAGAGCCTGGCTCCGTGTGTTCAGAACTGCCATTGCCGGAGCAGGGCCAGAGCCACCTTCCTTTACAGACTGACATTGGCCCAAGCTTCCCACAACACTTACTGTGGGAGTAACACTTTGACTTCTACCCAAAATTCTGAATATTAAATGTGTTAACACAATCTTGTTCGCTGAAGAGTAAGAATGACCCCTGAATGGTTGCACAAACCGAGCTGACAGTTTTGTTTCTTAATTGTAAGTGTAACACAATGCACAATGCTACAAAAACAAACCAAAGTTAGACATCTAAATCTCTATTCCTTGAATTAAATTCAACAGATGAGGTCACAACTGTATACACTGAGTGTTCGAAGAAAGATGCAGCTGTCTTGAGGATACCTCTGATTGCCATGTTAATGCCTCATTCACAATGCTCATTAGCCCCCTGTTGTTTTCATTTAGCATAATGAGCCACGCTGAAATTTATTTATTTTTTGATTAAAGCAAGTAGTGCTGACAGCAGACACGGCACTTTGTCTGGGGGAAGAATGGTATAGAACAAAACAATATTGATGTCCTGAGCGGACAGGGACTTAGTGGCTCTGCCCAGCCTCATGCAGCTCTTACCTAAACGGGCTCCAAGAGAGCTGGAGAGGGCCTGGAGTGACAGGACAAAGGGAGAATGAAAAAAGGCAGATTTAAATTAGAGATAGGAAGAAATTCTTCCCTGTGACGATGGTGAGGCCGTGGCACAGGTTGCTTCGAGAAGCTGTGGCTGCCCCTGGATCGCTGGAAGTGTCCAAGGCCAGGCTGGATGGGATTTGGAGCAACCTGGTCTAGTGGAAGGCATCCCTGCCCATGGTAAGGGGTTGAAACTGGATGAACTTTAGAGTACTTGCCAACCCAAACCATTTAATGGTTCTACTTAGACCCCAAGGTTAAATAAAGTCCCTGTTGGAGAGTGTGAGTGGAAACCCCAGCTGAGGCTCATCTGGGCAATTAAGACCTATTAGTGCAGGTCATATTCACAACTGGCAAGAAGGTAGACTTGGGAACGAAAGGAAAATGGTAAATTTTTCAGGTGTTGGAGATGAGGTTCAGCACCTGGTAAAGGACAGGGTAATTAAATGTTAGGAGTGTTGGTTTGTTTTTTCCCAGGTGTCACTATAACTCAGTGTCCTCTGCAGCTTGCACTTCCAGCTTCGTGCTGTGCAGGGGTAGAAGAAAAAATATTCACATGTAAAATTGCAGTGACTTAAATTTGTGTTGGAGTTTTCACTGGAGGATATATTCCACTTGCACATTGAATCAGGCTTGTTAGGGTGATTTTAAACTGAAGAGAAAAGGGAAAACCATCCATTAAGGGACTCAATTTCATGCTAATTTGTACCTGCTGTTTTAATTTGAAGTTGCGTAGGGCATAAGTAGAATTTTGCCCATGAGTGCTTGTGCTCTGATCCGTGACAGCTACAGAGGGCTCTCAAAATGAGGTACTTGGAGCTGATCCTGTGCAGCTTTAAGGCAGGTAGAGGTCGTGTAATCCAGGTTTGGTGCTGTGCCTTGGTTCATTGCTGCCCCTGCCCTGTGTTCTACAGGTACAACCACACAGTGATCACGTCCAGAGAACTGACCTGACAGTGACTTGCTTGCAGTTAGATCAGCTCACTGAGCTGCACAAACAGCCCTGCCTGCACAAGGGAGGTGGCAGAATTGCAGCACCTTGGATTTAGTCTGGTTTAAATGTTGGGGGATCACAGATTTGTGCACCCCTTTGTTGTCACAGACTGCAGCCACATTCTCTGAGCCCCGTGGCTCAGGCAGCTGAGTGCCCGAAGCCTTTGGGCCAAACCTTGTGAGAACCTGGCCCTGCTTGGGCTGGACAGTCTCTCTTTGCAGTGCCAGCTGTCTCTCTCCAAGCTCTGTGTATGTGGGATATTATCAGGGACAGTCCAGAAATCAGGGCTCAGTCTGACCTGCTATAGCCCCGGACCCCAGGGAGAGGCTAGGAAAGGGCTGAAATGGGAAATAGGTTCTTGTGAGAGCTTGCTCCCATCTGTGCTTTATAGGGCGTAATTTATATTCTGATATTTTCTTCCTGTGAAAACATCTGGGCAAGAAAGGGAAGATGTCATGAGTGCAAGCTGGTTTTTGCTGAGAGAGGAATGACACATCCCTCCCATCTTCTCCTTTGCTGGTATTTGAAATGTTTCCGGATAGCTCAGTTTTGAGCACTGTCACTTTGTATTCAGTTCTGCTTGCCACAATTTGCCCAGAAAGCTCTATAATTATATTATTCGGGGGTAGGAAAGTGCATGAAAATAAACTAGTCAGCTCAGATCTTTGTTTCTGAAAACTACATCCAGCCTTTAGTTTGCTCTTGAAGTCTAAAGGCTAACCCACAACTGTGGAGATAAAATAAAACTCTGATGACCCCTGAAATGCATAGTGTATCAAATAATGAATCATTTAAAAATATACACCAACAGGAAGGCAGGAAACCTGTATAAGTTTACAAACTTTGATTTTCTTTGAAGGAAAAACACCCAGTGACTGGTTAGTTACTGTGTTTCCTTTGCCTTGTATTTTGTGCACATACTGATTTTCCATATGGCTTGTGATATAATGCTGCAGCGGATGACATGAGGCACAAGGGAGCAATTAGACTTTTCCACACTAAATTTATGTTATATTTCAGTACTTTTTATGTGTTTATAAATGTACAAAAAGAGTAAAGATAGTCCTGCTTCTCTTTCTGATTTGCTTTATATAAATTTGAACTGAAAAAATGTTTGCTTCCTTTTCCTCTCTCATTGAGATGTAGTACTGTACCTGTGAGGGTTGATATTTTTGTTACTGTAGGGAGCTTTGAAAATTAGATGGAGGATCTTTTAGGGAATAATTCCCTCATATTACCATGATTCAGAGATGCTTGGTCTGGGAAAATAACAAAGAAGCATTTGTCAGGCAAATGTCAATAGCATACTTTGAAATATTTCATCACAACATTTCTACATCCTTTGGATCGTCTCTTTGTGGGCTTGTTGTTTAGCAGCTGGATTGACAGGTGGATGCACAAAGGCTCAGAGTGACTGCAGACAGGGAGATGTCAGATCACCTCCTCCTCGGGGCCGACGGGCAGAACACAGACACAGAAGCACACGGAGGAGCTCTGTCTGCTGATTAAATATCTCATATGTGGAGTGGAAGAGAAAGCTGTGGCTTAGCCAGAATGAGTGTCCACCATCTAAAAACTCTCATGGATTTTTCTGAATTTTGCCTCATTTGAAGCCCTTGTTTGTGGAATTGTGGAATTGTAGTTTTTAAGGCCTTGTGTTTCTGAAGAGGAGACAGAAAACCACTCAGTGACTCTTAAGGCCCCGAAGACTAACACACAAACAGTATTTGTTAGAGATCTATAACTATGTATCCGTTTGTTACTCCTGTTTTGCTTTGTATTTAAACAACGTCATGTTTCATGGGGACCTGAGCTTCAGGAAGCTCAGAGCTTACTCATTTAAGAAAATAAAGTGCTGCTGGCCTTTGCTCTCACGTGAACAGGAGGACATCTCTGGGATACAGCACATGCTGTGTTCAATCCTTGTTACAGGGACTGTGGCTCAGCTGGTTTGTACCAGCCCTCGAGCTGGATTCTTACTGATGCTCGAGGCCTCTGCTAGTTTTCTGTCATGAATGAAATGCTCACCTTAAAGAACAAGAAAATGGGCTTCATATCAAATAAAATTTCTCAAAGCTGGCAATTTTCAGTAGTGTTTGGGTTACTGGGACATGAAAGGAAATAATCTGAAGAGTGGTGGGAAACCAGGCCAGTGTGCAGAGGTAGGAAGGGGTCTGAGGTCTGTTGCAAGGAACTCGTGGTGGTGTCTGCTGGCAGCTGGTCCCCTCAGCTCTGCCGGGATTCTCCTCCCGTGACAGCCCGGCACCGCTCCTTGCTGTCTGCGGAAAACACGGCACCATTGCTGCCCACCGGCCACCTGCAAACACCTCCCCAGCAGTCCACGGTGTGAACACCCTGCCACTTCATTTTCCTGCATAATCCCTCTGACAACCGAATCTATTAAAAATTCATTTTCATCCAGGCAAATCAGACTCGCTGAAATCAATTGAGCTTTGTTCTCTGAGGGCAGCTTGTGCTGGTGCAAATATAATCAAATCCTGAGGTGCCTTGCATGCATTTTTACAAGCACTGAGATGGAATTTGTGTTTCAATTATTCTTTTTGATGTGCATTTTTGAAGGAAATTAGAATATTATGCTCAAGTAAATCAACAGTTTTAGATCTTTAGGAAGGAACTCCAAGTGAGCCAAATTCCTTTTCGCAGACAGTCCCAATTATACAAATACATAAAAATATCTCTGTTTGCCAAGCAGCATAAAAATAGATAAGGAAGTGAACCCAGTGTGAACTCAGACTAAATTTCACTTCTGTCCATTTGCCTGCTGTTCTCCAGAAGCTGGCTCGAGACAGCAGCAGTTTGTGTAGACAGTTTGAGTTTTTCTCCAGAAGTATTCAGGGACACCTAAGTCAGTCCACTGATGAAGTAAATGCATTTTGCCAATATGTAGACTTGCTGAATATGCCCTACAGTGAGTGAAACGCTGCTCTAATTCTGCCAGAAAAGCAAAGGGGTGTTGAGCAGATGAGAGCAGTGGTGTTTATAGCAGGAGAGGGCTGCCTGCCTTCGCTGCAGTGAGGGCACCCAGCCTGCAGGCTCCGTGTTGCTCCATCTTTTCTGCATAGCATTAGCATCTTCCCATTTGCAATGCCTGTTTTTAATTCCTGAGCTGGCTCTCAGAACCAAAGTGAAACAATGAAAGCATTTGAGGGTCACTTCCCAGCCGATCAACAGTCACAGCCAACACAGATCCACTCAAGGTCGGAAAGTCCAGAGATGTTTCTTGGGCTGAGCCTGCCTGTTTGCAGCCAGTCTTGTTCAGAGGAGCTGTGCCCTCTGCATCATTCCCGAGCCTTTGCAACGGCAGTAGGGGTGTTAAAAGCAGTGACAGTCATGATTCATTTCTCTCTCCTGTTTGTGCTAATAAGATGATAGCTTATTATTTACAAGCAGTCTAGTTTCCATTAGAGATTAGGGATCACAGCAGCCACGAGATACTCAGCCAAACCACTGAGCTCAGCTTGGAGATTCTTTAATAGCTCAGGGCCACCAGTTTTTTTGGGTGCATGATGTACAGCATATACTGAGAGGAATCAATACCAGAAACATCCCTGCATGCGTTTCCTGTTTATGGCCTTCTTTTTATCACCAGAAATGCTAGAAATATTTTATGCAGAGGCAAACCTGGAGGTTAATGGTATGCAATGAATTTCACAAAGATGAAAAATCGTGGCTTTTATTTTTTAATGTTCTAGGGATATATGCAGAGAGACATGTAAGAGAGATCTGAAGTCATATTCACAACTGGAAAACTGGTTTTTGTGTGTGTGCCTGTGTTCTTTACAACTATATCCTCTTATTTAGGTATCAACCTATACTGGTGAATCTTCTTTCAGGATTTCTTGTGTTGTAATTCCAGGATAACATTAAGCTGTTTAAAATAAATCATCATTCTACAACTCACTGGGAAATACTGGACCAGATTCATCCCAGGTTTGACTGAACTGGCTTAGATCTAAATCAGAGCTCGGTGTTACATTTGGGAGAGCCATTATTGCTGCATGCACTAATGTCAAAACAAGACTGTTTTATATTATCTTGCCTGTAGAGAAAGCTGAACTCAGGATAGTCCTGTTTGCTTCACCCTGTAGCGTGCTTATGCATGGCTACCTGGACTTCCATCTACAGTAATCCTGCCTTTCCCTTTCCCTGCTGAAACCCAGAGCTGTTCAGCTGCTGAATGTTTGTGTTCATTACACGAGGCTTTGTGTACCAGCGTTTCCTGTGAGCAGCACAGCACAAAGCACTGTGCTTGTCACTGTGCCATCCTAAAACGGTGATTCATGGCTAAATCCGTCCAAATGAAGGGCCTTGGTTTTGGTTTCTCTGATTTGTAAGCGAATCACAGATTGGACTGAGGGCTGAGGGTAGACTGAAGCCTTAAATCTGTCCGAAAGTGGGGTGAAACGTGGCAGATGTACAGACAGGTCATGAATTTATGTGCCTTGCTTGGAAAGTGGAACTATTAAGGCTGAAAAATTCTTCACATTTCCCAGCATGGTCCATGCTTAATCCTTCTGGTCATGGCTCAGAGCTTTCAGTGTGGGTATGGGCAGCTGGCCATCAGAAACTGGACTGAGGACACTTGCAGGCTGCTGGGCCACCGTTGTGTAGAACAGCATCAGGTTGCTGTCAGACAGGGCTGAACTTGACCCAGTGTCTTTGCCACGAGGCAAATAATGTTCCTTTTCTGTCCCTTATCAAAGGGATGTAATTGCCTCGCAGCACCCACAGTTATATGTTGACACTTCTGGCATAACTAGTAAAATAAATTAATTTTCCCAAAGGTAATGAGCTTGATATTAAAGAAATGGTTCATGCCTAAGATCAAAAGGAAATGTCTTCTGAAGCAGTGTCCCATGTCCCTCCAGGGCCTTAGATTTCTGTCATCATGGGTTAAGTCATTCCCTTTGGTTTCTCTGAACCTGGAATTTTTGTTTTTTATTTTGTGAGGCAGTGACTTGGTGAGGATTCAGGTAAAATCTTCATTGATTCTGAGCTTGGTATCACACAAGGTACTGCTGGGATATAGTGGCCCCTTACTGTTTTCTGTTTATGAACAAGCTACCCCAAGGTGCTAATTAGCTGGAGGAGTTGCATGTACACAGAGCACTGGTTTGTTCTTCTGTAAAAATACATTTGGGGTTGATGTGACTTGGCTTAATTGTGAACATCCTGTATTTTCTGAAATCAGCAAGGTAATAGCAAAAAATTTTGAGGTAGTTCTCACCTAAAAAAAAAATTACATAAGTTTGGTTGATTCTTAATAGCAACCATCCTCATTAAGGATTTGTTAGATGCAATAAACACATTTAAATATTTTTGTTTATCTTCCATAAGATCTGGCACTCAGTAAGACCTGTACTTGGGGGTTGGTACCTTTGTTCTGTGGTTGTCATCACCCAGGTGCTGTGTAGGCTGGAAAAAATTCTTCTGTGTGCCTTACTTTGACACATAAATATGATCTGTGCCATGCCAGGTGTTTCTGTTCTGACTTCAAGGATGCCTGAACAAACACGAGGCAAAGCACGGCCGGTTGTAATCTGTGGCTTCTGAGATTAGGTAATGCAGGTGCCTTAAACTGATCTTAAATGTTCTTTGAGGTGTTTTATTTTGCTCAGAGGAAGAAGGTTCACGTCAGACTCAGATGAAAGTCTTGAAGATATTTGTGGGTTCTAGGTAATAATGATACATCAGTTTTAAATTGAACTCTGTGCTTCAGAAGTGGCTGCAGTAGGAGGAACCAGCATGATCTCCATGGGTTTATGTAACAAAAATGAACACCAATTACAGTGCATTTTTTCCACTGGGACTTAGCCCATCATTTTGTCTAATTATGGTATGAATCCCACGATGGAGAAACCCTTCTTCTGCAAAGAACTAATTCCCCCTAGAAATGCTAAAAATCTTGAAGTACTCCAATTATAATGAATTTTGCAATAGATAAAGAGAGCCTGCGCCAGCCAGTTACCACGGAAAAATTAGAGAAACAAAACAAAAAACCCCAGAAAAACATGAAGGACTAGCCTGGGAGACAAAGAAGGAATATGTAATAGTTCGTATAAACTCCTCTCATACATCTAGGCTTGTGTTAAATAAAATGATTGATCTATGAAGTGTTACTGTCAATTGATTGCTGATGGATTGATTGACATACACTCAGGGAATACTTTTTGGACTAGAGAGGAAGAAAATGGCTGAAAACATATCCTACTCCACTAAGAAGTTCTGAGACAATGAGATCAGTAGTTCTGTCACCAGGGATGTTACAAAGTGGTTTGCCTGTGGTCAAGAAGGGCAAAACCTCAGATTTCCTCACTTGCAGCGCTGTTCTTCAGCCCAAGTTCCAGCACTGATTTGCTTGGATTTCTGCAGATCTGAGATGGTTCACTAAGCTGCAAAGCTCTGCTGAGGGTTGTTCAAAAGGCTGCTGAGTGACAAAAAAGTCAGCAGAGAGAAGAGCTGCAAGGCTTCTTTGACCCAGGAGAGGATGGCTGTAGACGAGAATGACAAAGATGACGCTATAGTCACTCGGGGATGAAAACTCCACATACAGATATTTTATTTGCCTGATGTTCTCTTATGAGTTTAAAACCAGCAGTATTAAATAAAGAGGCAATGTTTAAGATTGAAATTGCCTTCCCCAGCTGTCTGGTGAAGTTGAGTCCAAACTCTTATTTTCTTTCAACAGAATGCAATATATGTTCATACTTTATAACACAGAATCAAAGATTTTTCAGACTCACTTACAAGAAAGAATAAACAGTCTTTCCCAGAGGAAGACTGCATTTATTTACAGATTGGCCTGCTAAAAAAACCCCAACCAAATGATGATTACTGCTGAAAGATGATACCTTGGGAAGTGAAAACGTGGTACAGCTGGATCTAATCACCTGAGGGAGTGACAACAGCTCTCACGGCTTCCTGGCTGTAGAGATGTTTGTTTGTCATGTTTGTCTTTCCTTCAAGGAAACCACTGAGAGAATTTCTACACCAAAATCTCTGTTAGGCAAAACCCAGCAACTCTTGGATCTTCCTGCTTCAATAACACTGAACTCAAACCATGGAGTAGCAGTCCGGGGAAAGCTGGTTGTTTTCTCCTTGTTATACCTTTAAATTGCATTAAAGATTTTATTTAGGTAATTCCTTGCTATCAGTTTCCTGTGTTCTTCTGTGAGTGGCTGTGATGTGCAAAGGTAAATGGAAGGAGCAGCACATGCTATGTGCAGAGGCAAACTGAGCACAGCCAAGCTGCATGTGCTGTGCCCAACCTCAGTGGAAGGGGCTGCTTGTCCAAAGAAACTTTTCAAAGCAGGTCCTACCTAGAAAAAGCAGCCTGATTGTCTGTCTGCACTCCGTGGGCTGGCAGTGCAGCTTTAACTCCTGCATTTGGTTTGGCTGCTGCTGCTCTCTCAGTCTGCTGCCTGCTGTGAGGGAGGTCACATTGCTCTGCAGGGAGGAATGACTGGTCTCTTTGTCCCATGTATCCTCGTGTGTATTTGTACTTTCTGTGAACATCGCTGGCACTCTGCTGTGATTCATTCCTGTGATTTACTGTGTGGCTGTTGTGTTTGGATTCAGCTGGATCGTGAGTGCAACAGCAGGAGGAAGCTACAGCCACACATCCATCCACAGCAGACCTTCCTTGGCCTTGCACACCTCTCATATGGATTAACATTCTGTGTCATGGGTACTTGTGTGCCTGCATAAACTGGACACTCTGGCCTAAAATTTTCATGATAAGGGTCTTGCTCTGTCCCCTGCTCTTGAGGTGTGGATAATCCTTGCGTTCTCAAGTTTCCTCAGAAGGATAATTTTTAAAAAAGAGGCAACGATGCTGAACTAATCAGTATTCATAAGATGGAAAGGCTTATCTGAGCTTTCAAGTGGCAGAAGTGACATCAAATGTGTTGTCTACAAGCTTTATGTCTGAGCTGTGACTTGCTCATGGATATGGAAGGCAGCTTTCCAGAGAAAGGCCTTCAAGGCATCCCACTGCCTCAAAGCATGACCAGCTTTTCCTAATCTCTTTGTTATTGCTGTTGTCCAGCATGGGCCTTGAAGACACTAAGAATTTCCACTAAGGGAGTTTCCTTCTGGGGATGTTTTAAGAATTCTAAGCCAGCAAAACTCAGTGAAAAAGTAGAAACAGAACAAAATCTCACCCAGGCTAAGTATACACTCAGTCTGTCAGCATTTCTTTTCCAAATTGCTTTGCAGCAAATTATTATTCGTCTGAGCAGTGTGAGTGGAGGGAAACAGGTCAGCAGAGCAATGATGTGTCTATAGTAAATTGATGGATAGGTAACAGCAAAAGTCAAACAAAGGAAAAGCAGCCTCAGCACTCTGATCCCAGGAGTTTCTTTCTTCCTGAGAAGCTTGCAGAAGTGCATATGGAGAAGATTGCTGTGCTGTGGTTATCTGTTACCCATCCCTTCAGTGTTGGTTATGCTCTGAAACAATAAACAC
The DNA here is from genome assembly GCA_013397175.1 of Platysteira castanea. Taxonomy (NCBI): domain Eukaryota; kingdom Metazoa; phylum Chordata; class Aves; order Passeriformes; genus Platysteira; species Platysteira castanea. The sequence continues at coordinate 710,508 of VYXC01009489.1, forward strand.
CTTGGAAATTCAGCGCAGCGTTAGCCCAAACCAGGTGCATTCAGGATGGCTCCTGCTTTCCTCTGTTTTGTTGGACACAAACAACAACAACAAGTCACATTTCTTCCTCTCTAGGTGCCAACATGAAGTGCAAACTGGTGTGGTGTTCCCATCCTGACAGAGACAGTGCTGAAAGGGCTGTTTGGAGCTTTTCCGAGGTGTGAAAGCATGAAAAATTTGTGAACAACAGCAAACCCACGTCAGTTTGATTCTGCAGTGACAAGCTGTAAGATTTGCCACTGAGTCTACTGCAGCAACCTCGTCCTGGCCCAGATTTGAGCTTCCTGGGGCATTATGTCCTAGTTGTGCCACAACAACTTGGACAGGTCCTTATAACCTAAAGATTACTGAATAATATCACAAAAAATGCTGCATGTTAACTGCTGTGAGCATGAGTTAGTTTGAATTAGGATTGCTGAGGCATAAGGAGTAAACTGGAAACACCCACTTGTGAGTTCTGGGCCAAAGACAGAATTCTGATGTGGGAAGAATAATGGGAAGCTGGAGGATGCCAAAGCCTGTGGTACACTCAAATCCAGCTCACGGCTTGGTGCTGTCCTGTAACGAGTGTCCCAGTGCAGCACGTGCTTGTCCACAGTTCCAAGGGCAGCCCAGGGCCAGTTTGCTTCCAAATCTCTCCTGCATTGTAAGGAAGAGCTTCTCTGCCTGTCATTTGCTTGCACCTGTGGGGCACACAGGAATATCCCAGACAGGTCCTGCTTGATCCTTCAGCATTGTTGGTAGAGATGTGTTTTGGGGTGTTTTTTTTTGTCATGAAGCTACATAATTCATCCAGTAGCTATTGTGGGGCCAGTGTTTGAGGACTTGAAGAGGAACTGGCTTCAGGACAACAGCCCAGCTTAAATGAGATAAATTTCTTGCTTGCAGAGAAGAACAGATTTCAAGCATCAAAGAATGTTGCTGAGCTCTCATTTGGCTCTCAGGTGCCTTTTGTTGTCTTGTAATTGATTTTTATTAAGTGGTACTGTGAGAGGAGGACTATGGCCATGCAGAGAGAATTAATGCAGAGAGAATCAACTTAGGAAGTCTGTGGCTATTAGCTTGATCAAATTATACTTTGAAAATGGATTAATAAATCTAGAGGAGAAGGAAGAGAGGAGAAGGTCTTTTGAATTATTCATCATTTGTTTGACAAGTTTACATAGCCATGAAATGCAGGTGGGAGTATAAAATGGGTTATTTATTAATTACATATGAATTGCACAGACTTTTCCCTCTTGCAGCCAGATATGCTTTCACAACTTAGCTTTGACTGCAGCTGGACAAATTCTTTTTGCCTTCATCTGAAGAAATTCTAAGTACCTTTGAAAAATCCAATCCATCAAAATTCAAATTCAGTTTATTTTTTCACCCTTAACATCGGCCATCTTAAAAGAGACTTTAACTATTCTTGATAATGAAAGGACTGAGGAGGAAACGTTCATATATCACATTCTGGACAGCAAGTGTACAAGAAACCAGATTATCCTTGTGGGTTTTCAGGCTTTATTTTGATATCTGTGCCCACAGAACGAACACCAGGAACTGAAGACTGCTCTTACTCTTGCTGGAACTTCCCAGCCTTCTGGAAAAGCCTGAGGATGATGAGGACCTGAGAGGGCTTTATGGAATGTATAACATGCAGTTCCTTCTTGTGAACAAATGTGAAATCTGTGTCAGGAACCATAACTGAAAATACCTTCCCCAATCCACAAGTATTTATCCTTTTTACTTAACATTCTGTGTAGTCTTTTCTTGAGCCCACTGCAAAGACTGAGCAGACTTCACCATCCCCAGGTTTATTTTTCTACCAAAATGTCGACAACTGAGTCTACATCTCATGAACCAACAAAACACAGTTTGGGATTTCCCCTTTCCAGATATATCCCCATCTGAACTTCTAGTCATGAATGTCACTGTACAACTGCACATTTTTTGAGAGACACATGAGTAAACTGTGAACAAACTTCCTGTCCATACCAGAATTAAGCTGAAGTGTAAACACCACACCAAGATGGATCTTCTTTGAAAAGAAGTACAACCACTCCACAATTTCACCTCACTTGCTCCCTAATCTGTAGGAAATCAGGTGGCCTGTGGCATTAGCTGCCAGCAGAGGAGTTGTCAGTGTGTCTCCTGCTCTCCAAACCTGCTCTAAAGCTGGAGCTGTCGGGCTGCCCTCACCTGGGCTCCTCCTCATCAGCAGTTACCTCATCAGTGACTGCAGGGTGAGGACACGTAAGGATGTGTAAGTTCCTAGTGAGGACAAGTCATACATCTAAGCTGTCCTTAGTGCTGACAGTTAAATGGGTGTGTGACTTCACGTAATTTTTGGGTTCTGAAATTTTTTTATTTCTTTTTCAAGTAAGATCGAGAAAGGTCTTTTGGGAAGGATCAAGGATCAGGGTTGATCCTCTGCTGAGTTACGCTGTTTGCAAAATCCCATTTTTCTCTGCAGCCCTGTAAGGATATGGAAATAAATGTTTATATTTATTCCGACATGGAGAAGGAACATATTCTACATATCAACCCTTTCTGCTTGATACTTAAGGGTCTGTTCATACAGAAAATGCATGCTTGTGGATGGAAATCATGTGGGTGAGACTACTGAAGGATTAATCCTGTCTGGTTTGGGGAGTCACACCATACTCCTGGCAGCTCCCAGACGAAGAACCCTGGGAGGTTTGGGAGCGATGCTGGTTGTCTGATGAGAGGAGGCTCGCTCTGGCTTCACAGTCCCACCCACAAGGGGCTGCTCCTTCAGAACAACAGGTGGCTGTCTTCCCCCGCAGGCAGGGCATGGGGGAGGTGAGGAATTCACTCAATACTCCATTTGTTTCCAGTGCTGGAGATGGGACTGAGGATGGGGGCAAACCGTGCTGGTTCAAGTGCTACTCACACAGACTGGTAGCAGGTTTTGTTGCCCAGACACTCCCTGTGGCCAGCAGCTGGTTTGGAACAGTGGCACCAGCTGAGCCTGTGTGTGAGCTTTCAGATCCACGGGTGGGAACGTGCAGAGCAGTCAGCGACTCACCAATGATAGCACTTAACCTCTTTATTTTTGTAAAAACCCCCCTTTTCTATAGCAGATGGACAAGTGGGAAGGAAACAGCCCGCTGGAGGGGAAGGGTGTGGCTGTGAGACCTGCAGTGCTCCAAGACCCAGCAAACCCACGCAGAACTTCCAATAACCACTTCTTAAAGCCAAAGAAGGCCAGACTCCACTAGAGGCCACAATCCAAACAGCTCAACACATCCCACCAGTCTCGTTTCCCAGAGACATCCCTCAGGTCCTGGACACTGCAAATGATAATGAGAAGAGGGGAAAGGCACTCTTCTATTTCTCAGTGGGGAAGGCTGTAAAATCTACTGGCATTGCACAGACAAATGAGGCACCCTGAGTGCCACTGGGGCTGTAGATGTGTCAAGTGGGATAGAGACTTTATGTGAAATGAAGCTTTAGAAAGGAAAACTTGTCCTTTTTGTGTGAGAGGATAGGGCTGCTTTCCATAAGGGTTCTGTATAATAATACACAGTCTGCCCAAAGATACCATCTGATGTATAAAGGGATTACTCATTTCTTTAAAGGATATTTACCGAGTAAGTTTTAAAGTGTTGTGAGACTCTTCTGAATTAACATTCCTTGGTGAGATGGAAAGAAGCTCAGTCCTGACATGTACCTCGAGGGCCATTTTGGCTGAGATCAGAACAATCTGAATTTGGGTCCCAGCTCAGATTCTGATACTGTCATTTTCCATTAGTAGGTCTGATATGTTATATCAATAGAAGTCTGTCAGTAAAAGCTGAGTCTGTCCTGCAGACTCTTGCATACAAGGCTTTTCTGCAGATAGTTGTGCTGGGAAGATAGGGTGGTTTAGTTGCTGATTTAATGTATCAGAACCTTTCTGGTCTAGGTAAGCTGTTGCTTTTGAACGGAGAAGTTTCACAGGGTAGATCAGATTGGGAGCCTGGACTAGGCTGCCTCATGATGGCTCAAGGAATGACACATACCAAGCCAACTTGAGCTGTGTAGATTTTTGTTAATTTTAAATGTCATTGACTAACTCAGTAGCCATCTGTCTAAGTTGGATTAATACCCTGATCATCACACAAAATGCTGGCTCTCATGCAAGACTAGCACTCCTCAAGGAGCCAATCTTCAGATGGGATGTGAAGCCACCATCCTGCCCTGTGTTGTCCCCAGAGAGGGTAAACCTGCCTCCTGCCATTTTTCCAGGGAAACACTGCCAAGCAGGGAGTGGGGAGACACTTCTGAGTGAAATTTTTTCTATATTCCCTCACACAATCACTGTTCTGGTTCCCTGTCCCAGGCCAGGCTGGACGGGGCTTGGAGCACCCTGGGATAGTGGAAGGTGCCCATGGCAGGGGTGGAATGAGATGAGCTTTAAGGTCCTTTCTAACCCAAACCGTTCTGGGATTCTGTGATTCCCAGATGTGGGGGTTAATGAAGTAAAAAGGAGTTATTCAGTATAAGGAAGCAATGTTTAAGTGGTTTTGTACTCAGTACATCAGTGAGAAGTAGCACTCGTCCTGCCCATGGATCCAGTGTATCCAGAGTGGATGTTACTTGTCATTCTGCTTCCCCCCTGCCAGCCATCTGTAAAAGCCACATTCCCAGTCCAAACAGCTCACCCAGACCTTTAAAGGTAAGCAAAAAACCTGTGGTACACGAAGCATTTGAAGAACAGTTTTGTGCTGCTCTCACAAGTCCATGTGACAGCACCTTCTCTAGTTTTGCACGGGGTTTGTGTGAGGACTTTACACTTCACAAGCCCTTGGAGAGAAGAGAATTGGCAAATAAGAGTGCACGTACATGTGAAAAGCATCCAGGAGATTTTATTGCTAAACTGGAGTTAGACTGTAATGAAGTGGATAAGCTGTGTGGAGTACCTGCCCTTTACAGATGTGGCTGAAACAATTCTCTGAAGGTTTTTCTGTGAGAGGCAGTGGCTCTCTCAGGAGGGATTTGCCATATTTGGTTCCTACTTTTCCATCCACAGAAGCAAAGCCTACCTCTGTACGTCACTCATAGGACTGGGTCAGACTGTTGTTACATAAATTTTAATAAACATTTCTTTCCCCCATGAGATTCTGTCAGGATATGTTAATCCAATCATATCTTTCAGAGCTCGGTGAGTTTATTTTCCATCTGTGTGTTCTCTATTAGTCTGTGTCCAAAGCTGTTCCCACCATTCCTTATTGCAGTGCCAGGCCCTGGCATTTCCTCAGCTTTCTTTGGAGGAAAACAAATGAAAAAACTTTGGAAGAACTTGTCTGTCTTTTAAGGAAGAAAACTCAATATGGATATGAGAGAACATGTTTTTATGAGTTTGAGTCTGTTAGGAGAGCAATGTCAATTGGGCTCCCAAAACTCACACTGCATTTTAATTACTGAGTGATGCTGAGGAACCTAAAAGGCATAAAAATGTTTGTATTCAGCTCAGTTAATGTAAAGGAGGACAAAGGCAGAGGTAGAATGTCTTTTAACGTTTTTCTATCTCATTTCCTGCTGCTGCTTTCTTTTAATTTTAAACCTTGATTAAACTTTGGCTTTATTTTCTTTCCTCTTTTAAAGTTCTGTCTCTTTTTGATATCTGGAGTGCAACTAAACAGGTTCTAATGTCGGAAAGCTGTAGTTCCAGCAGGTGATGAAACATTTGTATACTTCCAAAACTCCATTGTGTCATTGCCATTCAAGTGGGGAAAAAAGCAATTTCATGTTTTCCTCCTTGAATGGGAGAAATGCCTGAGAATTTTCAAACCACTGCTAATTTCTGTGTGTGCCCTGTGGGCTCTTCCCACTGACACCACTGCACTTTGTTGATTCAGAGAGAGAGGTCAGCAAACACAGGCTCTGGGACACATTCTCTTATGTGTCTCTGGGTTTTTGGCAGTCATTACCATAGCTTTTCCCATTTTCTGCAAGGTTTTTAGAGGGATGTGAGCCTTCCCTGACGGCAGCAGCTTTCTGTGATGTTGATTTTATGGAAGCTGTTGCACACGTGCTGCCTGTAGTGCCAGCAGCCAGTGACACTCTCCGGGCGTTCTGCAAGAAGTCGTGGGGCTCAACAGGCAGCCAGAACATCTTCCCACCACCTTTTGCTGAACAAAACACCTTCCCCAAGCACGGAGCCCTCCTTGCTTTGGGCTCCCTAAGTGGTGGGGATCCTGCTGTGCATTTCCACGTCCGTGAACTGCTGCGCGTTCTCGGTGCTCTCTGGGGAGGTGATGGGGGACACCATGTGCTTCAGGCGCAGGAGCATGGAGAAAAGCAGGATCAGGAGGAGAGCCAGCAGGGTTAGGAACAATCCCACGTACACGTAGAGGCCGGAGTATTTGTCTGCTGTCGTGTCTACTTCAGTAGCCAGGGTTGGAAGGTGGACACGGCCAGTCAGGTTTCCACGGAACTTGAAATAAATCTCAGTCATTGCTCTCTGTCAGCTTTGGTCCATTTTCCCTACTTCCCTTCAGATCTCCTGTCTCCCCTCAGCAGCCTCACAGAGGAGGTCAGGAGAGGAAACTCAGCACAGATGGCATGGTGGCTTCAGCAGAGATGCTCCATCCTCTCGGTGTCAAGGCTGCTGTTCACACAGTCGAGCAAACTGCCAGGGACAGGCCTTTGCAAACCAGTTTGCACATTGCTGTCATAACAACGAGCATCACACTTGTGCTTTACACTTCCTCCTGGCTTTTATTTCGTCCTGAAAAAACTTCGGGCCTCCTTTTGGTAGGTCACCTCCTCTGGCAGGCGAATGGAAAAATGACCTCTCCCGAGCTGAGCTGCAAGGGTTTGCACAGCTTTGGCCTTTGCGAGTGTTGTTTCTCCCGACAGACTGAGCAATCAGCTCTCTGCCAGCTTCTCCCAAGGCAGGTGGTTTGTCCTTGGGTGAGCTGGGGAAGGTTGTTTTCTGCTTTGCCAGGCTTCTGGGGGATCTCTTCTCTCCTAATTCAGGGCTAGTGGTCCTTGCTTAAGGAGCGTGGAGTTCTGAGTTCCTCATTAGGAACGGTCAAAAAGTCGGCTTTCTAAAGGGAAAAAAGAGAGAGAGAAATGACACCAGGTACCAAAATAGCCCAGCCTCTGTGTGGTATCTTTAGAACAAATAGATGAGAAAACCCCTGTCGTGCTCCTGTGAGACACCTTGAGATGAGGAGAAGCACTGACTATTTAATTTTAGAAAAACACCACACAAATCTAATTGTTAATGTCTCCTCTGGTAACGCTTACATTATTTATGGGTACGAGAAGGCCCCACAGTCTGTGAATCAGATGTCAGAGAGGAAGGGAAGATATGAATCCAATCAGTGTTTTTCACCATGTGTCTTATTTATTGTGTATCAGGACCCTCTTTTTCTGAGGCTGGGTGCACTTGGGAGCTTTCCAGAGCCCTACCTGTCCCCCTGGAGAACTCTGCTGCAGGATCTGACACTTCTCTCACCTCCTGGCAGCAGAACTTACTAGAAATGGGGGGAATCTCAACGTTTTAGCAGGTTCAGTTCTTCCAGCTGGAAGCAGAAAATGAAAATGCTGAAATTTCACTGTAAATGGTGCATCCAAAAGCATCATGTTCTGCTCTGATAAGACCAGAATGTTGGTTTTAGCTGAAACAAAAATGAAAGCACTGAAACAAAGTGGTGCAATCATTTACAATGTCCACTACCTATAAACCTACACGAGATGTAAATAGAGTAATATTAACATGGTAATGTACTGTGAGAATCAGAATAAATGTTAGGTCAATATGATAAAAGCTCTGACACGTGACATTTCACCTGAATGACATATTGCTGCAAAACAGTTTGACTTTCAGGGGCCTCAGACTTTCACTACAAGCAAGAAAGTCCTGCTTTGGTTCATGTGGTGGGGAAACATCTGAATTGCTGAGGTTTTGGAGAAGGAACACGGGGGCTTGTCTGCACTTCACCTCCCAGCTCCCTCTTCAGCACCAAAGCATTTGAGATAACAAATACCTGCCTTAGGCAAGGCTGGACCAGATCCTGCTCAGGATAAACTGAGCCCAAACTGCTGAAAAATGGAAAAATGACCTGGGGGTTTGACTCGAGCAGCCCCTCTGTGGGCAGTGGGCTCTGAGCTGTGCTGTGTGTGGGAGGCTCTGGGCAAGCTCAGGGTTTTTCCAGGGGCTGACCCAACCCCTCTGGAGCCAGTTATTCTGGCAGAGGGTTTGGTGCTGATGCAGGGGTGCGGGGAGGGCAGCCAGGCACTTTTGCTCTCAATTACAGGGCAATAACTGTGATTTTCACACTTGGAATCTATAAATGGAAATTCTTCCCCCGTGAAGAATATTCTCATGTTACACAGCAGGTGGGAAACAGAGGGTGTGAAGGTAACTGACTGTATTAAACTTCTGTTCTGACAATATGATTTCTCTGCTGATAATGAAGTGCAACCAGTCTGGAATCTGACACTTGTGTGAGTTAAAGTACAGAGCAATATCTCTGCCCGTCCCATCTGCTCTGTTACTGAGGGAAAAAGCCAGAGCTGGTTTCTCTCCTTAACGAGCAGAGAGCCTAATGGCTTGATATCCTTCATAAAATTAGACTGCAGAATGCTGAGGACATTAGTCTGAAGTTCAATAATTAACTACAAACCAAGATGTTGAATTAGTAAAGCTCAGCTGGGCATTTATTGATAAAAGGAGCAGATTAATAGTAAGAAGTATTAGCAATGGGGAGCTGGCACTGTCTGGGGTTTTTTTTAGATTTGTCAGGGGCAATCAACTATTCAGACTATTGAAAGCTGCAACATTAACTGCATCTTGTCCAGGAATGAGCCAGAAATAATTCCATAGCTCCAGGCAACCCCAAAGATTTTTGCTTTTCAATCTACCCTTTATCCCATTGAGCACGTCTTTGGATACCAGTAGATTTACATTTTGTACACTCTCCTTTAAGGAATAGAAGCTGAATGACTGAGAGACCAACAGGATATGAAAATAAGTGCTACACAATAATTCCGTGTGTAAAGCAGGTCAGACTATAACCGTGTGTGACTCAGACTGGAGGAGGCAGAACCTCCCTGGGTACCATGAGGAGCCCTCAAGTTCATGGACACAGGAACATTTCCTGTGATCTCAGTTTTCAACGTTTAGTCATTCTCTGGCTGAACAATGCTCCAGTTCTGAGTGATCACTGGTGCTCAGTGGGCGCAGATTGATTCCAAGCAGACGCTTGGGGTTTTTTTATCAGTTTGTGGTTGTTTTTAATCAGGGATTTAAAAAAACCCAACAAACCCAAACCCAACACATTTCATTTAATAAAAATCTGTAATGAAAATAGAAACCTTCATACACAACAAGAGATGGGTTTCTTTTCAGAGTGTGTCGCTGAGCCAGGAAATTCATCAGCCAAAACTTCATGGGCACTGCCATTACCAGCCTCCCACGGCAGCTATCAGAGTGTGGGGAGCTTCGGGTCTGGGGAGTGTTCATGAAGCCCACTTTGCTGTGATCTGCACATTTGGAGGTCATGGGGGAGCAGAGGGACAGATTTTCCCCAAAACAGCCCAGACAGACAATACAAACCGATCCTGCAGCTGCAGTAAATGTTTTTGTCTTGCCCACCTGCTTCCTTCTACTCCCACGTCCAGTGTGAGCACCACTTGCCAGCACAGCATCTCTGGAAGTGCAGGCAACTTTCCCGAGTTCCCCTTTGCTTTTCCACCCACTCTGGCCCTTACAAACAGGTAAGTGGGACAAAATAGAACAATTACTTGTGTAGCTTCTTCAAGTGCACTGAACTGGCGGGCAAGTACAGGATGGTGTGGGTTTGAACACACAGCACCGGGTGTGTTCTGTCTAGGTCACCTTTACAGGAAAATACCAGCGCTGAAGAAATGCAAAGAAAACATCAAACCTCTCAATTCCGTGCATGGCTTGGATTTTCTCCAGGGAGGACCTGAAGGAGAGAAGAGTGGCAGGGGGGTGATGGTGTCTCCTCTTTTAGGAGCAGAGAGGATATTTTATTCTCGTGCTGAACATGTGTGAGAGTGCTGGCCGTGGTAGCGCAGGGGGAGAGAAGAGAATAAAGCACAGTTACCTTTCAGAGCAGGCAGCAGTGCTGGGATGAGGCACCAGAGTCCCCGCTTCAGACCACGAGATGGCTGGTGATTCCTCTGGGAACATCTCCTCCCAGGCAGCGGGATCCGTGCAGGGACGATTCGCTGCCGTAGTGCTGGAGTCAGGACAGAGTCCTTCCAGCCCAGCGCACTTTTCCTCCTCCGCTATTGATCTCCGCGGCAGGGATGGCTCTGACTCCCGATGCTGGGATGGCAGCGGAGCAGCAGCATCACCAGGTCCTTCCCTCTCCGGCAGCAGGGGAGGGGGCGAGGAGCCTTCTCTGGTGAGCTGCGCTGCTGGGATGGAGCAGCCAGACCCCTCCCTCGGCAGCGACAGGCAACAGGCAGAGCATGAGCCGAGCTCCCGGCACGGAGGGAAGGGAGGGAGGCTCTGAGCTCAGCTCACCGCAAAGTTTGTGCGAGGCTCGGCTTAACTCTTTCGTGCTTGCAAAGCAGCGCTGCCTGCTGATGGAGGAGTGAGGCATGAGCCGGGCGGGCAGCTCATCAGTTTCTCTCATTTTCTGGAAGATGCGAAGGTTTTCTGTCTTGTTTTGTGCCTCTTGGGGAGGGTTACCCGGTGAGGGCTCGCAGCTGGGTTCCTGTCCGGAGCATGGACGCGTGTCACCTTTCAGCTGAGACCCTCAGGGTAGCCCCCAAGCGCTGGAGCTCTTGGTGCGTTTTTGTGCCTGCGCCTGCTGGTTGGTGGTTTGGGAAGGGCTGTGTTGAGTTTACAGGTCCTGTCTCCCCCGAGTAGACTGAAACTGCAGGAATAAGCACAACAACTTCGCAGTGTTGTGGTAAAAAATAATTTTCACCAATTTATGAATTTGTGAAGCATAGATCTGCAGACGAGATGCCACAGAAATGAGGCAGAAGGAGCCAGGGTTGAGTGGAAACCCAAACCGTGCGGATCCCTCGGATTGCCGCACCTTTTGACCTGCATTTCCTCACTCTCCCAGGCTGACCGAGCGAGGCTATTTTGTGACAGATGCCAGTTTGGGATGCGTTGCAGCTGCCCTCGAGGCGTCCCAGCAGAGGAGGTGACCAGCACACCAGATGAAGCAGCTGCAGTTTGCAGCTCTGAGCACTGTATTTCATGTGCCCGTGTCCCTGAGCCCCAACAAGGGCTGGAGGCACCTTCATGGGGTGACCCCTGACCCACAGCCCCTCTGGGCTTGTGGTAATTCCCAAATTGTCTTCCATGGCCTGTGCTTGGGGCACTGAAAACAAGCTTCCCCTCTGAAAAGTAGGTCCCGTGCAGGGGTTTGGGAAAGATGAGTTAATTCTCTCTTTCTGCAGCTTTCTGTGTGACAAAATAGAGACATTTAATCTCCAAACTCCATTTAGTCTCCTAGAATAGCTTTGCCTCTCTGGTTCCCCATGGCCACAGCCTGAGCAGAGGGGCCAAAGGGTAATGAAACCCAGAGCTGCACAGCTCTTTCATCCTCCTGGGATGCAGAGCTGTATTATAAATCCATCTCTCTGAGGGCTCTCCAGTCTCTGGAGTTCACAGGCACAGTGTATTATTACAAGGCAGCGCTCTTTAGATAAATAAAACATAGTCCCTTAAAAAACCCCCAATTCCTCCATGCTTCTGTGCAGGGATGAGCTCCCTGTAAACCAACACATAAAAAGCAGCTTTGATTGCTGATTTTATTTCATTTTTGTTCTGTTGGATTATCAAGTGCTGTCCTCAATATTGCAGTCTATGCCACCATTCCCTGCTAGGCACACAGGAATGAAAGTACAGTGATAAAGCAGAAGGAAAACTGGGTATTTTTCCCCTGGAATTGCTACAACTGCTGCTTTACCAACAAACCACCTGACAGCACCTCCAAACCCTTGGTACACGTCCTTGTATTTAAGAAGAAGTGAGTGAGAGCTCTGTTTCAGCAGGAATTATGTTGCTGGTGGAATCTGTGAGACCCAGAAGAGACAGACATGCTGAAACCCTGCATCCTTGCTTGCTATATAATGCTAATGAGCAGTGCTGAAATGAAAGGCTCTCTCCCTGCCCGTGCCATCCAGCTTCTCTGCCCAGCTTTTTTTCCCCCTTTGTTGATTTTGCAGTAAATTATCTCTCCCTTTTGTAGGACCAAGCTGCTGCTTGCTGGGTGGGTGCACTTGGATTTCTTGTTTGCTTTGTAGCAGGGTATAATAATGACATTAATTTTAAATACTGCCACGAATTATACCAGCTGAGGCTGGTGAATACTTGACTGAATGATTGCTGAATTCCGGAATTGTTGAGAAGTATGTAAATTTTTGGGACAATCAATGGCAAATTTGTGTTACACGAAATGAAAGTGTACAAATTCCCTTGGAGATACTCAGAGATATGAGCCCAGTGAATGTATTTTTTAAAACAGCCACTGGGAATTTGGGGGCAAAAGCCCAGGGAGCTTGTTGGACTCTTTCCTTTGCACTATTTGACCTGTGTCTCAAACTTTTAATCAGGTCATTTTACACACCTTTCTCATAATGCTCCCCACCATTCTTAGAGTGAAATTTGGATTTAAGAAGCAAACACAATCTCTGAATGATTGGTAGTGAGTATAATCTGCGTGTTCCTTTAGGGATTCTTCTGTTACCCTAACTCATGAATCCTATGAACACAGTAAATGCATATTTTGGGTCTTTAAATAAATTCCTTGCAGTGCAGCTGCAGTGAATGGAGAAGCAAGGGGTAGCTGTTTGTCTTGGCAGCCTGGGATCTGTTGTAAATATGTTTTTGTTCTAAAATGTTTTGTCTTTAGAGCCGCAGCACCGAGTGGCAGATGATCTGTACCACAAACAGGCTTGTAGAACACATTAAAACAACGTGTTTTGGAAGGTTTTGAATCAGGAATCTCTACTGGATGGAATTTAAAGTATGATAAATATTCAGGTTCATTTGAAGTGGGTCTGTCTGCCACCAGCTTTGAGGGAGAAACATCCCAGTGCAGGGAGTGGCAACCTGGAAAGCAAAGCCACTTGCCTCAGGCTTGTTCCTTCCTCAGGCCCCAACCAAATGGACTGGCTTCTCTCTTTCTCATTTCTTTTTCAGGAAAAGGGAAAAATCACTATTCCCTCCCTGCCCCAAGTGCTACGCAAATGCAGTGGTCATGTGTCCCCAGCTCCAGCAGCACCAGTGCCTTTCCCTCTGTGCATTCCCACACAACCTCCTTTTGTCCAGCACGCTGTGTCTGAAAACGCTCATGTGTTTGGACTGAAAGAGTTCTGTTGCTTTGAAAGGCTCTGGGGCTGTTTTGACAATTTGGCTTTGTTTGGAACTTCATCACTGCAATGCTTCAGTTTATTTATAGAAACTTATTCTCCCACAGATGACTGAAGAAATTCAGCGTCGTCTGATGCTGCTGCTAATTTTTAGGAGCATTTCTAATTTGATTTGCAGTTGTCAGTGAAGGGCTAGATTGTTCTGCACAGAATTCTGTCTGGAATGGCCCTGAGCTTCATTTTTGTGAGTGAGCTAGTGGAGAAGGCTTTGCATGTCCCCAGAGTGGCATTAGCACCACTCACAGAAGGGTCTGGCAGTGCTCCAGGTAAGTCAGGGAGGGCTGGCTCAGGTAGGGCCAGCTGGCAGTGGACAGGGTCCTGTGGACAGCCCTTGGTATCTGGGAAGCAGATTCCACCAGGATGCAAACCACAAGTTCACATCAGCCACCCTCCATCGAGTTCCCACATGGATCACGTGGACCTTGGCAAAAACTCGTTGAAAAACGAGGCAGGGATTGAACTTCAAACAGATCTTGTGTTCTCCAGCCCGTGGTCTGGAATATTATTATTATTTCTCCTGAAGCAGGACAGTTCTTGCAGCAGTGCCTATTTTTAGGGAGTTCAGCACAAATTCTAGACCCAGGAGCTTCATGCAGGTCTGGAGAAACTTTGAGATGTGCTGATCCCTCGGTTTGGGCTGGCCAGTTGCTAAGATACAACCTGAGAGATGACAGTGAGCCACTGTGCTTCAGTCACTGAAAGTGGGCTCCTGTTTTTAACCCTCCCAGCCCAGCTTGTCCCAGAGCTCACCAGGGCATCGTGAGGCGACTGATGGCTGCACAATAAACACCATAAACACCATAAACACCATAAACACCATAAACACCATAAACACCATAAACACAACACCTGGGCCTTGTAGCCACAGGAAAGCAGACTGGCCTCCTGCAGATGAGGTTGTTTCCCTGCATGATGGACAAATAATCCATGGGGACAACGCAGCGTTTGTTGGGAATTGGGTCACTCATGGAATTTTCTCCTTCCCGTCCTCGTGGCAGGGCTGGTGCCCCAGGGGACCCTTGGCAAGGGCCTCAGTGTCAAACCAACACCTGAGCTGTGTGAACGTGTGGGATTTGCATGTTTTGTGCTGTCTGCTCTCCTCTGGGCATTCTGGATGGAGTCTGGAGATGTGTTTTGTGTTCCCACCCCACTTCCCCACTGCCAGCTGCATGCTCTGGCTGGGGCCAGCACTGCTCTCAGTGCTCTCAGTGTCAGCCCACGGTCACTCTTGGGACATGCATTTGTTGTCACCACAAAGCCCCTCCCAGCCCACCCAGAGCTGTGTGCAAAGAGCCCTTGGACTCCTGTGGGCTTCTTCCAGGTTTCTGCCCGCAGGAACAGCTTGTAGGGTTAATGCTCCTGATTCCCTGGAAGGTTCTTTCACAGCACAGATGATGTGAGGAACGTCTCAGATACAGCCACGCATGATGAAGGCACCACCTGAGCTTGCCAGGCAGCGCCTGTGACCACAATATTGATCAGTAATTCCTGAGCAGAACTGTTGCCCTGGTTTTTGCTAAAGCCTTCTGTATAATCTTGGAGTCGGCATTCTTTCTCACCCAGTTTCATGTAAATAACAGCCAATGTTTACTTAACGGTATTTTCTGTTTTTCATTCCTTTTGTGATAAGAGAACTTTGATGAGCATCTTTTTTCTCCAGTGGGATTGAGAAGGAAGTGACATGTCCTCCAATCCCCTGTGGAGTTGAGAATTGTATAAGATGTAACATATGTAAATAAAGGGGGTCTTTCCCCTCCTTTCTGCTGAACCTAGCAGGTGCGAGAGCGTCTTTATTGTGTTTTCCCAGACCACAAAACATCCTTGGGGTGGGGTTCCCTGTTGAGCAGGATGGCATTCTGGTCTGAGCTCAGTGCTTGTAGGCTCAGGTGTTGACCAGCTCTCTACTGCCAAGGGACCCATGAGGCACAAAATATGAACAGAAAATTCCTGGATTGTGAGCAAATCCTCCCAGCCAAGCCATGAAGCTGAGTGCAGGGTGGGTAGAGCCTGGGGAATGTGAGCTGCAAAACAGTTAAACCCTTCTCTGAAGCCTCTGATGCCACATTATTTGCATGATTCACAGTTAACAGATGGGCTTCTGTTGAGGGGGGACCAGTTCTTCAATTGCCATCATTAAATAATAATCATGACAGTTTATACTAGAAGGAAAACAATTTTGTGATGACCCCATTACACCAATTGTTGTTTCCTTGGTTTGTTTGTTTGAATTCCAGTCGTAGGGAAGAAAACCTCTTTTCTCAGTTCTCATTTACAAGATACGCAGCTGAGAGGGCTCTGCCCACCCACACACTTTAACATTTCAGATACCAGCATTGCCATGCAGGACTGGATGAACTCTTTCTAAACCTGTCTGGAGGAAGCATGGTTGAAATCTTCACAGCAGAAGAGTGAAAAACAGTGATAGATGCAAACACTGCCATCTCTGCTCTGGCACCCATTTCCACTGCAGTTTTGAGGAAATCCTCTGTTTGGATGCATCTGTTCTGTACAGGAGAGCACAGCACAGGAATCCTGAGCTGCTGCCAGTCGTGCTAAAAGAGTTACCATGGTTTAAGTTAAAAAAAATTCATCTTACAAGTGATACAAAAGCCATTCAGGTATTTCTCTTTAATCCACTTGCCAGGAGTGACCCTTCTCACCAGCAGGGATCCCTCTCTTGCCATGGCTCCCTGAGTGCTGCTCTGGCTTTCACCCCAAATCATTTGTACCTCGGTTTGCCATTTACTGACACAGCCCCCACGTGTTGCCCCGTGCAATGTTATCCCACTTTATCCTACTGCAGAGAGGGAATGGGCAGAGAACAAACCAACTCTGAAATCCTTCCTGATTCACGGGGAGCCCAGCTGGTGCCTGGGGAGTGCTGAGAGGAGAGCAGGCAGGATGAAGACACGTGAAGAACAACTGCACAGTGTCTGAGCTCCCACTGTGATGCCCCTGCTTGTCTAACAGCAGTCACAAGTTCCTTCTTCCCCAGCCTCTGGGGCAGTAGCAGAACGAGCTCACTGCCCAGTTCCATTTAATTATTGTTCATTTTTGGTGAAGCGAAGAATAAATATCCCTGTGTGATTCTGCTCAACTGATGTGCCTGGTTATTAACAGCCAGTTTTGGTCCTGCTTCCAGCCTGTGTGCCACAGGATACATTTCCCTTCTGTCTCCAGGATCAAGCTGTCTGTGGACAAAAAGCTCATTGAACAACCCTTCCTTTTGAACAGAAGACTGATCTCTATTTTTAGCCTATTAACAACAAATGTTGCTTTATTGCTTCACTTTTCAGAGATGAAGACATGTTTTCAATTTGGACAAAGACCTCTGCCCACAAAGGGTCACCCCACGGTTCTGCGTGGCCACTTGGTCCTTCTACTCTGCCTTGCTCTGCACAACCTCCCTGAGTTCTCACTGGAGGCAGGTTTTATCCACGCCCCAGACTGACTTTGCCAGCTTCTCCCAGCTTCTTAAACCCCAGACTTCTCTCGTGCCTGGGCATCAGCTCCAAACTCCGACCGTTCTGCCTCATGGACCTTGTGCTGAAATCGGGTGATGCTCTTCAGAGGAGAGAGGGGCTTCTTGTCCTCCCTGCTGGGCAGTAGTGGCCAGCTGAGATGTCCCTTGCTGGGGGGGGACACTGAAAAGAGACGGGGTGTGGATGCCAGGCTGCTGCTGAAGATGGGCTTTTGTCCCTGTTGGTATTTAAGCAGCAGTTCCATGTACCCAGATTAAGGGACATTTAAACATCCTGGGCCAGGTCTGCTCTCCACACGCTCATGGGACTCCCACTGGGGTTGTGAAGGCATTCAACCCTTCTCTGGCAGTGGTTTTGGGAAATAGGAAGTCTGTGTCAGTGTCTATTCAGTGCTGTTCTCTGTAAAGCTTTCAAATTCTCTATTTCCACTTCTGGAAGGGAGAGGAGCTTTCTGTCTTACCCACTAATGCCAGCAAAATCCCTGTTCCCATTTCCCAGGATTTTAGCCCTGTGCTATAGGGAGGACAAGGCACATTATCTGCTTCTGCATACCATTTATTACCAACATTTCCTCCTGCTTCAGCTCTGCTTCTGATGACAGGCTCAAAATAATAGAGAGAAAGAGTAGCAAGTGTAGGAATAATGTGCTGAGCTGCTGGTGTCTTTCTTGAGCATGGAGAGCCTGTGTGTGATGTTCTGGGGCTCTCAGCAGGGGCCAGTCCTGCAAAGATTACCCCGGGAACAAACGTGTGCATTAAAATGGGATGAGAATGTAAGAGAACAGACCTCTGAGGGCCACTGCTTCAGCACGAGGAAAACTCCACAGCCATGAGCTTGGAGCAGGCTCAGAATCACCAGCGATGAGATTTTCACACCATTCTGTAGAACTTTCTGTGTGTGGACCCTGCCAGGCTGCAGGAGTGCCCTGCCTGGTTTAGTGCAAAGGGTTGAGTGAATCAAACAGAAAACTGTGAGAGTGCAGCCTAAATCCCACTGGGGATCAGGAATGTCCAGTCACTGCAGGACATCCCCACAGCACCCTGCAGTGTAACCAGCTCGGCTGGTTTGAGTACAAGTCCCCTGAAGGGAATTTAAAGCTCTGAATCTTCCTGAACCAGCTGATGTCCTTTCAAAGAGAAGGAAGATTTGTACCGCTACTTTTTCTACTCACAAAATGCCTCTTGCCCTTTCGTATTTTGAGATATTTCATTTTCAGGGCCTGTAATTCCACAAGGTACCTTCATGCTGTTTAAAATGTACAGACACTTGGCAGTGCATGACCTGTGATATAGAAGCTACCCTCTCCCAACAAATATTTCCTGTGGGCAGGAAAACACTTTTTAAAAGAAATTAAGGCAGCCTGTAATTCCTTCCTGCTCTTTGTCCCAGAAAAGCACGATCTCAGACCTGATGGTAAGACAAGGTCCACAAATAATAAGTCTTTTCAAAGGAATCTAAGACAAGGCCTGCTAAAGAAGAACTCTTTTCAAAGGAATCCTGTGTTAATAGAACCTGGCACATCAGTCTCTGCATTCACACGTTCCTGTGTGAGGAAATCATGACTGTCACCTTCGGAGACACATCCTGTTCTCTCTGGT
This sequence comes from Platysteira castanea, assembly GCA_013397175.1. Lineage (NCBI taxonomy): Eukaryota > Metazoa > Chordata > Aves > Passeriformes > Platysteira > Platysteira castanea. The sequence goes on from VYXC01009489.1 coordinate 728,995, forward strand.
AGTGGGAGATGGAGGTCTGGCTCAGATCTACTGACACGTGAGGATTCTCTTTGTTGCCCTGCCTGTGGCTGTCACAGCACATCAGGTTCATTACCAGCTGAGGTAAGACTTGTTTTATGAGCCTGACAAGAAATGTCGAAGTGTCTGAGGTGCTTGGGATAATTCATCTGAGAAAGAGGGCGAGTTCCTTGCACAGGGAACATGTTTGTCTGCTGGAAACAGCTACAGAGGCACAACTGGAGGGAGTGCAGATGTACAGAAGAATTCCATCACAAATGATTGCACCATGTCACCTTCCCTTAATGACCTTGGCCCGACATTGCCAGGTGAGGGATGCAGCTGGCAAGCTGACATTTCCCTCAGGAAATGCTCTGTCCCTCATCTGGTTCCCCCCTCCCTTCATTTGCAAGATCTTTGATAATTAAATCACTGCGAAGGCGAATGATCTGTTGGTATAATTCATCTGATAATTCAGCCTAAGCCCCACATTTCTCTTTGCACAAATGAAATTAGCTCTGCTCACGAAAGATCTGCTCCTGAGCTACCTGCTCACTCTCACAACCCCTTTCCTAATTAGATGGCTGATACCAGCAAAGCGTGGCTTTCTTCCCAGCACAGGGAGACCAAAAAGGTGCTTTTCACTAGAGAGGTCCTGGAAACCCTGATGTAAAGAAAGAAAGAAAGAGAGAGAGAGAGAGAGAGAGAGATTAATTTTTGATTTCTTACTCTTTTTCTCCCATCACTCAGCTATGCTTCCTTTCCTTTAGTGTGTTTTTTTGAGAGAACTGAATGAAGTTTTGATAAATGCCTATTTGGAGAAGCAGAGCAGCATCCTGGTTTGGCCTGGAGAGCACAGACGTTTTGATAAATACCTTTCTGAAGAAGAACAGCGTCCCAGTTTAGCCTGGAGAGCCCAGCCTTTTCCCTGGAAGCTGGAAGAGCTGCTCTGTAAGTGCCAGCAGACACTTTTTCCCACTGCATCCCAGTCCAGCTACTCCAGAGGGATGCAGCTCCTGCAGGGAGGGTTCCACTTGAAACAAACCCCATGGGCATGATTCCTGTTTTTGCTGTCTGTGGATGAAACTGGAATGTTTTTTCCATCAGGAATCAGCGTGGTGTGACGGCCCTGGGCTCTACACCCTTCCCCCAAGGCAGGTGGTATCAAAGTGCATTCTCCAGCCATGAACCCCCAAACCTCTCTGGGGCTGCAGCAGATAAAAACAACCCTCTCTGTAATTAATACGTTTGATAACTAATGGGCAACCAGTAAAAACCCAGGAGATGCAAGGAATGGCAGAAGTAGCTGAGGATGGCAGGGAGAGAGGGGTGGAAAACAAGAGCCAGGCAGGGAACAGGCTGGGGTAGGAGCTGCTCGTGGCTCACACAGTGCAGGTTCACTCGACTCCAGAAGAAAGGGACCACCAAAAACCAAGACCCCAAAAGCTGTAGCTGGCACAAAAGGGTCCTGCTGCAGTGCCAGCACTGCCAAAACTTTACAGCATGGGCACCACCACCCATCTAGGGCTGACAAACAAGCCAAGGATGGGCTGTTGCCCCAGCCCCACTGCTCAGGTTTTTGTCATGCTTTGTTCCTGACCAACAAAACCACATGAACCCTGATCTGATCTAGCTTCTAGTTTGTGGCTGGATAAATCAGTGTTAGCTGCTGGCCTCCTGATCATCTGGTGATACATTTCCCCCTTGAATCAGCCTGAATGAGCACATTTTAATTTGGGGGAAAAGGCAAAACTCTGTCATGTTTCACCTGGAAATCCAGCTTGCCTGTCCTTTACAGGGAAAGCCTTGTCCTCCCGTGCTTCCAGAGCAAGGGACCCAGCTCTGCCCACAGCCCTGCTGCTTCAGCTCTCTCTGCAGGCACGACCCTCACGTGTGGCTGCCACAGGGGGACAGCTCTCTTCGGGGAGCCTGAGGGAATCAGGATGTGGCAGCTCAGAGTATTCCTCTTACTGTCCAGGGGGATCTGGAGCCCTGCCAGACAGTTTTGGAACTCGAGATGAAAGCACAGAACTCTATGTTTGATCCGTGTCCTTGGAGAAAGCTGCCCACATTGAGGGAAGAAATACAAAACGGAAAGAAAATGTGTAATTAGCTTATCTTATCACTGGGTGAATGTAGGTTTTGGANTCAGGAGGGAGAAATGGGGGAAGCGCCCCTTAGAAGCCTTGACTTTTCAAGAGGAGAGCACCACAGGCTGATGGATATCCTCACATCAGCAGAGGGCAAACCCAGCTTTCCTGGCTTCTCTGTTCAGATTTTGCCTGTAACCCCTTGCAGCACAAGGGGCTTGGACTTCAGGAGCCCGTAATGACTGAATGTTGGAATGTGAGCCCCTTTAGGTCTCCGTTCTACAAGCCCAGAAACGAATCAGAACATGGGGTTTGAATTAAAATCACTTTAGAAGCTGAGTCACACAAACAGGAGATAGAAGTATAAACCTTAGTGTTCAGTAGAAATATATTTTAAGTGCCTTAAACACAGAGAAACTGTATTAGTTGAGTTAAAAGAACCTTAAACCTGGTTCTTCAGTAGAGCAGTGCTACCTTTCACAGAGTACCCTGTCTTAGACAAAATACAAACATTGCTACATTACTGGTATTTTTTAGATAAGCTGTGTACCTAAACAAAAAGAACACATAGAGATCATAAGCATAAAATCTATGTAGGATTTGTGTAAGAGTTACGGCTATTTTTGTAAAATAGAATTAAGTTTTGATAGGTTAGAAGAAATAGAATTAGAATCTTGTTCCACACTGTTTGGTTAATTAATGGATATAATGTATATCCTGGTGTGTTAGAATTTAGTATGGGATAGGAATAGAAATACATGGAATAGGAATGCTGCTGCTTTGCTGCTAAGGCTGCTTTGCTGCTTCTGCTCAGATTATTTGCCCTCAGACTTCGCCTTCAGATGAAATAAACAACTTAAAGAGCAAAGCAGCCTCTTCTCTTTCTCTGGGAATTCCCATCATCTACTCGACAGCTGAAGAGAGAAATAAACTCCCTGTACAGCAGGCTACAAAGCTTATATAGTGTTCAAGTGTTAGGGTTTCTCTGCCACAGCCTTACCTCATCGGGATCAGGGAAAGAACAAGGACATCATCCCTTTTATTTTATGTACTCTGAATGGTCAGACCTGGCCGTTGCTTTAGAGGCTGGAGGAGACCTTCACAATCACCAAGCCCAGCCTTTGACTGAATACCACCACAATACTGGATTTTTAACCTGAAAAGGAAAAAAAAAAAAAAAGCTTTGGACTGTGCAAAAGGCCTGGTTTCACTTGAGTGCTTTTTGTGCTGTACTATCAGAATTCTACATGACTTGTGCCAAAGATGCCAGGCAGTCCTACAGAAGTCTCTGCTGAGTTTTACAGACCCTGGACTCCCTCAGCAAGGGAGGCAATCTTCATGTCTGCAAGCATGGCAGAGAACCGTGCATTGTGATGTCCCTGCTGTCCTTTTGGTGTTCAGATCATGCTATTTTCACTGCTGGGGGGTTTCCTGGCTCAGTGGGGTTAAGAACTTTCCTCAGTGGTTTTTTTTCTTCTTTTTTTCCCCCCTACTGCTGCTCTCAGGTTAACTCCTTTCTCTGACTTCATGTGAGCAAACAGACTGGAAATATTTCCTACAGTTTCCAGCAGTGCTTGCTCTTAGTACAACATCAACTCCAGGCTCTTTAAGAGTAGTTCTCCCTCGGTTTGTTCCTCCCCTTGCTCTCCCTTCTCTCCAGGCTGTGCATGTGCTCCCTGCTCTAAGCCTGCCCTGCTCCGAGCCTCCCCCAGCGCCGGAGCGATGCTGGCACGGGGCCACCTCACACTCCAGATGGCTGCCACTTGCTGCTCCTGCCACGGGCTCAGGCACCCAGCTCGTCATTCCAGACACAAATCCAACGCCATTCCCTTCAGGGAATGGTTACACGAGGAGGAGGTGCTGCCTGCTTCCCCTCTGAAGGACGCCTTCACTGCTATTTAGGACATCTTTGTTTGGCATCATCTGAATCAGCTCCAAGGGCTTCCTGGCTGAGGCTTGGAGCAGGCTGCTTTCTAACGAAGGTGTAGTGGCACCTCTCCTCCTTGCAGCTGTTGGTCTGGTGGTGACTGTCACTCCAGGGCTGGTTATTCTTGGTTTTATCCACCCTGTGGCTGTGTTTTTTCCCAGCTGGTGTGGTGAACACAAAGGAACCAAAAGCTCTTTAGCCAGCTGGTGTGATGCAACCTCTCCCAGATTCTGGGTGGCTGGCAAGTGGTGGTGGTTGTTTGGAATGGTGCTGCTCCACTCTGATTGTGTTCTTTGTTTCAGTGCTCTAGAAATGTGGATTTGGGGCTTTAGGTCTTGTGTGTGATTTTGCTGATGGATCCCACTGTACCCTCTGGAGGCTTTGCAGCAGCAGAGATTTTACAGTAGGGCAGCCAAACCAAACAAAACTTTGCTTCTGCTGTGGCTGAAACCAAAATGGGCTGGCCACAGCAAAAAAAGTTATCTTGGAACCAGTTCTTACTGACGAGAAAGTAAATGGAGGGGGGAAAGGTCAGGGCATGGGGATGTGTGTGCAGAGTCTAGAAAATGGTGCCACTTTCTGGGATGTCCATATCCAGCTGGATTGTGGCTAAACTGGAGAGAGGAGTTGTTGTCCTGTTTTCTTGCTAAGCCTTCTGTTGTAACCTTGGAGTCAGAAAATTTTCACACACTTTAATGTAAATAATTGCCAATGTTTACTTAACTGTTCTTTTGCTTACATTTTTGTACTATCAGAGAAAGTTTGATGAGCATCCTTTTTCTCCAGTGGGATTGAAGAGGAAGTAACATGTCCTCCAATCCCTTGTAGAATTGAGAAACCTATAATTACGAGAAATGTAAATAAACTTTCTCCTTTTTCCTCTTTCTGCTCAACCTAGCAGGTGTCAGAGTCTTTATTCTTGTGTCCTCTAGCAACAAGGAGTTTAGGTGGGGAGCAGCAAAGTTGAAAGTGTGCTGAGTGATTGCTTCATATTAGCAAGTCTAATTTGGGTTCGAGCTCTCCACATTCCTTTGGGGCAGAGGGATGTACGGAGATGTTTGGGAAATGCAAGACAGAGAACAATTATTATGCAAAGGAGAGGCCCGGAGAGCCCCTGAAGAAGCATAAGATAAAGCTGAGCTCTACCTCCTCTGCAACTTAAACTTAGTTTGAGAAGCCAGAGGTAGGAAAAGCCCAAGAGGCTGTGTGTTCTCGTCCTGGGACTTGTCCAGCTCCCCTCACTGTGGTGGAAACACAGAAATGCCACCTTCCATGTCCCACAGCTGTGAGCTGTATCCACCCTGTCACAGCTCTGCTCCAACACCCCCTGACCCAGCACGACCCCTGCTCTGCAACAAATCCAATGTGTGCAGTGACACAGCTGCCATCCACAGCCTTCTAAATCCTGCAGTGGATTAGAAATGTATTTATAGGAGCTGAGATGAATATTAATAAGTAGTTCCTCCCTGAAACCTAAATGTCTCCTAAAATCACCAGCTTTTCAGCCAACATAAATTAGCATAAAACTCCTGCTAATCTCTGTCCTGGGTGAGGGGTTGGAAAGCAGCCCTGCAGCCCAGCAGCTCCGAGTCTAATTAAAAGCACCAGCTCAGTCAGTAGTTCAGTGGATGGGACCTCCTGTCTGTTAATTAGCTGGATGTTGCTGTAATCTCATCCCTCACTAGACAGGTCACTCCTATCCCCTTTAATGACTCCAGGTGGTCACTTGAAGCCCTTCTATACATGTTTGCCACAGTAGTTTGCCCTGTGGAGGGATATTCAATAGTTCATCTCTTCCCAAGAAAACTCCTGTTGGTGGTGATGTGCCCACGTTTAGGGTTTGTTCACGTGCTGGGAAGGCTGAGCAGTCTCCTCCACGTCAGATCTGAATTCTCCGCTTTGTAGATGTAGAAGCAGAGGCTTAAGAATAGTCTGGACTCTAATCTGAGCAGGTATCTCTCGTGTAGGCCAGGTAAGGCACAGTCAGCTGACAGGCACCTTGAGCTGGGCTCTTTCTCAGCACGGAGCTGAGCCATTGACAGAAACAGGAGGGAAAGGCATGGGGGCTGTGGCTTGTCTGAATTCCTGCTCTAGCTGCAGTCCTTGGGGTTCTGCTGTGTTCCTGGGCTGTGGGCAAGAATTGCTCCTTCAAAAAGAGGCAGCACAGCAACTCTGCAGAGAACATCAGAGCTGCTCCCTGACAGCTTCTGAAAATGCAGGAGGACTCTGCTTAAAGCAACATTGAAAACGTTTTCTGCATCTAAACCCTAATCACAAGCTGTTGGAGGAAGAGGGAAATATGAAGACCAAATCACTGCAATTCACTGCATAAATAGGGGCTTTTCAAGAGCTGGCCAAAGGGAATTCCGGGGCATGGGGAGTGGAGAAAATGGGCTGAGTGCTCATGGATTTATACTGCCTGAAATGCCAAAGTGTGAGTTCAACACTGTGCTCTGGACAGCACTGCTCAGAGGAACCCACCTGCATCCAACCTGCAGTGCTGGGAGAGAAGAGGGACACTGGCACTGCTGAATCACAGTGATCAGGGACCACAGGCCGGGGGGTGAACCCCCATGGGCTAGCACTGAGGAGCCAGCAAGAACTCAATGGAGTGAGTTTAAGGCTATTGGAATGGGTAAGAATTCTACGGAATGAGTTAAAGGCTCATTGAAATGAGTAAGAATTCTATGGAATGTGTTAAAGGCTCGTTGAAATGGGTAAGAATTCTACGGAATGAGTTCAAGGCTCGTTGAAATGGGTAAGAATTCTATGGAATGAGTTCAAGGCTCGTTGAAATGGGTAAGAATTCTACGGAATGAGTTAAAGGCTGATTGAAATGACCATTTTGGGGACTACCACGAAGGTGTCTGTACTGCAGAGTGGTTGGCTGGAGTCTAAACCACCCAGGTGTTCTCTTTAGCCTCTGAGCTCCTTCAGGGGTCTGCCTGCAGTGACTCGGGGCTTGCCCGACCCCCGTGCTGCGCTGCTGAGGCACGAAAGCAGCTGCTGGTGGCCGCTGGTGGCCGCGGCGGGGACAGCCCGCAGCTCCCGCAGCTGCTGCGAACGCAAACCCTTCTTGGATTGCCATCTGCCGGCACCGCATTTAACTGCTGCCGGCCGGGGGGGCACAGGGGACACCTACAAAACGGGGACAAAAGGGAAAGTGCCCCGTGGCTTGTTCTCTTCAGTTGTCTTCACTTGCTCTGACCCCATTCGCATAAGCTGCATTACAGCTGTTCCAGTGCAGTATTGACTAAGCTAAAACTCCATCTCTGGAGCTTTTTTTCCCTCCTGAAATAACTCAAATTATAAGCTGGTATAGGCTAAGCAAGGGCTATTCTGCTTCTGACCCTGTCAGGAAGTCCAGGCCTGAGTAACCATTCAAAATGATTTGAGAGAAGCCAAACAGGGGGACAAAGATGTGATGAAAGGCTCGTGGGTTGAGATAAGGCCAGGGAGATCACTCAGCAATTACTGTCATGGGCAAAACAGATCCGTCTTGGGGAAATTAATTTATTACAAATCAAATCAGAGCAGGGCAGCGAGAAATAAAAGCGAATAATGAAATAAATAATGAAATACCTTCACCTCACCCCTCCCTTCTTCCTGGGCTCAGCTCCACTCCTTCCCTCACACATTTTCACTCCTCTCTTCTGCCTGCTGCTGGTGTTGTGCAGTTGTTGGGGTTTGGGGGGTTTTTTTCACATTCTCATGATGCCTTCTCCGAGCCACCTAGAAACAGAGACTAGACAGGAGTAAGGGAATAAAGGCAGGGATTTATTTGAAGGTCTTCAAGGTACACCCTGGGGAGCCAGAGGCTGCTTCCATAAAATGGACCCCAAGATGGACCACAGGTCACGAGTTCTTGACACTGATATAGGTTTGGTCCATTTGCATCTCAGCATAAATTCGCCAATTAAAACTTTAGCTCTCTTCAATTTCTCCACCTCTCTCATGGTCCCAGTTTACACCTTTTGGGCCTAGGACAGCCAAGGTGTCCTTGAACAGCAAGCTCAGAGAGGCTTTGTTGTGTCTGTCTGGCCTAAGAGGGCAGCTCACGAGCTACAAGGAACTTCAGAGTGACACACTGGGCAGCCCAGGATTTGAAAAATATAGAAATTAAAACCTAAGGCATCACTCAGATCGTTATCCCAGAGCTGCTGCTGCCAGCACTGGTGGCATCGTTGTCTGCTCGTCGTCCCCATGTCCTTCCTGTCGTGCGGCTGGGACGGCTGTCCCCTGTCCTGCTGCTCGCTGTCACCGCGGGGTGGCATCGCCGCCGCGGCAGCAGCGGGGCGGTGGCACCGCGGGCCCCGCGGGGGGACCGAGCCCGGCACGGGCACCCGGCAGCTCCGAGGCGCCCCGAGGGCACGGGCAGGTCCCGTCTGGGCACGGAGCTCACACACACTGGTGCCGCACGAAGAGTTCCTGCCGTTCCCTGCGAGCTCTCGGGGACCCGGCGTGCGGGGATGTCGCTGTGGCTGTGACAGGGATGCCTTGCCCGGCTACCGAGAAACTGAGGCTAGACGGGAGTGAGGGAATAAAGGCAGGTGCTTATTTGAGAGGCCTTCAAAGGTACCACCCTGGGGAGCCAGGGGCTACTTCCAGAATGGACCCCAAGATGGACAACAAGTTACAAGTTCTTCACATTTTTATAGATCCGGTCCATTTGCATATCAGCATAAATTCGCCAATTAAAACTTCAGCTAATGATGTAATTTCTTCAGTTTTTCCACCTCTCTAGGGGCTCTAGTTTCCATCTTTGGGCCTAGGACAGCCTGATTGAACAGCAAGCTCAGAGCAGCTTTGTGGTGTCTATCTGGCCTAGGAGAGCAGCTAATGAACTTCGAGAAACTTCAGAGTTACACACTAGGCAATACAGAATTTAAAAAGCATAAAAGTTAAAACCTAAGGCATCAGCAGGGGTGTGTGACATAACTGGCACTGCAGGGAGCACAAGCAGACCTCCCCTCAGGTCCTCTCTCCATGGAAGGTGGCCTGGAATGGGTGTCCCACAGTGGAGCGAGGGAAGAGAGCCACGAAGAAGAGAATGAGAGCATCTCTGGCTTGGCCAGCCCGGAGACGGCTGGGCCTGTGTGGGCTGAAAGAGAGACAAGCCCTGCCTTTCATAACTCTCTGCCAGGGTTATGGCCACAGCCTGAGCCACAAACTGGAGATTGGGGCCGGCCAGCAGAGCTGAGGGCTGGAGGGCTGCAGGGTGACCACAGTGAGACCAGTCATGGCCATGCCCAGGGGACGTGCAGGCTGCTCCTGTGGGGTGGGCCTGCAGTTTTGGGGCACAGGGTATTTGGGTATTTGCTCCGTGTGCTTTCAGGGGTCAGAAATGTAAGGATCAAACTGTAAATATTTGTTGGGTTGCCTAGAGAGCAAGAGCCACCTAATCCAACAGGCAGTTTGGGTTTCTAATTGGAAACAGAATAAAACTGCAGCTCAGAGCAGCACAGCACTTCGTGGATACAGAGAACAAAGCAATGGCCCATCAGTGTTTATGGCTCACCCTGTTCCTGTAGTGGGGCTGCAGTCAGCTCAGCTGCCTTTCTCTGGTAGTTAGAGTAAAGCAGGAGGTGAGCAAAAGTGGTGGCTGTAGCAATTAAATAATAATACACCATTATCCCATGGTACAGAGGTGGGATGGGCACATTCTGCTGGGATTTAATGTACACACAGCACTGGGGGCTGAGGCCTCTTGCTGCAGGAGAGCCCTTGCCTTGCAGTTTAGCTGCTCTAATGAAAGAGATGCCTGTGGTTACAGCCCACAGGGCCCTTGGTAAAGTCAGGCTGCTGCTGATATAATTTTCTTGCAGCTAGCCAGGATTGAAACTCATCTTTTTCTTTTTCTTTCTTTTTTTTTCACTACCACAGCATTTCATCAGTGGATTTTCTGGCTTGAGCCACTTGCCCCATGCATCCCATGTAAAGACAGTGCTCAAATTCATGCTGAGTGAATTTTAGGTCCCATGTACACCCTACACAGTGGTTCTAGGGCTTGTTTCCCTGGAGTTGGAGGCCACAAGAAACAGCCATATCTCCTTGAGACTTGCAAGCAGCTGCTCTCTGGCTCCAGCTCTGTGGTGACTGATAACTGCTCAGAATGGGTTTTACCTGGAAACCTGCTTTACCTGGTGCCTGAGTGCCTGCTATCCTTGCTCAAGGTGAGTGTTTACACAGCTGATGTTGGGCAGCCTTTAGGAGAGCTCATGGAATCAGAAATGGACTTGGCAGCACCTTCAGACAAGACCAGGAGTTCCTTCTTGACCTGGCTCTTCATCCAGACCTTGGGATGCTGATCCTGATGTTCTGATACAGTTCTCATTCCCCTGTTCAGTTATTCAGTGGTTCACAAAGTTTTCCAGGCTGGGAATTCCATCAAATAATCTGTGAGCAGTGCGTGCTCCCCTGGGAGGGTTTCCTAATGAACAGAACCTGATAACCTGAAGATAAAATAGCACCAGAGTCAGCTCTGGGGAGTTTCTGGTGTTGGCTTCTTGTCCAGTAGCTCTTAAATAATCATCTAGCACTCCCCTGTGATGTTGAAAAGGACTTCATTTCCAGCAAGCCGCAGATGTTCACACGATAAAAAGGTACTACTTTTGTCCTAAAAAGCTGAGTCCCAAAGTCATTGTCTCCCTGCTGGATGATGCTTCTCTCCAGTGAGTCTGTTCAGGGACATCAATGATGCTCAGTGATGGCCACGCTGTGACAGGGAGAGATGGACAAGGAGTCACGAGTTCTTGACACAGATATAGGTTTGGTCCCTTTGTATATCAGCATAAATTCACCAATTAAAACTTCAGCTCTCTTCAATTTCTCCACCTCTTTCATGGTCCTAGTTTACACCTTTTGGGCCTAGGCCAGCCCGAGTGTCCTTGAACAGCAAGCTCAGAGAGGCTTTGTTGTGTCTGTCTGGCCTAAGAGAGCAGCTCACGAGCTACAAGGAACTTCAGAGTTACACACTGGGCAGTACAGGATTTGAAAAATATGGAAATTAAAACTTAAGGCATCGGGGAGACTGAAGATGCCAGTGCTGACCTTGTACTCACAGTGTTTAATTGTTGCTCCCTCCTGCCAGACGGGGATTCCGTGTCTCTCCGGAGTGAGGGACTGCAGCTCTTCGGACAAGAGACCCCAGCTCATTGATGTTGAAACAATGGTCCTTCAGTGCGATCCTGATTTGCATGAGACTTCGGGCAGATAAGCTTTTCTTTTGATGTAGCTAAATGAGTTTTCTCCTTGCTATGTCTACCTCTAAATGCCAATACAGATGCAAAGCACTGATAATCAATAGTTTATTGCAGGTACATGATACGTGTGCCTGAGGAACAATAACAAAATAGATGGGGAATATTTGCTGCCGTGAAAAAAATCACCATTCGTTAGTGCTCTCTGAAATTTTAGGATAAAACAGATTGGAACCATCCCCTGAAAACAGTAAATCAAGCACAAAAGCTTTATTTACCTACTCTCCTACCTCTTAATTCCTACTCTGCTACCCTGCTCCTAGGACACTGATACAGATAATCCCTCAGCCTCTGCTGGGCTTGGTCTGGGGTGACATTCACCAAACGCACTGAGTGGAAGCCTCATGGAAAACAGTTTGATACCACCTGCCTTGGGGGAAGGATGTGGAGCCCAGGGCCATCACACCACGCTGATTCCTGATGGAAAAAAACATTCCAGTTTCATCCACAGACAACAAAAACAGGAATCATGCCCATGGGGTTTGTTTCAAGTGGAACCCTCCCTGCAGGAGCTGCATCCCTCTGGAGTAGCTGGACTGGGATGCAGTGGGGAAAAGTGTCTGCTGGCATGGTCTGTTGTGGGGATTTCTAGGCTTGTAAGATGTTTGGGTATCTTTTACAAATGCTCCCCCAGTGTCACCTGACTTTGCTGTCGCTGCCTTCAGAGTGGCAGAAAGGATCTGTGTTTGAAAGGAGACATCTTGCACTTCCCACTTGAATGTGACATGATCCCCCATGATGGCTTTGATGGGATTTTCCTTCCTATCACTTAGAATTCCATCAGGAAAGTCCTTCAAGCCAATGTTACACTCAGCAGGCATTTTGAGAGAGGCTGGCAATCAGGCATTCAGTGAGAATTGCTGTATAAAATGAAATTATTTATAAGTTATTAAATTCTTGGCCACGAGTCTCTGAACTACTGCGAGGCAGCCTATGGACAACCTCGGAAAAAGGAGAATTTGGATGTTTTGTTGTTCCATTTGTCATGACCTTGGCTGGGGCTCACAGACCATGTATCATCCCTAACTTGATCAGCAGAAACGTGCTCTGACAGCCTCAGAGGGGTTCTGCACATCCCCTGGGGTGCAGGCACTGCTCAGGCAGGCGTGGCCGTGGATTTCTGCAAGCTCTGCACCTTGATTTCCAGGGAAGGTGCTGCCACTGAGCTGCCACCAGAACCTGGCTCCTGGAACTCGCTGGCTCTGGCAGAGTTCACCCAAAACTCACAGGGGGTGTGCTGGGGTGGGGTGCTTCACTCTCTGCTGTCAGGGAATTTGTTTTCAGCTGGGAAAGGTTTATTCATTGTGCTGGTTTGCTTGTAGAAGAGAGGGGATGGAGCCAGAAGAGATCTAGTGCAGAAGGTATTTTCCTCTTGGATGACTGTTGTGGGTTTTAGTGCTTTGTTGTATCTGGGTGTGTTGGGAATATCTTGGAAGAGTTCACTGAGCTGCACAGTTTCCACTCAGCACAGGAAATTTCCACCTTCAGCCCGCTTCCTGATGACCCCTCAGAGGATGCAAAGGCCTTTGTCTCCCAAATTTCAGAAAAATCCCAAGTTCAGTCACCTGCTGAGATCGAGGGCACCTGCCCAGGGTGTGGGGCTGCCGTGCCCTGGCTCAGCACAGCCTGTGGGGTGTGGAGGACGGGCAGGTCCCACCCGGGGGATGCTGTGTTGGTGAAGGACACAATAAAGGAAACTCTCACACCTGCTAGGTTCAGCAGAAAGAGGAAAAGAGAGACTTTATTTACATTTCTCCTACTTTATAGGTTTCTCAGTTCCACAAGGGATTGGATGACATGTCACTTCCTCCTCAATCCCACTGGAGAAAAAGGATGCTCATCAAACTTTCTCTTATCACAAAAGGAATGAAAAACAGAAAATGCAGCTAAGTAAACATTGGCTATTGTTTACATGAAAGTGTGTGAAAATCTGACTCCAAATATGTAAATTATCAGAAGGCTAAGAAAAACCAGGGTGACAGGACGCTGCTGCTGTGGGCACACGTGAGGAGCCCCACACCGAAGCGGCCTCGGAGCTCAGCTTCTTCTTTTTCTCCTTCTCCTTCTTCTTCTCCTTCTTCTTCTTCTTCTTCTTCTTCTTCTTCTTCTTCTTCTTCTTCTTCTTCTTCTTCTTCTTCTTCTTCTTCTTCCTCTTCCTTTTCTTCTTCTTCTTCATCTTCCTCTTCTTCTTCTTCCTCTTCCTTTCCTTCTTCTTCTTCTTCTTCTTCTTCTTCTTCTTCTTCTTCTTCTTCTTCTTCTTCTTCTTCTTCTTCTTCTTCTTCTTCTTCTTCTTCCACCCACTCCTCCTTCCTCACACTGAAAACCTTGTCCCTGCTCCTCCCTGGGAGTTCCAGTGGTTCAGACTGTGAAGGGTCCACTCGTTCAGACTGTGAAGGCTCCACTCCTCCAGCCTCCAGATCTGAGCAGCCCCTGCAGATGTTTCCAAGGCTCGTGGAGGGGAAGCTGCTCTGGAGGTGATCCTCCACCCTTCTCCCCCCACCGGCTGGGCTGGCTTTGGCTCTCCAGCCTCGGTATTTAAAAGACTTTCAGATGTGTGTGGTCCCTATAAAAATAAATCTCCGAAGGAAACAAATGTTATGTGGTGAAAGTCTGCCAAGTCCCCGTTGTTTATTAGCTCGCAGTATTATGTAGGAGAAGCTTAACTCTATAGTCTGATATAAGATAATTCTTTGATGAACTCTCAGCTCTTCTGAAGATTCAGATTTGAAGGATGTTGCTCTATAGGGTCAAGATGAGGCCACTGACTTTGTGGTCTTTCAGCTGTGAGTGCCTTGACATACTTCTCAGACCCCTGAAATAATAATTTGTCCTTTCAGGGGGTTTGGGTGTGTAAGTTACATCAAGCAATTGACAATTTCAAAACAGTCCAGAACAACCGAGGTTAAAATAAGAATTGTAACTAAACATGTGCTTCTAAATAGACTGACCTGAAGATGTTGATCCAAGACTTCCTTCAAACCCAGCGATCACTTGATTTTTTCCGTGATTGTGTGGGACAGCCAGACCTTGGCTGCTTATCACCCTAAATTATATATATCCTGTTCAGACAATGTGCTGTGCTATCACAGGCAATTTTTATAGAGGGCAGGAAACTGTGTAGCAAACCAACTGGGCATTGACGTAGAGTATGAGGGGCTGCAGCTCCTAGTGATGCTAGAAACTGGATTTTCTAGGTGTGTGTGAAGAAGTTAGAACAAAGCATTCACGCAGCCCCTGGCACCTGCAGTCTGCCCCTTTCCAAAGTGTCACGGTTGCTCAGCAGTGTCAACAAACATGTATTTATATGGATTCAGTTACACAGGCAAAAGTCTAAATATTGCCTTCCTGAAGGAAAGATGATTCACTTGATTCAAGGTAGATAATTTAATCTGAAGAGCTAAATTTATCTTTCCTTTGCAGCCAGATGAAATTATTGATGGGAAGTGGAATTTTCTTTCCAATTCTCAATCACTCACGCTGCCTAAAATTGTTCCGATTGTGGTGTCTCAGAGGGTGACTCTCCTCTGATGTAAATATGTTTTGACTGGCATTAACTCCTTAAGGCCAGGGAAGAAGCTCTCGTGCCTGGCCTCAGAAATGAAGTCAGGAGCAGGCTCTTGCTTTCCTCGAGAAACTGCTGCTTGTTTCTGTGTCTGTGATATGAGTTATGGAGCAATTCTATTCTCACTTGGAGAGAGCAAATCTGGTGTGATTTCATTGAGAACATGTGAGATCTGTCTGGCTCCGGGGCTCTTCTCCTCTGATGGTGCTCTGGCTTGTGAGATCCTCCTGATCTTGTGGCAGGATTAAAGGAGGACACCCTGGAGGTGCTTTGGGCACTGCTGAGGAGGAACTCGAGGTTTTACCCAAGATGAACATTGCCACTATTTGCCATAGAAACCTTATCCTTCAGTCAGGGACAAATTCCAGTTCTCTAGTTGGGGCAATTCTTTTAAAAGCCTTTCAAAAGGAAGTGCCCATGATTCAAAAAGCTTCTGTCCATGTCCTTACAGACGTGTCCTTACAGACGTGCTCATCTCACAGCGGGTACGGCCTCAGAGGCAGAAAGAGGAGCCATCTGTTAATGCTGCTTGACACCCTTTGCTGTCCTCAGAACTTTCCACACAAGTCAGATTTGGGGGATTAACACATTGTGGTACAATCCCACATGGGTTTACATCATTCTGCCAGGTTACCTTGGTGTAGTACCTGGATCCTTAGGCATCATCCCAAAAATCTGCCTCTTCTCTGTCAGAGCTGTGTGTGCCACTGAAAGCTGAATGAAGACTCTCTCCTTTTCTCTGCTCTTGCTGCTGCTGTACTTGGCACATGCTGAATGATTTATATTTTTGGCAATTTTTTAAAGCATGGGCAGATTTATATTGACAGCAGTACTGTGGTAAAGGAAAGAATTGTTAATTCTGGGCAGATTAAGCTCATGGTGATGAACAGCCAGGAATTATCTAATTCAGAATGGGATCTAATGGGAAGGACAGGGTTTGAAGCCCCACGTACCTCTTGAAACTGCATCCAAAGGCCAGCTGAAATATGCCCTGGAGAGCACAGACCCTGTTCTTCCCCATGGTCCTCTCAAGTGCTGAGTCCTGAGGGAGGAGAGCAGATCTGCCTCCTCTGCAGTGATCTGACCACGCACACAAGGGTGCAGCCAGCAGCTCCAGCTCAGAGGATGCGTGGGAGCCCTCGAATAAAAGGGCGGTTTCGGGGAATAAGAAACTTTTTACAAATGTCATGTGTGAAAGTTGCTGGCAAACAAAGACGAGCTCTCAGAGGGTTTGTGTCAGTGCTGCCTGGACTGTCATGCACAGGGCAGACAAAGCTGGAATAAATACTGACTTCTTCTGTGTAAATGTGATACTGCTGTGATGTGCCAGAGTGACAACATCTGATGTTTTCACTCGAAACAGACGCAGTGTTGTTAGGAAAGATTTCCTTCTACAGATGGGAAAACTCTCAATTTCCAAATCCTATTCTTTTCTGAAGTAAGGATGAGGCCAGCGCCAGTGGGGTTAGGAGCAGGGTTAGTGGTGCTGCAGCACAGAGATCTCCACCCAGAAAGCAGGTGAAAGATTTTACTGTCAAAGTGAGAGAGCCCAGTACAACTTTTTAACAGCTGGGTCCTCCTGTAGTGGAATCAGAAAATAAACTTCTCTCACTGTGGGATGTGAGCCACGCTGGATCTGCTGGGTTTAGCTTGTGTTGAGTGACTCCATCCCCCCGAAGCCCCCGGGGATTTGAATGAACTGGGATTCAGCACTCTGGCTTTGGCTTGTGTCCAGTGTTAACAGAGAAAAAATATTTGGGGGCACCTCATGCAGAACCACCAAGTGAATTGTCCCTTTCTGCTTGCCAGTGTAAACCACAGATGCCGTGCAAAACCAGCACAGGAGCAGGACTGTGCCCAGTTCCACTGGTCAGAGATTTTCCCAGCTGCCTTCCTAAGGCACAGGAGTCTTGTGCCAGCACTGTGGGATTGTGACTGTGACCCCCCTGTATGCTGATCCTGTAGGATTGGGGCAATTATCCTGGGTTTTTTCCTTTTTT
>VYXC01009489.1:748588-829255 GCA_013397175.1 Platysteira castanea
TCGTGCCGGGGCTGTGTGAAGGGGAAGGCGCCTCGTGTGCATTCGGGGAGGGTTTCTGCAGGGGCCGAGTGCGGGGTGGTTGCTGTGGTGGGTCTGGGGGGGCAGTGTGGGAGGCATCCCCTGCCCGGCCGCTCTGGGCGGGCAGGGGGTGCTCAGGGCAGGGCTGAGCGCGTCCGTGTGTCCAGAGGGCTGTCGGTGTGCCCGTCCCTCCGCCTGTCACTGTGGGGTGAGGCACGAGTCAAAAATCAATCCTGCTCGCAAGGGCTGCCCTGGGGGAAGGTTTGCTGCCGTGGAGCTCAGCTGCCAGCCGTGCCTGAGCCCGGGGTGCTCCCTCTGCCGCCCTGGGCGCTGCCCTTCCCGGGAGGGTCAGGAGAAGCCCTGGGATGACATTGGGATGGCCAGTCCTGCCTCCTTGCCCGAGGAGGGGCCGTGGGCCAGCTCTGCTGGCAGCACAGCCGAAGAGGGGCGGACAGAGGGCACCCACAGCCACCCCGCTCCTCTCTCCCCCGAGCGGTTCATTCTTTGTCTGCCCCTGGAATACCCTGTTGCGAGAGGGGAGTTGCTCTTCCCTGTTCCTTTTCCTGCAGGCAGGCGACCTGGCCGGTTTGGTAACTCCCGAAAATCCAGGAGGATTTTGCCTGTAGTGAAAGACAATGGAAGTGAGCGTGTGAGGCGTGAGCTGCAGAGGCAGCCTCGGCAGCGAGTCATTGTGTGACCTTGACCAAAGCAGCTCTCCCTAGAATTCCTTGTCTGTCCAGCAGGATCCTCATTTCCCCAAAATACTTTGCGGGGACAAGGGCACGGAATGAATCTTGGTTTCTACAGAGGAGTTTTCCTGGGAAGAAATCGCTGCCTTTCGGAGCTGTGATGCTTCCTAGTGGAGTTATTCTCAGCCCAATTACAGCTGTCGAATGGAGGTGTGGCCTCCCTTAATTTTAGAGATTCTGCCATGTTTCATTCTGGTCTCTTAATATGGCCACAGCTTTTCTCTAATGGCAGCTCTCAGTCCTGCTTGCCCTAGGTTTTCTGCAAATATTCAGAAATAACTCCGGGAGAAAATGCAGTTTTTAATTCTCTTTTTACACTCTTCCTCCTCTTACACTCTTCCTGCTTTTTGTCAGTGAAGGTAAGAAACCTTCAGTTGTTATACCTGCTTTACGTTGGGTTTTGCTGCAGGTAAGGAGGTACCTAGTTCATGAAAATATATTTTGCTGGTTCAGGTAGAGACAGGAGATGCTAGCATTTGGGTTCTGGCTTTGTTCTGCCAAAATGGCACCTGTAAACAGCACTGAAGAAGAGGCACTAAAACGAGATTGTGTGGCTGTGCCCACAGCAGAGCATCATCTAGGAAAATAAAACCTGAACAGAGTGAAGACAAAGGAATCCAATTTTTGAACATGCCAGAGAAGGTCTGCACGCTGCTATTGATCCCATATTTCTAGGGGTGACCTCTGCTTCTGCTGTAGAAAAGCAATTTACAACACGGTGGGTATAACCAGCCTTGTGGTGAACTCTGCCATTGGCTTGGGCGTTTGCATAGCTGTGTGCAAGGTACTCCCAGGAAACCCAGAACCTGGAGTAATTCTGCTGTGCCACACAAGAACAGTGCACACACAGCCAGGGCATGTCTGCCTTATAAATTTGCTCTCTGCTCGGAGACCGAGGGTAACCAAACCACTGCTTGTTGCTAAAATGGGGCTAATTTATCACTGTGATTTCCAATAAACAAGTAGAACCTAGAAAAAGTCATCAAAGAGGCTCATCTCAGAGCTTTGATGGCAAAAGTTTGTGAATGGCTGACAATATTTCACATCATGTTCTAAGTACTTGATTACTCTGAGTGATTTTAAAATGTACTTACACAGCACAGCCTGAATGTAGTTCTGGAGGGCAGGGAGTGATACTGCACAGGACCAGTATCCTAGAGACAGACATTTTGGGTGAACAGAAACCACATGGTGCTGCTGATTGGCTGGGGCTTGGGGTCACCCTTAGGTTCTCCAGACCCAGAGTTCTTCCCTGGCCCCTCTTCCCTGGCACTCAGGGTTACTCTCACAAGGAGAAGAACTGAAGTTTTTCCTACTCTCTTTTCACATCCCTTCCATCTGTTGGGATGTGCCTCTTGCTCCTTTCCTGTACTGCACCCTAACACCTCACGTTTTGGAAGCCCACTGAGCTCTGTCACACGGGTGCCTTTTGCTGCCACTGGTCACGGATTGCTTTTCCCATTCTGTTCCAGGGAGCTGCTCATCTCCCAGTGACCTTCTCTCAAAATCCACCTGCCTGATCGTTTTTTATCCCCCCTTCCAGTCCTAAGGGCCATCTTCCATCGCT
Source organism: Platysteira castanea (assembly GCA_013397175.1). NCBI lineage: Eukaryota > Metazoa > Chordata > Aves > Passeriformes > Platysteira > Platysteira castanea. Next base: position 750,923 of record VYXC01009489.1, read on the forward strand.
GTAGTCCCTGTCTCAATCCTGACTCCCTGTTTTCAGCACTCAGCTTTAATATATTTGTGAATAATGCCCCTGCTGCCATTGATCAGGGCTGTACTCCTCCTCAGTCTCTCTGTTGCTGAAGTGCAGTGCAGAATCCTGTTCCTGCCCTGTTCCAGCTGATCCTGGCAGGGGTAAACTGCTGACAGCACCTCCCACTCGTGTCCCACTGCCTTGGCTGAGTCAGGAGTGGGTGTTGGGCCCAGGTGCTGCTGTTTATTGTGGCTGGTGAATCTTTTGGAAAAGAGGAGATCTTTATTCCCTTCATAGAGAATTAGTTCCAGTGACCAAGGCTTCAGGAAGCTGATTTATGAAGCTTCATTTTTTGGTGAGTTAGTGTTGTAACAGATAATTCTGTGCCTTGTACTGGACCAAACTTGCATATTAAAGATGCTAAAATAATCATATATCATCCTTTCCAGCCTTTCTCAAGCTAGAGGGCTCACATTTCATCCAAACTTCTGCTAAAATTTAGTTCCTTTGGCATCTGGGCGTCGTGGTTTGGTCCTGGGTTCATTTTGAGCCTCTTCTTGTAGACTCAGTGTGATGAGAAGCTGTCCCACCTCAGCTCTGATTATTCTTTGTCCTTGAATGGAGGGCTGGGTGGAGGTGGAGGCTGATGCTGTGCATTGACTTCAGCAGCCAAGGTGGCTCAAGAAATGCTGCTCTTGGCCACTTGTGCCAGTCCCCACTGTCCCACAAATGAGTTCTTTGTGGGACAAAAGGTTTTTTTAGCCCTCTCTGTAATTTTGCTGCTTTCCCGTGTTCAGGTTCTTGACATAATGAAGTGGACAGTGAGGCATAACCTGGGAGTGAGGGAAAGGCACATCCAGAGGTGGATTTTATGCCCTGTCCTGGGCTCCTTGTTTGAAATTTGCCCTTGCTTCAGCACTAGAAAAAGCTGAATAGGATTTTGTTTTGCTCGGTGTGGTTTCATAGCAAATGTTCCTGGGCTGCGTGAGATATTCCAGAAAGTGATTCCAGGCTTTTTGTATCCTGTCATGCCCTTGGGAATATTTTCCAAACTCTTGTCCAGGAGTATTTAAAATAATCACAGGAGGGGCTCCACCCTGGAACTGTGCAGAGTCTGGTGTGTGCTGGGACTGAGGGGTTTATAGGAAACATGCTGGAATCTCCACCCAATGTCTGTGCTCCAGTTTGCCTGGAAAAGCAAAATTCCTGTAGTTTAATACTGAAACCTTGGTAACCTGTGGAATTGTTTTCTGGGGGTGTCTGCTGGCCTGATATCTCAGCTAATCACATCCTACAGAACAAAATTTGTCCTTGAGGTTCTGTTTTGCTTGCTTGCTCATCCTGGCTGTCACGCTAGGACTGGTGTGGTCCCAAAATTCTTTACGGGCATCGTGTGGTTTTGAAGGTGATTTCTAATCAAGCATTTCTTCCACTTCTTCAACAGAACAGGAGGTGGTTCTATTTATGGCAGGGCTCCCTGTGGAAGAGCCAAGGGAAGGGAGCTCTCCCAGGTTCATTTTGCCACGGTGGAGCAGGTCTTAGCTCATAAAGCAGCAGCAAGTTCATGCATTTGAACTGAAGTTCATGCGTTTGAAACTGAAGGCCTCCTCCAGCACCGTGTGGAATGAACTCTGCAAGGTGTTAAGTCCACTTAATTCCTGCTGCAGTCCTGGTAAATTCCATGAAACACAAAAGCTGGGCACAGTAGCACAATCTCAACTTTGCAACTGCAGAGCTAACAGCCAGAATAATTGACTGCTGCCCACGGAGACTGTTCCTGGAATCACTGTTAACACTTAGGCATTCAAAATGGCCTCAATCCAGCTTTCCTGATTTTTCTCAAAAGACTTCTGCCCGCAGTTCATTATCCCTGGAAAGTTGCTGGTGCATGCTGAGGAAGGATAACTTTCTCTGAAAGCGCAGCCTTGTCATTTTTGGTATTGTCACAGGGAGCTGCTGTAAGAGGGTTGGAGGATTAGCGCTCATCTGGAGCTTAGGCTTTTCCTAAGGAACCTTCTCTAAGGCAAACCTTATCTTTGCTGAGATCATCCCTTCTTTAGCAGCTGAATAATCTCCTTGTGCTCCCATCAAATTGGTAGCACTGGGACGTGTCATGCACTGGAAGCTGGAGTAATTCTGTGCGATACAAACCTGGCTTCAAACGGCAAATAGGATGGTGATGACAGAAGGTCTGAGGTCTGCAGCCAGCCATTAGTCATTGCCACGGGCAGGCAGGAGCAGTGAGGGGATGCCCTGGCTGGTTTGGTGGCACGATGGGAGTTGTGACACGTCTGGAGCACCCTGGCATGGTGACAGTGCACATCCTCCTGCGGGCTCTGGCTCTGCGCTGCAAAAAGGGCATCGTGCTCTGAGCTGGCCCTGCACTACACAAACGCTGTCCTTGGCACCACGGGGATCTTGTCAGGGTGATGCTCCCCACTGCCAGAGCACGAGCGTGTCTCCTTGGGGCTCCCTTTTTGGGGTTTGTTTGGAATTAGTGACGTGGCTGTCCGCTGTAGCTTCTCGTGGCTTGCAGTGGGATTTCTGCATGTGTGCACAGCTGCACGCTGGCTCGAGATGCTGTGTTCCTGAAAATATTTGTGCATGGATTTTTGTGCTTAGGGCTGGGGAGCAATATTCTCCTTGGAGCTCGTGACAGGACCTCACACCCATTTTCCATTCCTTCTGTTATGCCGAGCACATCTTCTGCACCCACGCCGTGTCTGTCAGTCACGTTTCTGTGGCTGGCACAGCTGTACACCCTGACTTCTCATTATAGGCTTAGCACAGGCAGATGTGGCAGAGAAACCCAGGGAGAACCCACTCCTCCCTCCATGGCAGCACTATTCCCTGTAAGAATTCTCCTTTTTACGCTCTCCTGGGCACAGTGTGCAGTTCACAGCTGGAAAGTTCACAGGTCTTCAGCCCGTGCTTGCCCAGTCCTGCTCCCACCGTGGTAGGGTTTGAGTAAAACTCCACTGTGGGAAGTGAAATCCACTGTGGGAAGTGTGCTCCTCTCTGACAAATGCGTGTGCCTCTCTGAGGAACTCGAATGATGATTTGGCTGCTATTTGAGGGTCATAAACTGAGTTAGAGAAGACATTAGTTGAAGTGGTTTTTAAATGAAGTTAAAGCTTCAGGTCACATCCTTGGGAGAGGGAGGGAGGAAAGAAAAGCTCCTCTTCCCTGGAGCTGTGCTGCTGTAAATGCAGAAACGATGCTGGGAAGAGCTGCTCCTCTGAACTGCTATTCTGGAGTGTCCCTCCAAGGAAATTCCCTCTCCAGTTTTTGAATCCAGTAAAGTATTGATTTTATTTGCTAGGGTTTGGGTTAAATGAGACAAAGGAAGAAAGGGCAGATTCCCTTTTCCACTTGTGAGTGTGAGCACAGCTTGAGAGGCCAGTGTGTGGATCTGCACAAGACCACAACTGTGGAACAAACCCTACAAGAGTTTTGCCTTCATGCCACCATGTCCTGTGGTGTAAATACACAAACAGCTGTGGTGTGCAGGGAGGAGCTCAGAAGGACCCAGCTGGAACTAAGAGTAATGGTACTGTAGCAAACAGATCAAGAATCTCTTCAGCTGACTTTAAAATATGGAACTTGTTAATAGAAAATACACTCCACCACCTCACATGTTTACAGGACACAGTACAAACAGGTGCTTTCTTTTGCTGCGAAAATAACACAGATGGAGGTGGAATGCAGGTGAAAGTCAAGCCTTGCCACACTTCAGTGGCTGATAGTCTGCTTCTGCTTTTCAGGTGGGGAAGCAGAGGTGCAGGGGAGGTCAGGAGCTGGCACAGGGAAGCCTGGGGCAGGGGTGACAGCAGCATTCAAATCACTTGTTCTTAGTGCTGCGTTTAAACGGAGAAATCCCTTTTCTCACAGGATAATGCACAGTTCTGCTGAGCACACTTACGGGGGCTCTGCTGCCCGGGGATTATGGGCTTGGGAGGGCTCAGGTTCTTAGGATGGTTAATTCCCTGGGAGCTTTCCAAACTCCCCTTGCTGGCCTTCTCTCAGTGGTGAGGCTGGAGAGAAGCCTGGCCCCGCTCTGCACCAGGTGTTCCTTGGCTGAAGCAGATGAATAAACCACAACTTATCACTTATTAATCAGAAAGATTTGAAGTATTCAAAGCTGCTGGAAAACGATATCCCCAGAGGGAATTTTGTATAATGTATGGTGCTCTGGGGGGTATATTTGAGTTTCTATTGAGTCAGATTCACAAAGTGTAAGGGATGAAGGAGCTCCAGCTATGGGTAGTGCTGCATGGTCAGTTTATTGAGGGGTGTTGCTGTCAACAAATAAAGATTTCTGCTGTTTCTTCAAGCCAGCAGAACCTGCTGGTGGGGTGATTGTGCTAGTTTGGGGCACACTAGTTGACAAAATGCCTGACTGAGTGTTCATCGTGAACCTTGTCAGCTCTCTTCTCTCTTCTGTAGCTGTATTCCATCTTTAGAAGAGAAAACAGAATATCTGTTGATAAGATTCCTTGGATTGAGGATTTTGGTCGTTTTTATACAACTGATGGAGAAGAGCTGCAGTTGGTTGTGTAAGCACCAAGAGTGGGCATACTGTGGGGTTAAAATAAGTTAGAATCCTGCATCTTTTCCATGGCTGCTTGTGCCATCACACCCTGATCAGTAATAAGGGCAGGAACACACAGAGTGCTGTTATAAACCTGGTAAAAATCTGTTTATTGTGTGTCTGTTGTGATCTCACCATGGGATCTATGCAGGGACTGACCTGGACCCTCCACCAGAAGTGCAGTTCAGTCAGCAGAAGGATGAGTGTATGAACTTTATACTGGACATGTTACGTGCCTGGGCCATGTGGAAATCAGTGGGATGTTTGGAAATCCATATTTTACCAACGGGATGTCAAATCCTGTCCTAGACATCCCTGCATGGGAAGCCAGGCTCAGCTGCTGAGATTTTCAAAGAGGTCTGAGCCCTGGGGTTTGCAGTCAGGGACAGACAAGGAAATGCAGCCAGTCTGGTTTTGTGAAGAAGGAATTTCTTTTTTTCTTTTTAATTTATTTTTCAAAATGGTTAAATTTATAATTTGTTTTCAAACGTACTGTAGCACATGAAGAACTTAATTCTGTAAGATCAGACAAAGAAAACACCAGAAGAGACTCTAAAATCCTACAGGTACCCATGTCATGCCTTCAGTTCCTATTAAAATTTTATCTACTGGCGAGACAAAAGCTCCTTCCTCCAGCAGTGGGTGACTTTTTTCAGTGCATCCTCAAGTGCTCAGCAGCCTGAGTAATTTCAGACCAGACAGCTACATTCCCTTAGGGATACTGGTTTACAGTCTCATTCTAGTAATAACTCTTCCAGCATCCATCAGATTTGCAGGCCCAAAAGAAGCTCCTACAGATCCTTTAAGGTGCTTTTAAAACTGCAGATAGACAGGATCCTGTAAATTACAGACAAAGCCTGAAAGTAATTTTGGGTGGGGTAGGGACGGGCTTTTTGTGAATTACTAACAAGACCATGTAACCCTTCTCTGCCATGTCTAAATTTGGATTTAATGTATTTTTGGTTGGTACCAGCCATGTAAAAGCAAGCAGGGGTATTTGGTGCAATGTTTAATCTCAGCCACTAGGTCTGTTCCCTAATAAACCACTGATGCTCTAACAACGCATATTTAGATTTAGCCTGCTAAATTTATCAAAGCTACTTTTAGTGGAGACTATTCAGGACGAGATTTTGATTATTTTTCAGGCATGATGCAGAAGGCACTTTGTGGATGAATATTGATGTCCTCTTGGCAGGGAATGACACACTGAAGTAGTAGCTAGGTCTGTAAAGATAAAGAGGAAACTGGCAAATTTACAGAGTAATGGGGGTGGTTGAATGAATTTGGTGTTCTGAAGGTCTTAGACAGCTCAGTTGCATCTTCCAGTACCTAAATACTTTTATAACTCAACAGTTTTTAACCCCTGGTTCATATGATTGCATGTATTTGCTGATGGCTGACTTGCTTACCTTGTGGAAATGCTGGCAATATTTCAAATAAGCATAAATACAACATTAAAATAAGTCAGAATATTTTAGGAAGGAGCCATCACGGGAGTGCTAATGGAAACATGAATGGTTTGCATGATTCACGGGGGAAGAGCACAGAGCCTGTGTGCTGGGAGCTACTGCAGAATCTCATTCCTTCCTGCAGGGGAGAGCTACGTCTGCTCGTCCGACAACTTCTTCAAGAAGGTGGAGTACACCAAGAACGTCAACCCCAACTGGTCCGTCAACGTGAAGACCTCTGCCAACCAGAAAGCACCTCAGTCCCTGGCCAGCAGCAACAGCGCCCAGGCCAAGGAGAACAAGGATTTCGTGCGCCCCAAGCTGGTGACCATCATCCGCAGCGGGGTGAAGCCCCGCAAGGCCGTGCGGGTGCTCCTCAACAAGAAGACTGCCCACTCCTTCGAGCAGGTCCTCACTGACATCACCGAGGCTATCAAGCTGGAGACAGGGGTGGTCAAAAAGCTGTACACCTTGGACGGGAAGCAGGTAGGAGGTTTTACAGATGTTACGTCTTTTTCTTCCCCTTACCGTGCGGCTTTGCTGACTCGGACCGATTCTTGAAGCCTAAAATTAAGCTGAGATGATTGCTGCCATCTGTTCTCTTAGAAGTGTGGCTTCTCGTGCCGGTGGTTAGGTTACTAAATTTTCCCTGGTATTAATACCAAGTGAAGAATGTAGCCGTGGGTCTGGGTGGAACAGATGCTCGCCCTGTGCTCCGGCGTGTGGTGCGTGTCTCCTGGACCAGCTAAATAAATAACAGGGGGAGCTGGGCTCGCAGCCACCCGCTGATCTGGCTCAGGAGTAACTGGAAGAACTCTTCCAGCTCTGGATTTGCTCAGTGAAAACGTGTTGCTTGACTTTCCTTGCCCTCTGGTGAAGGCTTGCTAAGATAAAGGGGTTGATCCAAGCGTGCTCTTCTGGCCAGCTCCAGGGTGAGCAGGGAAAGTGTGGAACTGTTCCACAGTTCCTTGACTAAAGGCACGAGGAGGTAACATGCAGAAAGAGTCAGAAATATTTAGCAGGTCATCAAAATGTGCTTCATGTCTACATGTTGCTGGAACTGAAGGAAACATCTGTCTCTTGTTAGCAGCTACACAGCAATGAGCCATTTCAGATTGCTGTATCTATGAAAAGCCTTAAAGGAATGTGGGGGATCATTTTTAGAGCTGGGAAGAGCTGGTTTCTTCAAGGACAATTCTGAGCTTGATTTAACATTTCTGTTTATTGTAATTGAGGAACGATCTTATTTTCGTCACTATTTTTCCTGCTCCAGATTCTGGAGTGAGGCAGCACAGCTCTCAAGTGGATTTGGACGCTGGCTGTTCTAGGGACAGATGGTTTTCCTTTAAATTAACTCTGTCCTGTCTCTGGAGAAAATTATTTGAGTACTGGCTCTGTCCAAGAACATGCAGATTTTACATAAAAAAATATTCATCCCAAATACAGGTCCCTACAATGTCCTGCACAGCCCAGGAGTGTAGTGCCTGAGAGCTGGGAGCAGCCTGCGGGTCTGACCTGACAGTCTGATGTCCCTGCCCATGGCAGGGGGCTGGAACTGGATGATCTTTAAGGTCCCTTCCAACCCAAACCATCCAGTGACTCTGTGGTTCTTGCTTTGTCCCATCCTCTGTGTCCTGCACGTTAGTTACTGTCCAGTTCCAACTTCAGATACACAAAAAATCCCATCTGTCTGCCAAAGCTTTCCTTTCCACTTGCCTTAACACAGCACTTTTCCCTCCTGAGATGCATGGTTTGAGCATGAGAAGGTGGCTGTGCAGCTGCACTGTCCAGGGACACAGCAACCTGCTGTAAGTGAGCAGTGCTACAAGGAGTGATGTGCTGGAAACCTTGGGAGAGACCAGGGGAAGAGGAAGGAGAGTCAGATGGCCTGTGCTCCCTGAGGTGGTCACACATGAGCACAGGACCGTGCCCTTCGGGTCACAGCAGCTTTGCAGAGGGTTTAACACGTGGGTCTGGCCTGAGAGCAGCTCCCTGCTCATGTTGGCACACAGAGTCCTGTTGTTCTCCCAGCTGGGAAGGAGGATCTTCACCTGAACCTGTGAGTGGCTTCAGTTCTTTGAGAGCTGCTGGCAGTTTGGAGGTGAGGTGTTGCTTTGGATGGTGCAGAAATGGGGATGCTCCATGAGCTTCCATCAAACTGCTCTCTTCTCTCCCTTTTAGCTGTTGACAGGAGCAAGAGGTGATTGATTCCCTTCCACCTCTGGCTGGACAGCAAGATCAGAGCAGCCCTGATATGACATTTAACTCATTTCTCTGGCTTTATAATTCACCATTTTATGCAATGGGGTATTTCACTGCATGTTGGAGACACTGCTGGGAGTTTCAGTGCCTGCAGACCTGCACCCAGTAATGCAGTCACTGAAAACAGCGAGGCTGTGATTGGGCAGTAATGGGATGTTTGATATTTATTTGCAGCATCAATTACTGTTGAAGCTTCCTGAGGGGCACACCTGGTTCACCAAGGCTTTGTTTTTAGGGGAAGGTTCCCTTCCATGCCTGTTTTTTGTTACAGATGTGTGTTCTTAGTGTGGAAGTCAGAGCTGGAAGCTTCTGCTGTGGGTGCAGTGCTGGCTGTTTGGGGTTTCCATGACATACTGCTCCATAAAATCTGACCTCCTGACATGACATTAGGGGGGTTTTGCATGTCTGATGCTGACATTAGGAGGAGATTACTGAATGCGTAATTCTGACAAACAGCACTTTATTTTCAGGGGGAAATATTCATGCAAAAACGCAAGCTGCTCAAAGCTGAAACACTGACAAGAATCCTGACAGTCTGTCTCTTTGAGTGCCATCAGAGGCACGTTACTCCCTCTGTTGTGAAATGATAAAATTTACAAAAGGAACGTACAAAGGAAAATCATCCTTCCTCAGTCCACGAGCTGGAACCTAATGAGGGGAGATGATTATTTTATTTATAGGCATTTCCATAGTGCTCATCAGTGGAGTAATCAGGGTGCTTTAGAAGTACAGACAGTGGTGGCAATGACAGGGTGGTGTGTGAATAATTACATTTCTGTGCACTGCAGACCTGCTGCAGCTGGAGTGGGAAGGCAGCTAATTGAGAGCTGGTGGGCTGCGTTTGAATAAATGCAGCACTCGAAACAACAGTGGGGTTAGGTTATTTTGATGAAATTTTGTTTCTTTTTATGTCTTGGGTTGGCTGGAGAAATATGGCCCTCGAAGCTGCTAAATTAGCACCTCATGCTGAAGTAGTTTATTTAACTTGCACATATTTCCAGTGTCTGTACTCGAGCTCCTTCCCTCACTGGAGCATCCCATTACCTCTTTGTGCACACCCCTGAGCTCAAGAGGTTTCTCAAATAGTTGACCAAAAATGGGTCGTGACAGGGGATCACAGCAGAGATTTAACTTTGGAACTTCCATGGCTGTACAGGAAATGGTGTGGGTCAAAGAATTCCGTGCATTAAACAAATGCTCTAATGGGCCAAATCCAGCACTTTGTTCCACGACTACAATTGTGCTGGGATGTGTAATACGTGTAATTAAAATATACACATTCAGGGTTTAATTTGGTCAGGCCTATGGATCACGCTGGAAAACAGTTATTTTGGTAGATTCTTCCTCCTTTTTTAAACCCTTAGTTCTACCCAGCATCCCAAATAAGTCTGGATTCCTGGGAGCACTGGCTACTTGATGAACACACGACAGCAGTTCCTGCCTCGTGTCGTTAACAAACCAAATTAGAAAGCAGAATCTGAGACCATGGATTAAGCTGCATTTGGATATTCTGAATGCAATAAGCTGAGCCAGGCTTTCCAAAGGCTGGACAGATTTGCTGTCCTGCTCGTGCTTGAGCTTCTCTCTCCCCGTGGTGCACAAAGCGCCGGTGTTCTCTGGGAAAGGGGAGGCTGCTCCATCACTGGAGTGCTTTCAGCACCTTGCTTGGCAAGTGGGGTCTGCCTGCATCCTTTCCTGCTTTTAGGTGACCTGTGAAAGCTGGTGTCTTCTGTGAACTTGTCTTTTTCTGCCCTGTAGTTTATTCCAAGGCCTGTGAGTTGTTCAGTGAGTGCCTGAAGAGATGTAATGACAAATATCATTCTTTTTTTCTGGTTGTTGGCTGAGTTGGATGATAACTCTGGCATAACCAGAAATTCATCAGCCGTGTTCAGTTGTACTTTAGCATTATGATATTTTTTTGTGGTGTGGAATTCCTTCTTCTTTTTCTTCATGGCTGTTTTATTGCCACACCTTAATTAACTAAACACCCCGTTATGTGACCCAACAATTATTATCCCCAAAAATAAGCAGAATAGGTGCTGTTCAGAGCAGGGAGAGCTTGTATGCTTCAGTTCCACATAAATAGAGATATTTTGGTCAACAAGCAGGGAACAGATTGTGGTTTTAGCCACGATAGCATGCAGTGATCTCCTCTGGCCTTTGAAATCTTCAAACACCGGGAGAAGTCACCCATGCTCTGCTTGCTGGCTGTTCCCTTGCCCAGACAGTGCTGCTGCTCCCTCTGAGTGTTTGCTGCCTCATCAGATGAAATTCCACCCATTTCCATATGTCAGGGCACTTGTGACTGCACTCCCAGAAGAATTTCCAGTCTTCATAAGACGGTCCCCCCTAGCAGCCTTTGCTTTGATAAGGATATCGGGTGGCAGGTGATGAGTGGGGCTCACTCCCTGTTTGCAGAGCTGATGCCAGCCCCAGGGGCCAGCCCAGCTCTCCTGGCCAGGCAAGAAGTTGCCATTTCATTTCAGATTTCCTGCACCGAGGAAGGGCAGCAGCCACAGAGGGAGAAGCAGGATGACTAAGCTTACAGCAAGTTTAACTTTGGGACTTTGTGAGCAAAGTCAAAAAATCAGTTGACACAGCATCTCTTAAATACTGCACTAAGGCATCCATACATTGGAGAAAACAAACTTTGGAGCTGCTGCACTGATTTTAAGCTGGTTTTTGGAAAAAAAAGTAGTAAAAAATCTATTCGCTCAAGTGTTGATAGCAGCAGTGGACTAAACTCTTCCAGCATAGCGTAGATCTAGTGGTTGTATTAATGAGATTGTATCAGTGAGACATAGGACAAGGTTTGTACTGAAATGTTAACATTCCTCCAACATCTGTAAGCTGTAATTGGTGCTCAGGAGGAAGGTGATGCCTGTGTGACTGTACCCAGGAGCATCTGCACTGCTGGAAGATCAGAGGGAAGCTATTCCCTCCGGAGCCCTGGCAGGAGTTAACTCACACCCTGAGGCACCGGGTTCAAGGTTACAAAGTGAGCAAATTGCTTTGTGTTCCTGCACACGTTGAGGGGAAGGATGTCGGAACTCCGCATCCTTCTAAGCTGCTGACTGCCTTTTAGGATACTGCAAAACTGCCTTGAAGTGACCCCAGAAAAGCAGAGCCATGCACTCGTGTAAAGCTGGAATTCAGCCCCAAAGGAGATGGGAGGGAAGAGCAGGAGAGGGGTGCAAGTGTGTTCTGTGTCCCACCTTCTGCTACAGCTCCTGCAGCAGTCCCACCTTCCCTCCCTGCTGCACAGAGCTGGAACAACAAACCCGGGTCTGGTTTGCATCTCTTTCTCAGCCCTTTCCTCTCGGAGCCTCTTGCTCGCTGCTGAGATTTCCCGGGCCCCGCATAAATCTCCCATTTTGATAGGGAGAGGACAGGTCTGGCTTGGCAGAGGAGCTGAGCAGGCAGGATAGGGATCCACAGCCACCTCCCCATGGCTCAGGATGGGGATTAACTCCCAGCCTCGCTCCTCCCCAGCGCTGGTGCAGATGCTCTGGCTTAGGGTGCTTGCGTGAGATTCCTCCTCCGCCGCGGCCGCGTGTCATGCGAGGAGGATCAGTAATAATGTATGGGCTGGAGAACTTCTGAACCCAAGTCACTTACGGAGCCAGACAACACAGCCTGGTTCTCTATCTTCGGGGAGCTCTTCGTCTGAGCTGCAGGTTCAGCACTGCCTGGTTCATGCGGTGACTAGACACCAACACAGACAAAACCACTTAGTCCGCAGGTATCCCGCAAGGATTTTAGCGCTCGCTAGGATGAATACGCCGAGCCTGCACGAGTGTGTGTCTGAGTACTTATGGTAAAATATTCACAAGACTTCCCGAGCTGGTATTCAGAAGCCTTATGCTTATTACTTTGTTTCCTCGGGTCTGTGGGCCATGGAATCTGGGTGAAGAGGGGCCTGTCTGGAACGCTGTGAATCCTGATTCCTGTGCTTCTAAAGCAGATGCAGGCTGATCTCAGCAGCTCCAGGCTTGATCAAACCTGTTCTCCTGTGAGCGTGGTACTGACCTGGTCACCACTGGTGTGGTCTCCAACCACTCGCCAAGATAGGTAGTGGTGGTAGAGGGGAAAATGGATGTAAACTGTTAGAGGGCAGATTTAAATTAGATATTGGGAAGAAATTCTTCCCTGTGAGGGTGGGGAGGCCCTGGCACAGGGTGCTCAGAGCAGCTGTGGCTGCCCCTGGATCCCTGGAAGCGTCCAAGGCCAGGTTTGATGGGGCTTGGAGCAACCTGGGATAGGGGAAGGTGTCGCACCCATGGCAGGGAAATGGAATGAGGTGATCTTTAAGAGCCCTTTCAACACAAAGCAGTCTATAACTCTGTGTGTAGAGCAAGGGGAGACAGTGGAGGAGAACATCATCTTGCAGACTTTGCTGGATGTTTTGCCATTGCTTTGCCTCACTCTCAGGTTCTGGAGGAGGTGTCACCCTCCTGCCTGCCATCCAAAGGGCGTGGGTGCTGTGTACTCATTGGCACGCTGCTGTTATGCAGATCCTGGCCGTGGCCAAAATCTCTGGTAAATCCATTTCTCTCTCGAGGCAGCGAGGCTCCCAGTCCACAAGCAGGCTCCAGAGCTGTGCTGCTGTTTGCTGGAAATGGCTGATTTCAGAGCCACGTACTGACCACGCTCCACATGAGCACCTGCTCCTCGTGTCACAGATGGCAGGCTGTCAAAATTACTGAAAGATGCAGTCAGACCTGACCTGGTGACCCAGAAGTACGTGGCCCCTATTACTGCATCCTGGTGCTATTCACACCCCGAAAGAGACGTATGCTAAAAATTCGATCCTCAGTAGCATCTTTATTTTAGCAGTTCTCTCTGTCATACAGAGTGACATGTTCCCTTTTCACTCGGAATCCCAAGAGAGAAGAGGATTATTCACTGTAGTGCCAGAGGGTTTATCTTGGAATAAATGGGCTGAAAATGAGCAAGGGAAATAAAGCTGAATGTCTGGAGCTGTGGACAGGCCAAGAAGGCCTTGTTGTTTTTTCCACTGTGAGTTTGTGTCACTAGATGAAACTTAAGTTTCTGGTTCCTTTTTGATGCTTCAGCAGCAGTCCCACCAGTGTGAATGAGAGTCCCTCCTGCTCCGAGAGGGAGGAGGTTACACTTAAAATATTCTGAGCAGGCATCTACCTCAAGGTGTGGATTCTTGTAAATGTCTTATTTTAATCACCTGGAATAATCCAATATGTGAATTTCCCCTGTCTGCAATGGAGAAATGTCTTGCTTACTCTGGTGTGCCAGGGTCCTTAGTGCTGGGCTGTGAGTGGCATCACATATATTACTTTTTCTTACCTCTCCTTCCCTGCAGTAGCTCACAGAGTGAGCAAATACCCCCTGAATTCCCTCAGGGGGTTGTGCCTTGAGACTCTCTTGGTGGTTGGTGCCATGTTCCACATCTTGTTGCAGGTTCACCTTCTTTTCTTGTCTGCCTGGAACCACATCTTCTTTTCCCTTCTCAGCTCCTACTGGCCGTCAACCAAAAAGCTGTTTTCACTCAGTAGCAGGTAGGTTATGGCACAGCTCACGCTTTTCTCCAGGAAAAGCCTGCACTAGATGTGAATAAAGGCACACAACCAGGTAACAGAAGCTGGCAAGAAATGGCGTGGTAGAGCTGTGAGCCAGCACAACAGCATTTCCTTCTTTCTTGGCTCTGAAGCTGCACGTGGGCCTGGACCAGTGATTATTCATTTCTGTGCCTAGTTCTGTGCTTAAATATAAAGGAAATTAATCCGTGCTGCAGAGGGCCCTGTGAGTGTGAGAGGCTGTCAAAGCCCCCTCACCCTTTTGATGCCAGTGACAACAAAGGTGTTCGGGTCAGCGAGGGAAGGAGTGACAGCCTTGCTCCTGTGCAGGGGACACAGCCTCTGTCCACCCTCAGCTCCGCCAGCAGTGACAGATCTACACGGAAATGTGTGTCATAACAGCACGTCTAAAGGAGCTGAGGAGGGAAAAAGAAGTTGGATGCAATCCCTGGAGCTTTTCAGAGCTGGCTGAGGTAGGGCTGTGTACGTGGGGAGGTGCAGAGAGGAGCTGTGAGAGCTGAGGGCTGTCCCAGTGCTCCTCGGGCTGCGGCAAATCGATTAAAGCAGAGCTGGAACTGCAGCCCTGCTCCTGGAGATTTGCTCAGGCTGAACAGGGAGGAATGAGCAGGGCTAATAAGCAGAGCATTCACTGCTCCGGGCCACAGACACACCCTGTCCCCTGTGAACGTGCAGCCAGGCCTTGCTGAATGTTATGTAGTGATGTATAATAATAATAATCTATACTATTAGACCTAGTTCCAGTTCCCTGGTTAGCAGCAGGCACTGTGTGGGTGAATAAACACGTTTTTATCTGTATAAATACATTTTACTAAGTGTTGTAGGACACAGCTCTGCAGCTCAATTTGCTGTCTAAGCAATCTGAACTCTTCCTTCAGTTAGAGAATCCCAGGAACTCTGTGCTCTGATATCCTCGAGCCATGTCATTGTTGTTTCTTCCCTCACCCAAATAAACCAAAACCAAAAGCATCTCACTGCAGTCGCTAACTGCACTTTGAAAATATTTGCTTACTTTTAAATTATTCTGCGATATAAATGGAAATCTCATTGTTATTAACAGGTTTTGAATTATCCACATAATTTAAAATAAGTAGGAAATTAGAGTGTATTAGCTCATGGTGCTTTTCTGGTTTTTTATCTTGAGGAATACTTCAGAACAAGGATTTTTCAGCTAGAGTGGGTGCAAGATCTATCCTTCAAAGGAAGGATAGACCCGTAAAAGTACTGTTTCTTTTTTCTTTTTTTTTTTTCCCCCCAAAGGGGTATTTAGTTACGAACAAAAACCAGGCATGGGGAAGATGAGATAATATGCACCACTCATTAGCAGGATTTTTCCAGGGGATTTTCCTCCAGCCAGAACTGGCGTGAGAGGTCAGTCCTGCCAATCCTCCAGGTCTGAGCTCTGTTATCTGGAGGACAATGAGCTCAACGAGCTTTATTGGCTCCACAGGAATAATTATGCAGCCCCTGAGCCTGCGGGGCAGCAGGGGAGAGCAGGACTCGGGCTCCTTCCCACTGCCCTGCCCTCGCCATCTGCTCCGTGCTGCTTATCTGGTGCTCAATCCCCTGGGGCTGCAGGACCCACAGCTCTGGTCCTGGGGCCCTGGGCATCAATCCCTGCCCGTGGCAGGGCAGCCCAAGCCCCCAGCTGGAACACCTGCCCGTGCTCCTGGGAGAGCAGATCATGGCTGTGGAGTTCCTTTCCTGTCTCTGTTCAGGTTCTCTGAGCAGGGAGCTGAGATTGATGCCTTCTCCCAGCCACCTAGAAACAGAGACCAGACAGGAGTAAGGGAATAAAGGCAGGGATTTATTTGAAGAGCCTAACACCTTCAAGTTACACCAGAGGCTGCTCCCATAAAATGGACCCCAAGGTGGACCACAGGTCACGAGTTCTTGACACTGATATAGGTTTGGTCCATTTGCATATCAGCATAAATTCACCAATTAAAACTTTAGCTCTCTTCAATTTCTCCACCTCTTTCATGGTCCCAGTTTACACCTTTTGGGCCTAGGACAGCCCGAGTGTCCTTGAACAGCTCAGAGAGGCGTTGTTGTGTCTGTCTGGCCTAAGAGAGCAGCTCACGAGCTACAAGAAACTTCAGAGTTACACACTAGGCAGTACAGGATTTGAAAAATATAGAAATTAAAACCTAAGGCATCAAGATGGGTTCAGGAGAGCATCTCGTGGTGCCTGCACTCTCCTGTGAAAGAAGCATTTCCTCAGGTTCTTGCTGTGCCCCTGCACTCCTGACATGGTCTTTGTGCCCTTCCTCACCCCCCGATGCCCAAAATAGTGCTGAAAGAGGAGCAGAGCGGGGCTGATGGTGCCTGCTCTCCTTTGTGTGTCTGGCAGTGAAAATACACTGGGAAACTCAACTTCTGTGCTAGATAAATCAACTGAAAGGTAAAATAGTGACAAAACATGGTATAACATGAAAAAACACCTTTCACCTTGATGATCTATGAGTGTAGAATAGTAAAACCATGGATGGGGGAGAGCCAGTGGACATTTGGACTTCAAAATCTGTGAGGAAAGAAAGGCTCCTCTAAGAACCTGTGAAGGAACCTGAAGCAGTGGTAAGAAGTGAAAATGTTATCACAGATTTGAAATAGGTTTAGAAGAAGAAACCGGGGTAGAAATAACTTCTTATCAGAGTAAAAACTAAATATCAAGAAACAAGTGGTGTTTACTATCTTCTTGAGTGATCTGGAGGTGGAAGCACTTGGTGAAGATGATGAAAGGACTATTTCAACTTAAAAAGTTGGGATTCTGCAGTGAACAGGCAGTGTAATGGATGATCGTAAGTTCAAAGCAGCACTGGGAGAAATTACTCTTATATTTGTCTTTTTAAACTAAAAATAACTGTTCTGCAGAGAGGACTGTCTTGCTGAGGCAGGCTAGTAAATAATATCTTAGCACAGAGTCCAACAGCATGCCAAAGCAGATGGTGTCCATTCAAAATTCACTCAGAAAGGAGCAGCTTTTTAAAATATTGCTGTATTCCATTTCTCTTTCCACTTCACCTCTCCACACTCTCAGATGTGTCTCAGATGGAAGGAAATAAAGAGCTGCTCAAGTGGCTGTGCTGGGCTCCCATCTTCTCCTGGAGCTTCCAGGAGGGCTGGGGTGCTCGTGCCCACGCCGTGTGTTGGAGCTGGGGCTCTGGTGAGACACCAAGGGGGTTACAAAGGGTCAGAGCCTGCTCACTCTGGGGTGCTGATCATCCCCTGCTGCCAAGGCTTGCTGTGTTTTTGTGCCTGCGACTTTGAGCCTGGGGGTTTGCCTGTGGCTGGGCTGTGCAGGTGACCTGGCCCCCGGGTTCCTCCCTCTGGAGACCCAAAGTTCCCAGTCGTGCAAAGATGTTGAGAGAAGCTGTAGCTCTGCAGATGGGGAATGCTCTGAATTTCCCCAGCCAGGTGACACATTTATCCCCCTGCATGGTGTGGCAGGGCATGGTGCAGCCTTTCTGTAAATAAAGGGGGCCTCTAACGAAGATGGGGACACGTTTTTACCTGGGACGAGGTGTAATGGTTTTAAACTAAAAGAGGGTAGATTTAGATGAGATAAAAGGAAGAAGTGTTTTACAACAAGTGTGCTGAGGCCCTGGCACAGGTTGCCCAGAGAAGCTGTGGCTGCCCCATCCCTGGAAGTGTCCAAGGTGAGGTTGGACAGGGCTTGGAGCAGCCTGGGACAGTGGAAGCTGTCCCTGCTCTTGGCGTGGATGAGATGCCCTTTAAAGGTCCCCTCTAACACAAACTGTTCTCTGAGTCTGTGGTGGAACCTTTGAAATGGGCTTGTCAAAACTGCATGAAGTGATCCTGCTCTTTACATAAAATTTAGTGTTTGTAAATGTCTTGCTCTTGATGGGTATGGATCTGTCCATTCTTCAGTCAGATGTGCTGTAAAGCCACTAACTCAGTGTTTGTAACTTCTCTCAGCCACTTTAATATGTAACTTTTGCACTCTTTTTATCTACCTATTTATTATATATCTATTTATTATTATAACATCCCTGGAGTGGTGAGAAAAATCTGCCCCTCATTTTCTCCACACCACCCAGTGTTAACAGGAACTCATAAAATATTTCAATAATGGCAAAAAGCAAAAATCCAGTGCAGCCATTTCAACTTTTTGTCAAGAATTTTAAACTTGGCGGATAAATTATTTGGGGAGAAATGCTGAGAAGCAGTTGCAGACAAGCAGAAAAAAATCCGTGTGAAACCCTAAACCTGAGCAGCCTTCCATCATGGAGCTCAGCTTTAGCCCACCATGAACTAAACTTCCCTTTCTCAAATGTGCAGATATCAGGAACCTTATCAACTGCTGGCAGGCTGCAGGATTACATGTAAATGAAGTGTATCAAAGAGTCGAGTTAGGTAGCCAACATTAGGATCTAAGAACCTTATTCTTGCCTACTTGAAAGCCCTTCATAATGGATTAGAAACAAGAAATTACATCTCTTAATACCAGCTGAAATTCGAAGTGTCTCTTTTGCTTCTAGTGAATTTTAATATTTTGAGAGTAAATGGTACTGGGGATTTCCTTCATTTTAGACAACCCTAGTCACGGAGGTTTGCAAAATGATGCGTTCATTTCACAATCAAAATGAAAGCCATAAGGCTGAATTTTGTAGGAGACTCGGTAGAGTTGTTGGCAAATGTTATTTTTAGCACTGTGGAGCAACAGAGATCTTTACAGTCTTGGCATTTCTTGCAGTTTTAAAATGGAGAACAGCTCTTGAAATGTCTGCTTTTCCCTGAATTTTCATCCATATCATGAGCTTCTTCATGAAGTTTTTGCACTGCTCCTGGCAGCAGGTAGTGATTCAGTGCCAAGCAGTGCAGAACTGCTCCATTTTACACTGTTTCTGCAGAAGGCTCTTTCTTTCAAAAAAGGAGGTGCTGGAAAAATGGCATCTGATCCTAACATTCATTGTTTGGGCTGTTTCCAGTTGTGTTGTTCAGTGTGGTGTAAAACGAACAGTAGATAAGGAAAAAAAAAATTGGGCCAAAAGTCCACTGAGCATTGTTTTATAGACCTCAAAATGAGTGAAAACCAACTTCTTTTCTTCTAAGCACGTTCACAAAGGCCTTCTTTCTCCCGAAAGCAGAAGGTGGTGATTGCCACAGGGGATACCTGGTGTCACAGACGAGTGGCAGTGTGCTGCAGGAATTCAGGAGTGGTCTCGGGGCTCCTGGCGTGAATCCAACTGCGCCGTGTGACCAGGAGTAAGGCAATTAACTTGGTGTTTTCAGACAGGGCTGCTGCGACACATTTAAACTCACAGGGAGCTGAAATGAGTTTGTCAATTTGTCTTTAATGCCCAGGCTGGAAGAGTTTTCACACATCTCTGTCTTAGCTGCCTTTATGTAAAACAGGACTCACTTGTAAGACTGCTGAGAGCTGGGGGAAGCTATGGCTCAGGGATGGTGCCAGCCAGGGTTTCTCAACCCTGCCTAAATTCTGCAGGAAGAGTGTCTACTGCCCATCCCTAAACAGTGCTGTGCAATCAGTAACAAGCACAGCACATCCTGAGTGGTCATTTATCTCCCCATTTCCCCTCCTCCCCTTTTATTCACTCCCTGCCTGTGTGCGCGGGGATTTGCCTGGCCTTGCTTTGCTTTCCTTGCCGTATTGTTTCAATTATCAGACAATCCCTTTTCACCTCCACTTGACTTACACGCGGGTATGACTTACAGCTGGGACAATGCACTCATTCTGGCATTGTGGGCCGCCTTCTGCTGCTTTTTGGACCACCAGCTAAGACTGAGGAGGAGTAGAAGTCTCAGCAGCATCGTAACAGGCTGAACTCCCCTTCTTTCCATTGCATCCAAAGCTTACAGAATACCTGGGCTTAGTTCTGCAAGGCTCTGGCCTCTAAAACAAAACAAGCATCCGGGTCCTGCCCCCTCAGCGGGTGAGATCCACGGAGGGCCATCTCTGGTGCCATATTTAGGCAGGAGACAAAGCTGAGATTGATTCAGTCCCAGCCTTCACATGTGCTTCCTTTCCGTAAGTCATGCTTTCCCTGCTTCCCCGCAGCCTGGCAGCTGCAAGGGCTGGTTGCTTGGTGACGCTCTCGCAGCACAAAGAGCTCTCAGCTGGGAGGCCGGGGCTGTCCGCCACAAACAGCTGGGGTAATTTTATTTGTCTTTCTCTTGTTCCCGGTAATTGCAAGGACTCGAATCAAAGTCAACGTAATAGAAAAGGGAGCACCAGCAGATACTATTTATGGCTTCTTTAACATGCGTCTTGTTCTTCCCGAGTCAGGGGAGTGACAGCGTGTGCCAGCAGTGGCCTGTTAGTTCGGAAATGCAGGAAGGAAATTAAAAGGTGTGATTTCCACTGCTGGTTCAGGCAGGCTTTTACCAGGTTCTGTATAAAAGCAACATGTGAGACAGGGATTTGGATTTATGAATCATTGTTCCTTAATCCAGTGTGCGACTGCCTGCCTGTTCATTCTTTGTAATAATCCTGTGCTGTGCAGGTCACATCTCTGAAATAGCTGTGAATGACTCCTCCTCTGCCTCAGAAGAGCACACTGCTCCTCGGATTTTGTGAAAGATGAAACAATCAATGATATATTGGTTCTAGTCAGGTGTTAATGGCTTTTTGGCAATTTATTTCTGCAAGGTGCTATGTGGTAAGCAAACAAGTAAATCCTGAATGTTTACAGTTCACTGATGAAATGCACACTAACACGGATAAGCTGAAGTATGAATGTATGAAGGATCTGCTGTTAAACTCAAGACCAGAAAGTGTTGTTGGTTTCTGCATTTAGCCCTGAGGTACCAAGAAGCAAAACTACCTTTTGAGAGTTTGGGCTGCTCTGCTCCCAGGGCTGAAGTCAAGAATGATTGAGGAACGTGAACTGAAGTGGAAACGTACCTGCCTAACTCGGTGTTAAATGTAGCGTGCAGAGCTGCTGACGGAAAGGGCTGCGTTGGTGTGATCTCCTGATCTGATTGTAGGAACGAGGACTCTGAATTTCAGTGCCTCACGCTCACGAGCTGTGACAGCAGGTGTGGTAGCGGGCACCTGGGGGTTTTGGACCTTTTATTTGTGCCCACATGCCTCCCCAGGGCCTTATTACATGAACCTTTTCAGTGAAGGAACAGCAGCCGGGGTGGAATTTCTTAATAAACACATGCTTAAGCTATAGTCTCTTTTTTGACCTGAAAACATTTTGTCACTCTAATACAGGCACTCATGGCACAGTTTTCATCCCTGAGCTGGTGCTTCCCAGCTACTTTTTGCAAGTGTGGTATTTGCATGGATTTTGCTGATTCCAAGTCTGGCAGCTTTCCTCACCGATTACTTCCCGATGCGCTGCTCCGGATGTAAATGTATCGAGACAATAATCGGGGCAATCCTGTAGCTCACGCTTTGGGGTTTACAGGGATCACTGAAGGGATCAGGAAGGAATTGGCCTTTCCAGGCAGCATCGTGCAGAAAGATGTAAGTACATTGGTGAAGGAGGAGCTTCCCTGTGTGCTGAAACATCAGCTATTAGCCCCTCTCAGAGGCTGTGCGTCAGCAATGAACTGATCCTCTGTGTCAAATCCTTATGGAAATGCAGCAGCCTAATCCCCTTGCCCTAATAGGAATTTCACACCTTAATCCTCACTGTGTTCAGGGGCAGAGACATTCCTAGCAGGCAGTTCCACGAGTCCACCCTTTTTGAGGAAAATCACTGTGTGTAAGTTTGTGGTAGTAGGGAAACCGTAGTCTCCGATTTGTGGGGAAGACTGAAGCATGTCACTAATAAAAGAGAGGGGATTATGTTCCTAAATTGTCAGTGGATTTCAGAGGATTTGCCACACCAAATGAGACCATTAGCCTACCGAGTCCTTCATTTTGCCCCTGGCTGACTTTGCTTTAGCTGGAAATGCTCCCTGGGCAATAGAGTAGGGTCTGCAGGAGTGGAGGGAGTAGGATTCCCTCCTGAGCCCTGCAGCAATCCAGGCTGTGCCCTGCAGCTTGACACAGCTCCCCGAGGCCTGGGCTTCCACTCTTCGGGTTGGAGGAAGTGTCCATCAGTGCAGGTGGTGTCATTCTGAATAAACCTGTAATTTACATTGTTATGTAACCTCGAAGAAGTACTAAAAGGGCTGAGGTACAGCACGTGGCAGGGACTGGCAGTGCCTCGAACTCACCTTTTTCTATATAGGTATGCATTAATCTCTCAGGCATGGAGACTTATTTCTTGCCCAGCTCAGAGCCTCACCCAAAGCTCACTGAAGTCTGTAGAACACTTCCACAGGCTGTGACCAAAGTCTGATGGTCCAGTGCCTCCCATGACAGGGGAAAGACCAGCACTGCCCCTGAATTGTCACCTCTGAAAATAAGGATGGAAATAAGGATATTCCCTGTGGTTCCCCTCGCAGCAGGGAGCTAATCCCCTCACAGAGGCTCCTTTTCTCAGCCTCAGAAGGGCCACATTTGAATCTCCTGTGCTCCTGGTTGTGGAGATAATTTTGGCTGCCAGTTAAGCACCCCATCCTGTTTGCCCTGCCTCCTCATGCCCTGAGCAGGGTGGATCTCACCTGGGATCAACCCCTGCCCCAGAGCACGATGTGGGCACAGCTTTACAAGCAGCAGTGCTTAGCTGGCCATTTGGAAGAAACCTGTGTAAATGTGTCCTGTTTTTTCCCCTGCCAAAGCTTTTCCAGACCAACCTTTTGTTTCACTTCGTTCCTCGCTGCAGAAGTTTGTTACTCCCTGCCTGCTCTCTTGTTGAGGCTCCAGCCCCCCTTGGCTGCTCTTTGTCTGCCCCGTTGTTTCTCCACGCTGCACTTTGGACTTGCTTTTCACTGGTGCACGGATGAGGCTCTTCAACACTCAGGCCTTTATCCCCATTCTAGCAGAGTCCTTTCTCCCCATGCAGCCCTTGCAGCATTTGCATCCCAAATGCCAGCACACCGACTCAAATCTGCTGCTACACAAACTAAGCCTTGATTTTAGTTTTTCTCCCCCCCCCCAGGCCAGCTGGCTCTAGAAAGTTTTCTTCTTTCTAACTCTAAATGCTTGTGTTGTTTTTAATTGAATTTGACTGTAGCTCACTTAAAGTTTGTGGCTTTTCCCTGAGGAATGATATCACTGTCCCAGCCAGCTCCTGAGGAGCAAGGAGTGGAAAAACCTACTTTATGACAAGCTGTAATTTAAGAGTCAGCAATGTCTGATGTAGCAAGAAATGCAATTTTGGAAGGGAAACCATTACCCGGTCATTTAAATGCTTCTGTCATTTGGAATAAACCCATCTGTAACAGCAAAGGTCACAGCATCCCCAGGAGCTACTTTTATTTTGTGTTGTTTTACTCGTCTCTAGCATGGAGTTAGTGACCTGTGTGCGGGTCTGTCCCCTCCTGCAGATGTCCCTGCCCTGGCTGCATTCAGTCTGTGATGTTAAGGAACCCCTGAGAAATCCAAAGAGAGCTGTGGCAGTAATCAAGTCTCTGGGTGGATCCCCTGCAAATGCAGCCTTTTCTAATGGTTTTGATAATTGCACGTCATTTTTTCAGCCTGACTAAAGCAATTCTGATATTTTCTGGTCTTGATGCCCTGCATCAGCATTTTCCTGTACTAAAGGTGCCTAAGCAGAGCCTGTTCTCTGTTGCCCAGTGCTGTTTCAGCACTTTCTGCTTGTTCTCCCATAAAAACAGTGCATCTTGTTGAAGGCAGAAATGGACATGGCTGGAGCTGCCTCAGCCTTATTTCAGATTTTAAATAATATCTGTAAGAGGGAAAATATCCAAGCTTAGGGAGAGACTGAGCTCTGTGGCACTTTGCAGGTGGGGACCTCAGCCCCAGCCTGGGAACGTCCCCAGTGCCACAGTGCTCCTCTGTTCACACATAATGTGTTAATTCAGCCACCAGCCAGGCATTAACAAGCTCCCATATCAAATAGCTGGAGCCTGCCAGGGCCAGGCTAAAGCTTCCTGCCTTGCCTGTCGAGTTACAGCAGCAGCAAGTGCTGATTCATCTGATGGAGGTTGCAGGTGGTACCTGGCTGAGTGTGGGTGTTGGTGTGCATGGCT
This sequence comes from Platysteira castanea, assembly GCA_013397175.1. Classification (NCBI taxonomy): domain Eukaryota; kingdom Metazoa; phylum Chordata; class Aves; order Passeriformes; genus Platysteira; species Platysteira castanea. The sequence goes on from VYXC01009489.1 coordinate 774,841, forward strand.
CACACCGCAGCAGGCTTGGGAAGTGTGGAAAATGAGCACCCTAAACACAAATAGCCTCAAGGTTTTTGTTGTCTCCATCAGGCTGATGCCTTAGGTTTTAATTGCTATATTTTTCAAATCCTGTACTGCCTAGTGTGTAACTCTAAAGTTCCTTGTAGCTCATTAGCTGCTCTCTTAGGCCAGACAGACACAACAAAGCCTCTCTGAGCTGTTCAAGGACACTCGGGCTGTCCTAGGCCCAAAAGGTGTAAACCAGGACCATGAAAGAGGTGGAGAAATTGAAGAAAGCTAAAGTTTTAATTGGTGAATTTATGCTGATGTGCAAATGGACCAAACCTATAACAGTGTCAAGAACTCGTGACCTGTGGTCCATCTTGGGGTCCATTTTATGGAAGCAGCCTCTGGCTCCCCAGGGTGTGCCTTGAAGGCCTTCAAATAAATCCCTGCCTTTATTCCCTTACTCCTGTCTGGTCTCTGTTTCTAGGTGGCTGGGAGAAGGCATCAAGGCTGCAGCAGTAGGGGTAAAGAGGGGTGGTGAGCTGGATTTGCAGCACGTGCCCCTGGCCCTGCTCTCAGGATGAAGCAGTGTGAGCTCTGTCCTGGCATGGGATCCAGAGTGGTGTGTGCTGACAGCCATTCCCAGCAGAGCTGTGCCCCTGGCATCCCTGGGACAGCAGATATTCCAACAGCCACTGCTGCTGCACTGTTCTGTGGGGCCCAGAGCACATCCTGTGCCTGCCACATGGTGCAGAGCAGGCCCTCACCACGCTCTCATCTGCCTCAGCCGTGTTCCCCTGGCCTTTGCACACCAGTAATGCTGGTGCCAGGTCACAGGGGCTCTGACTGCTGTCATTTGGGGACCACGCCTCAATATTTGAACTGCTTCCCGAGCAGGAGAGCAACCTCTGTGCTGCTAACAGCAGAGACAGGAGGCTGCATCCTCAGCCGCATCAATTACCAGTTAAGTGTATTTGCAACCACTAGGCGTGATACTCGAGGTTTCTGTCCCCTTTCTTCCTCTGAGCTGGGAGCAAGATGCTGAGCTCTCAGTGGAGAGCTGTGAAAGAATGACTCGTGGGCAGCACCCATGTAATTGATGGCACAGTGGTGGAGAGGTTATTTCTGGTAGCACTCAAAACAAACATATTCCCAAAGCACAGTGCAAGTGAGTCTAGACTTTGCAGAAATCCATTAGCAGGGCTGATATGGGAGTTGTCTGGCTGTCACGTTTTGGGCTATGTTTGCAAGAGAACTGTTAGAAAAATACATTCTTGACAATGGGATATCCCCAAAGCATGAGTTTGAGACGCTGTGAAGGGGAAGGTCTGAGGTGCTGTTTGCAGAGGAAGAACTCATTTAAGTCTGGGACGCTCTGTTAAAAACGGTGCAGATTTATTGACTTACACTGGCTGATAATCTGTTCCTAAAGCTACTTTTAAAACCAGAGTAATGTAGTTCATATTGCTTTCCCTTGTCCTTCCTAACAGTGTTGCTTCTGTCCCTTGTTTAAGTGCTAACAGTTTAAAAATGCATTTGGAAAGGGAGTACAGAGGATTTTGAGCATGATACTGTTAACAGGAGCATTGTTCTGCCAGTCTCAGAAATTACCCAGCTTTCTCTCAGGGCAAATCTGCCATTTTATCCACTTAGGCACCAGACAAAACAACCTTTACTATTTTCTCCCTGCCAGCATCTGAGGCAGCTCCAGGCAGGAGGCTCAGTGTTTGTCCTCTTCGTGGCTGCAGAGGAAAAAATAAAACGTGCAGAAGAAAAATCCCTCCTAATTTTTCCAGCCCGAGCAGCTCAGGATGATTTCTAAGCGGCTGCATCCTTGCAGCAGAGCTCCCTCCGCAGAGGGGAGGTGAGGGCGGTGGGGCTGCCGGGGGCTGAGCACGCAGCATCCCGGTGGAGCGGGGCTCGCAGCCCTGCCCAGCAGCGGGGATGTAACCGAGCTCCGGCGCATCCTTTGTCTGAGGAACTGCCTCAGCCCGCCGGGAAAGCTGAGCCGCTCGGGCTGTGGCCGAGGAGCTGCATTTCACAGGAAAGAGCTCCAAGAAATAACTTCTCCTGCTTGCCTTAGAGGGGAAATTCTCCTCGGAGGTGTTTCCCTAATTCCCTCGTTTTCATTCTGTCCGTGCCCTTGGACTGTCAGCCACCCAAGCTCCTGCTGTCCAGGGTGTTCCCTCACCCAGGACACGGCCCCTTTTCCTCTGCTGCATCACTGGAGGGTGAGACAAGCACCTTTTGAGACCCTGCTTTGGCTCAGTAATTCACGGGGATGTACTGAACAGCAGATGGGAGCAGTGAGGAACGCTGCGAGTCCAAATCTCATCTGGGAATCTGTAGGCAGAGCTGGGCTTCATCAATCCAACCATTTGTCTGTCTACCTGCAGAACACAAAACAATCTCCTGATTCCAGGTCTCCTCCTCTCCTTTGGAGGTAATTTTCAGATTTTGCCTTGACTCCCTGAGCAGACATCTGCTCCAGCTTGAGCTTGGCTTCTCCACTGTGCAGGGGCTGTTAGCAAGCACGAGTTGTCAGTGTGGCAGCAAGTGACAGGGACATGAACCTGGCCAGTGGGACTGAGGAAAAGGCTGAAAGGAAAATAGGAAAATGTCTGACTCGAGAGGATGAGGGCATTATATTGAACTTCCAAATATAAATGTGTGTAGCAAAAGGCTCGGTGTGCCTGCCCTGGAGCTGCCACCTGTAGCATCAAGAGCTGCAAATTGAGGGCATGGCCCCAATCTGGGTGTTTGTAAACTTGACACACTTGTAATCTAGCGAGAGTTTAATCCTATTAGTGGAGGGGCTTGTTTATTGCCCAGCTGGCCACAGAGCCCCTGATTTTCTGTCTTCCTTTGCAGTCTGCCCTCACTTTGTGCTGGTGGAAGTGGCTGAGCAAAGCCTGGGGCTGCTGGCAGTGGGGTCTGAGGAGAGCTCTGCTGGTGTGAGGTCCCCAAAGATGGAGCAGATCAGGGCTCTTCTGCCTTGCTGTGGTAGCAGTGCTCTGCAGACAGCCCTGGGTCACCCAGGTCATTGCCGAGGTGCTGCAGCAATTCACAGGAGCACGGTTGGCTGGCAGGTCAGAAGCTGCAGCTTCCGTGTGCCTGTGCAGGGAGACAGGTAAGGAAAGAGACATTTCTGCACACCCCAGTGGGCAGGGAATTAAAACATACATCTGCACAGGTGAATGGAAGGGTGCCCAGGGGATGTGCTGACCCCTTCTTGCAAAGAGAAATAAAATTGTTGTAGAAGGCCAAACGCTCGGGTTCTCTAAATCCAGCACGGCCAGTGAGCTAGACTGGGAAAGTTCATCTTCTTGTGGAGCTCAAAAGGGGCATCATAAGGTCCAAAAGTGCATTTCCATAGGTATAAAGGGGTGTCCAGTCTGATTATTATTTCAGCCTTCTCAAACAGGTCGCCTGTATTCGCTCGCTGGAGCAGATCTCCAGTCTGAGGGCCTTGGGGAAGGTGAGCACTTGTTCTGTCAGGGGTTTGTCTCTGGGGCACCAGGGCAGTGAGCAGAGCCATGTGCTTGGCACCTCTGTCTGTGGATCAGTGCTGCTCTAAGAATTGGCACTGCCTGAATTATAACCAAGATACCAGATCTTGGAAGTTACCAAAAAAAACCCCAAACAACCTGTAGGAGGCAAGTATCCAGTGCCTTTTTGACCTGCTATAGTGAATTTGGCCAGATTCTCCTCCCTCTTATTGCAGCTTTTATATAAAATCGGTGGCCTGAAAATGAAGCTCAAATAGGCTTTGGCCCTTGAACACAAGTAATAAAATTCAGTTATATGAAAGAACCAACATTTACCTTATGGGGAGATGTTACAATAATTCCTCTTGCTTTCTATCCCTCTCTTTCTCCCTAGAATAAGAAAGAATATGGATATTTTAGTACACAGGATACCAAGGCATGGGGCTTGGATGCTTTTGGTTTTTTTTGGTATCTCTTCAGAAGAAAAATGTAGTGCAGGAAATTTTAAGTGATGCACTAAGTTAATGCAAGCTAGTCTTGTTTATTTGCCTGATGTAATGGAATAAAATAAAGCAGTGGAAAAGGAGCCAAGTCATTTTCTTGCAGTCTGCAGGAGGGAAGTTGAGTGCATCTGGAAGGCAGCAGTGTGGAGACAGAGTGTTTGTAATTGAGCTGGCACATGGCACAAGAAATGTTGTGGCAAATCTGCGTCAAAATAAGGGCGGTGTCAAACTGGGCTAGAATTCAGTAATCACAGGTGCCAAATGGATGAATTTAAGTTCAAAGTTTAGAATTGTTGTGATTACTGTGGTTATTCTGGGTTCCTTTTTCAGACGGTCCCAGCAGGCGGCATGAAAGATTAAAAATTTTCCTGTAAGGACACTGATAGGGAAAGACACTTTCTCCTGCAGGAATTCAGAGTGGGATGTTGGGGAATATTGATGAAATGGAGAAGTACTTGTGATTCAGTTCAACATAGGACACTCTTCAAGTTTTCCAGCCCTCAAAAGCCGAGTGGTAACTTTGGTAACTTGCATAAATGGATTTATGACTCAACAAAACAGGTTTACTTTGAGCACACCTTTTAATTTGGAGGGAAAAGAGTATCTTCCAAAACAGGCAATTAGTCAAGTGTAAGAACACCCCAGGCACCTCATGCTTGATTAAATTATTTAAGGGTGAGTGAGACCAAAATCCAGGGAAATCAAGTACATTTGGAGAATAAAGAGACCTCGGTGCTGGATGTGGGCAGCGATGCTGCACCCTCAGGAAGGACATCACCAGTGCAGCTCAGGTGCTTTACAAACGAAGCATGTGTGGGTAGGAGATGTCACGCTGGTCCTAAAAGCAGCCAAAACCCTTTCCCTCACTGATCTCTTTTTACTTTGCACCCTCAGCCCTCTCGGCTGGTCCAGGTCCCCCGGCAAGTAACACAACTGCGAGGTTTCAGCTTCCCCTCCTCCCCTGCCCAGCTGAGCAATCCTTTCCCACACCCCTCTCGCTTCCCCCACTAATGTAGCCTGGTTCCCTACAGTCCTTGGAAGGTTTATTTCTATTTTTCCTTGTCAATTACCTGGGCTCCCAGCTGCATTGTGCTGAACTGCTGCACCGTGTGCACTCCATACCTGTTCGAAATTGCTCTTCCTGGACAAAGCACGTGGGCAAACTTCATTTATCAAAGTGAGGGCTTTGGGGAGAGCACTATTAATCTCCACCTATCCCTGGAGGACTTCCAGGTGGAAATGGGCCTGTAGGTGTGAGCAGCTGACATAACTTGGTTTTTTTCACTGCTCCAAAATGAACAAAGAGTTCCTTGTGGGGGAGGTGTGCATGGAGAGTGCAGGATGAAAGGATGAAAGGAGAGGGCAACAAATGGGCTGGTGACCTAAAGCTTGGGATCATCACTTGCCACAAGTGTGGCTGGGTAGAGGAGCCTGTTTATCATTAGTTTGTCAGAGGGAACAGAATGAACTGAAAAAGCAGGAGAAGGGAATTAGCTAAAATGGAGTCAGCTGTGCTTTTCCAGCATCCTTGGCGAACACTGAAGCTCGATGTTTAGTAGAAGATGCTTTTCAAGCTGTTTTTGTGGTGAGATGAATGGCCTTACCTGTTCCTGGAGCACCTGGATGCACGGGGAATGTCCTGCCCCTCCTGACCCAGTCTCCTGGGTGCTGGAAAGGTGGATGGCCTCACCCCACCAGGCTGGTGCTCACCGAGGCACTGCCTGTCCCCCTCAGGGGTGGCCACAGGACACTGGTGTGGTGTCTTTGCCTTTATCAGGATCTCTGGGGCTTGGTTTGTGTCAATGCTCCTTCGTGCTGTGTAGATTGGGAACAAGCTGGGTTTTGTCACCTTCAGTGAGAGAGCAAAATGGTTGAATTTAGCTACATTCAGCCAGTTTAGTGTCTGTGCTTTACTGCCCAAACAGCAAGCTGGCTGAAGCCCACCCAGACAAGATTCTGGCTGCAGTCGTGGGAGGGATCTGGACCTGTTCTCCTGTGCTTGTCTCAGGGAACAGGCTTTGTGTCTGTGATATCCTGTCCCCGGGGACTCCCGTGGCCATCTGCTGCTGGGGAGCTGGGTCTGTGTGCTAATCCAGCCCTTTGGAACCTGGCAGCCTGGGCTTTGTTCTCTGCTCTTCTGCCTGGAGAACATCTCAAGAGCGGGGGAAAAAAGGTGCAAGGCTGTAGTTTTCTAAAACACTTTTTTCCTTCTCTTTTTCTTTCCCTGCTCCTCTGTTACAAAATCAGGGTATTGACTTGGATTTTCAAAGCTGCAGGTAGTTTGGGACAGGAGTTCCTGAGAGGGCTCCTCTTACCAGCAAGGATCAGGCAGGTGCCCTGAGGGCTTCCCAAATCCAATACCTTGGGGGTAACTACTTCGAAGGCCCTCACGTTTGGACACTGCCTTCCCAGTGGCCTGAAACACATTGGAAAAATGTCAGTGGTGCTGCTCACTCTTGTGTTTCCCTGGGCATGGTTGGGTGTCCATGAAGATGGTAACTTTATATCTGTGTCTATGTCTATATCTATATCTATCTATATCTATATATCTATCTATAGCTATAGCTATATCTATATCTAATCTATATCTATATCTAATCTATATCTATATCCGTATCTATATCTATATCTATATCTATATCTATATCTATATCTATATCTATATCATCTATATCTATATCTATATCATCTATATCTATATCTATATCTATATCATAATCTATATCTATATCTATATCTATACACACATATATGCGTGTGTCCATGTATGTTTTTTTAATTAGTTTCTGTAAATCTGCCCTGCAGTGTGTTGGGAAGGGGATGTATTTTGTACTGCTAGAAATAAATACATACGAAATTTGTTTATTAGATTTCTCTTAGGGAAACAGCCTAAAATTCATGTGTTAAATTGGAGTGCAAAAACACATATGGCATTTGATTAAAAAAGACAGAACTCTGCAAGTGTGTTGATTTAAATTATTTTGATACATTCGTGGAGCTTTAAGTTCTAACATGGGTCATTAAAGCCACAGTGGTTTCTGCAGACAGGAATCTATTTCTTTATAGGAACTAATTTGATGGAGGACCTTCAGCAGCTGCTTTGACATTTTGTCCTTGAGGATCTGATGGTGAAACCATGTCCTCATTCCCTCTGGGATATTCTAAAATATTATATTGTGTGTTCTTTCAAGATGTGAAATCATCTCGGTGTACTTGCACGTAAGGATATAAATATACATGAAGTATATAAACATAAACACACACGTGCAGCTCTGCAGACACCACCTTTTATGCATTTTCAGGTGGCTCTTCATGGGATTAGCTTGGGCTGTGGAGTGAACTGAACCATGGGGCTCTACGTCCTTCTTGCTGAGCTCTCAAAAGCTGGGAGGCTTCTTTGGTGGGTGGAACAGCAGGTTGGGGATGATGTGCTGCACAAACTATGATGGTTTGCATTGTCTGATTTTGCAGTGGTGCACTGCAATGGCCACCCATGAGCCAGCCTCTTAACTCAGAGAACGAAAAATTGGTGGTGAGCTTTAGTTTCTCTTTGGTGCAAATATGTGTTTTTCTTAATATTTTGCCAAATAATAACCTGCATTTCTGTGGATAAGACTTAATCCGTGGGTGAAAATAGGAGTCACAAGATCTGATTTCTCTGGGTGGAGTGGCTGTGGGTGTTGTATCTAGAAATCTGGATGGTGTAATTTGTAGGAATGGCCTGAGTGGAGCTGGGAAGACATAATATGGGATCATTCTTGTAGTGGAAAAGACATGGGCTGAGAAACCCAGGGAGGGAGAACTAAACTGGAAGCAACACACAGGATAAATAGGAGCCTGGGAAGATCATTCCTTGCTCGGGACAGGAGGGAATCACACCAGTCACAAACACGCACGCAGGGCTACATGCAATCATGGGTTATTAGGCACCATTGCAAAAGCAAAATGCTGGAGGAATTGGTACAAAAAGTGCAATAAAATATGCATCAGGATGATGAAATATGTATTGGAATGAGCACTAAGTGGGATGAGCACTATTCTCAACTGAGTGGTGGCCTTGGCAGTGCTGGATTAGTGGCTGGACTCAATGATCTTAAGGTTCTTTCCCAGCCTAAACCATTCTGTGATTCTTTCCTGTGAGGCAAATCAGACGGGCTATAACTTTGGTTGGTGAGTTTTTATGTTTCTTATTGCACAAAACGCTCCTTCTCCCTGTTGAGACTGTGCTTTAAAGGGGAATTTAGCCCCTCTCTGTCTCCCCTTCACAAGGAGGGCAGGCAGGGGCTGTCACAGCCCCCTGGGGAAGGACACGGTGCTGATGCAGGCTCCCAGCCACAGGGATGTGCTGGAGGTGAAGCGTGTCACACGTGTGCCCACAGTGGGAGTTGTTTCTGTGACAGTCTGCACAGAAAAAAGGGAGGAGAGATGAAATATCTTCTGTAACTCATTCCCACTCCAACATACCAAGAGAAAGAACGAGGCAAACCCCTAAAGGGGAAGCCCTGGGTTAAGTTCTGCCCTGCCTTGTGTCATCTTCAATTTTACTGAAGACATTAGAGTTGGACAGGGCAAAATGGAGGCGAGGCAAGGCTCTGCAATCCTGGCAGTGAAATGCAACTCCAGTGCTGAGGTCTCTGACTGCCAGCTCTTCAGTGTGATGTTAACTCTTGTAAGGTCTCCAGCCACAGTGAAAGGACACAGGGCTCTGAACACATCTCCACCAAACGAGATCTCTTCAGGAAGGAAACTCCAAGGCTCCTGTGGTTGTGTTTCTTAGTAGCTGTTGATGGTTTTGGCCATAATCCTATTGTAACTATTACTATTAATCATATTACTCTCATATTCCTGCAAAGCACCAGGGAATGTTTTCCTGAACAGATTAATCACTAATGAATTTGTAATCTGGCTTTGATCACTCATTCCTTTTGAATGCTGGTAGGTGGAGTTTACATGCCAAGATTTTCTGAATAATGAAGATGCTGCCTCTAAGGACCCTTTGGAATTAATTTTTTCAAATTTGGATCTAATATGTAAACTGGGCTCCCACAGTTGTCAAGAAGAAGGGACTCCAGCAAATTACACAGATATGGAGGCTTCCACGTGCTCCTACTGAAATAAAAAGCAACATTCCCTCTTCTTCCAGTAGAAAGCTGGAGCAGACAGGTAGAAGAACTTGCAGTCACAAAGGCAGACGGGCTGTTATCAGAGGAGTTTGAGTAAATAGCTCTTGAAAGGTTCAATCTCTGATCCTTCCACACCGTGGTTTCCAGCATGGAGCCCTTCTGCAATGTCAGCAGCACCTGACATCAAATATCCAGCCAATAACTATGGCCAGCTTTGACACAGCGAAGTATAAATCTCATGTTTGGTGAGGCAGAAATGTCGGAATACGGTCTGCACAATAGCCAAAGGCAGTGCAAATTGTAATTAAAAGCATTTAATTTAAGTTAATCTTCATTAGAAACATAATTATGTCCGCACACAAATTGCTTCAGTGTAATTGTCACAGTTGTAAATACCTAGTTCTATTAACCAGCTTTTCTGCAGGATAAACTGGCTGGGAGATTATCAACTGTTTTAGAGCACAAACCCATGAGTGTGTCTGTGGCACGTGTGTGTGTGGAACTAGAGCAAACTCACACCTTGGTCCCTGCAGAGTGGGACCAGCTCACACATCCCCTGGGGCTCCGAATAATCCCCTGTGCAGAGATGAGAGGATGCTGTCTTGGAAGTTCATTAATTTATTAGAACTTGTGTGTAGAGAAGCAGAACAAATGGCTCTCCCCCCAAAATCTTGGCTTTCCAAGGGGTGTTTTATCTGCAATGGCATCGGTTTGAGCCTTGTCCCTGTCGTGTAGGTTTGAGCATCTGGGAAAAGTCCACCTTCCATGAAGTTTTCTTTCTCTAATGTGATTATCAATGAAGTGAACGTGGGTTTGCTGTCCTGATGCCCACAGGAGAGCTGCGGGTTTTAGGAGCTGTGTTCCTCTGCTGGAGACAGGCTGAACTCTGCTGCTGCTCCAGGGCCATCTACCAACACATTCCCTGGAATTCTCTCCCTCAGGTCCTTGATTGCCATGGGGATTTGGGCCTGATGCCTCTTGAACTCAGCAGGGATTTTCCCCACGGAGCTCTGTGTGGTCAGAATCACCTCTGCTACAGAGGAGTGCAGAATGTAACGTGGGGTTCTGCTGAGGGCAGCCTGACCCGAACCCAAACAAGTCTGAGAGTGCAAGATTTATCTCAGGAAAGGAACAATTCAGCCTTCTTCACTGCCTCGGGAAACAACAGCACAAATACATGCAAGAAATCAAACAGCACTTGGGAGATGAGCAAAAATAATCTTGTAAGTGGACTTGAATGCTTGAAATGGATTGTCCCAACAACGTAGTTTGAAAGTAGGGGGAGCTTTTAACTCTTGTCAATGCTCTTCCCAAATAATCTGCACTGTTACTGCTAATTGGCATAAATCTTGCTCGTAATACCCATAGCAGAGATTTGCACAGAATCCATTGCTAATCCTATAAACTGGTGAGTTTGATAAAGTGGGCTGCTCTGGGCATTGCTAATTTTATTTTCATGCTTTCACTTGCTACCATTCATTAACCCCCACACGGCAGGCTGGGCTGTGTACACAAACAAGAGAGCAACAGTCATCTTATTAGGGGCTGCAGCCGTGAGTGGGAAATTACAACAGGATGAATATATACACAATTCAAATTGGATGCCTTTTCTTGTGTGTTCCTATGATGCTACCTGCTGAAAAAAAAAAACCCAAAAACCCAACCAAACCACCAAGTTCTCATCAGCACATTCCAAATTAAATCTGGTACAAGGAAATTTTACTTCGAATGGCATTATTTTTCACACGTACCCAAGACACCACAACGCGGGGTGCAGCTGCTCTTTGTTCCTCGTTATTTGTTTCAAAGTGGCTGTGTCACATTGCTGAAGTTCTGCCCCACACCAGGAGCAGCTCTCAAGCGTTGATCTCCTGTTGAGGCTCAGACCTGCTCCTGATTCTCACTGGGTGTGGTGCTCACCAGCATAAACCCCAAATTCCCCCAGATTCTGGGACATCCCTCATCAGCATTAGACGAGCTGCAGAGGCCTGAGTAAAAGCACCCCAGGGCTCTTCAGACCTGTCCCTTTAATGCAGAATTGGAGTGGAGCACTGTAGCACAGTGGCAGAGCTTACAATAGTGATGCTTTATTTCTGATTCAATATAGGTGAGTTGAAATGGGATTAAATGGGCACCTTAAATGGGATTACAAAGACAAAGGCTCAGGTCATAAATTCCCAGATTTCCATTTGTATCCTGAAGAGAAGAAAAAATCTGTTCTGGAAAAGACTGGAAACTTTTTCTGCCACTCGCTGGCCTGAACTTTACATGTAGTAGCCAAAAAAATGCACTCCTTGTTATGAGTCACTGTATTACTGATATAAAGCTTAGTTCTGTGACCACCTGGCAGTCCTAAAAGAAATGGATATGGATACAGTCTGGGTTTGCTTCCAGGGCAGGAGATCTGGGTGCAAAACAGCATCTCACTGAGAGGGCAGTGACCAGAAGAGTTTGGTTTGCACACCATGACCTGGAGAGCTTCCCCCTGCTCTCCCAGTGGCTCCGTGTGCCCAAGCTGGGATTTCCATGGTCAGAACCCAGCTGAATAAAGCTCTGACTTAATCAAACACACCCAGGAACTACGGGACCAGATCAGATAACCAGGGGAAAGGGACAGCAGAGTTCTCAGTGAAAATTGAAATATAAGTCAGCTTGGATAAGTGAATTTAATACTTGTCTTGGTATTACAAAGAAGTGAAAAGGAGTTGCAGAGAATTCATTATCTCAGGCTGATTTTCTAGGCAGCCAGTATTTTTCTTTTGTCTAAGAAGCCTGCCTTGGAACTAAAACAAGACAATAGTGCAGGTTATGTATTCTCTTGAGGAAAGAAACAAAATATTTAGCCTGGACTACATAGGGAGAAGAGCGTCAAGTTTTTAAAATTACTTCGGCGTGTTTGAGTTCAAGACAGCAAAAGCAAAGTGCTTGTTAAGCCCTTGTAGTGTGCAATATCATGGCTGAGTTGATGTTCCAGGAATTGACTGCACCAGCATGTTAATTGTCAGGACATGATTCCCTAATTCTTTTTTAAGGATGCTCGTGTGTCGCCTTATTTGGTTACAGATGTTTCACTGCCTGGGCACACAGGGGGAAACAAGAGAAAGGAAAACCGCGGTTGTTTCAGCACGGTGACCTTTTTGTGAACCCCAGCACCATATTCCGGATGGAAACATGTATCCTGAACATGTTTTCTTCAGAGACACCGCGGAAAATGTAGCACTGGTTTTGTTACAATTACCTCTCTCCGCTTATTCCCGCTATCCCATGCTTTGGAAAAGCTGTGTTTCCCTGGTTCTTGAACCCAGCTGGAATTGCAGACATTCAGTGTTTCCTAAAAAAGCTCAGCCCTGGCTGTCTGTGCTGGATGTTTATGGGAGTGCTGGAGCAAATTGAAAGCACGGCACTGAGGGGAGGGAGAAGGCCACGGGAGAGGCTGATACTGCTGGATTACCTGTCAGGAATGATCTGGGTCTGAGATGGAAGGGAAGGCAGCAAAGGGAGGCTGTGAAACGTTTGAGGGGGAAAAACTAAAAATACAAAGTTTCAGAAGTGCTGTCAGTGTAATCAGGGAGGAAAGCCCGACTGATGCCCTGTGGAATTCTTCAGTAGGTTTGCACCAAGAGGCTCACGTGCCAGGGTGGTTTTGGCCCTTCTATTTACATTCCTGTTCACAGCTGGATCCTCAGTCCCTATGCAATGCCTACATATCAATTTGTGTATGAGCAGCATTCCCATAGTGAGCAGACAACAAACCTTGTTTATTTCTTGGCATCCACGACAAAATTAAAAAACTCTGAAACAAAAAAAACCCCCAAACCCACAATGACAAGCCAACCAAAGAAAACACCTTCATCTTTTAATGGGTATTAATATATCAGCTTTGCTGAACCTAACGAAGGGTTATTTAACATCCTTTTGTTTAACTGTAGTTGCAAAGTTACTCATCTCCACAGCCACAAAGAAGACTCAGAATGCTTTGACCCAGGGCTAGTGGGTGCATAACTGAGATCAGAAGCTGACTCGAAACCTGCCAAGGAAAAAGAAACTCTTTCCTGCAGCGGTGAGGATCAGCAGGAAGGGTCAGGGGAGGAAATAATTTACAATATCTACTCCTGGAAAGGTGAAGAGCACTGTGAGGTGCTCCCTGCGTTCATTATTGCCTCACACCAGAATGCCAGTGGCAGTGACCAGCTCAGCCCAGTTCCTGCCCGTCTGTGGCAGGAGAGGAAAGCACTGCATGGCAGATGCCGGGCTGGTGCCCTTCACACCAGCAGAAAGGATCCATTTACCATGGAAATGACAGTCAGTCTCTAGGGGTGAGGGCTGGGAAGAGCTGGAGAGGGAAGGACGGGTGAAGAGCTGATGAATTCATGCAGCAGCGGATGGAGGAGTTAAAAATCCAGATGCATCATTTCTGTGGTTCAAACAAGCAAAGCAATACCCAATTATCCCCGGGAGTGCACGAGGGGAATGTCAGTGTGTGCAGCCATCTGCGGCGAGCTGATCCGCGAGCTCTTGCAGTCACCTCTGCACCATTCCAGAGGTGGAATGTGCTGTTTCTTAGAGATTGGCAGAGAAACACTTCTGGTTTTAAGTCTCTGGCCACCTCCTGTTTCCATCGTATATCTCTTGAGGGAATCTCATAGCAATTAGTTCCTAATTGCTTCAGTAGTCTACAGCTGATTTGATGAGAAATGCCATGCAAATGGAATGGTTCTTGCGTGTTTCACAGGAGCAGAAATTAATTGCATCGTAATTTTAAAAACCCGTGTTCTTTCCATTCCCCCTTCTACCATCACATGATATTTTATACTGAAAAAAAAAAAGTCAAATATTAGAAAGTAATATATTTGTTTCTCTAATCAGGTGCTCTTCTGCCAGTGCTCAGTGGCACAGATCCACCCTGGTGTGCTCTGTGTTTATGACCGTGCTGTCATTTGAGTGGTTACTCCCCAAACCAGTGTGAACCCTGTAATGCCTCTCCCAGGTGCTGTTCAGTTGGGGTATGAAGGTTTTAACCTCCTGCCTTCTGGAATCCTGCCAGTAAATCAAGTGCATCTCGGGATCGTCTCCAAATGAAATTTGCTTGCCACGCAGCAGCAAGGAGACGTGATGGGAGTGTAAAACAGGACAATTTTTCACTGCAGAAATACTTGAACTCACTCCAGACAATTATGCAGCCTGCCATTTTACACATCATCTATTTCACTATTCCGGCATCAATTATTCCACTAACGTTGCTGCACACTTACCTAGAACCTGTCACTGGTCCTGCAGACGTGGAAGGGATGAAATACATTTCAAAAAAAGGCAAAAAAAGGTATTTTCATGTGAAAGGCTTTGGGACATCCATTTCAGCAGCCTTGCTACATGTGCTGTACAAAGTATTTTTATCTCCCAGCCTGCTTAACACTGTTAATTTCTACCCTAATATGGTTTAGCTCAGGACATAATGCTGAATTTTCCACTACTCTTTTCGCTGTCAGCTGAGTTAAAAAGACCTGTTAATTAGAAAAAAAAAATTAATAGCTTTATTCAAAGATTAACAGAAATTAGGATGAAAACAAAACTCTTCCAATAGGGAGGGGATATGCATTTGCAGTAAATTCAGGATATCTCCCAAAACACAAAGAACAGGTTCAGAATTATAATTAAGGAAGAAATTTTAGCTCCCTGGAAGAACAGCTTGATAACAATTGTTACTTTCCTTTAGATTTCATGTAGCATCTGTTACAATTTACTTTTTAAAGGCCACCATTTTTAATTCCCATTAATCTCCAGAATTAACAGTGTGATAAAGATCCTGGCAAACATCGAAATTTAACAAGTCAAAAGGCTTCTAGGAGCCTCTACAGAATATTTAAGGAATTGAGCAACAGCACTGATGCTTTGAGCGAGATGAACTGCAAAGCCAGTGTTAATTAGACACAGACCAGTTGCACCTTCTCATGTAATTTAGGAATTAGGCTGACTTGTATTCGTAGGCTGTAAATGGATTTATACTGCTGGAGGACAGGACAGTTTGTCCCTCACCAGGTTTGGAGATGTATTAGGAAGAATTACTTGGAGGCTGAATACTTCACACTGGTGTGTTTTTGCCATTAAGGTTGACAGCAGGAAGTAAAAACATCAACTCCTCAGCTTCTCCCTCGATGGGAAAGTGTGTAGGATTCTAGGGATGTACAAAACAGAGGGGCAAAACCTGTACCTGTGCCCTAGGCCCCGAAGGTTTGGGGCCCACAGCCCATGCAGCAGTGTCTTTTTTGGGGTGGGGAGCCAAGGATGGCACAGAGGAGTCCAAAAACATTCGCCAAAGTACCAAATAAGATGGAGGGAAAGCATTTTTCCTGTTACTTTCCTGATTTTTTGTGTTTTATTGGTTTTTTTAAAATTTTTTATTGCCCACTCTTGATAAGAAGGTTACGCAGGCCAAACAAGGCCAGGCCGCTGTGTTGGTTAGAGTGAGATTTGTGTTTATTTTGTGATTTACTCAATCGTAATCAACATATTCTGTCTACCACAAGTGCCAAGGAGGATGAGGGTGTCCCTTCTGAAGTGTGTCAGTGTGCTGCTGTGCCAGGGGAGACACAGCCAGCTCAAAATCTGCTCCTTCAAAGGACTGCTGACGCCTGACTTGAACTGAGATGTCCCCGAGCTCTCCCGAAGCACTGATACAACCAGCAAGTCTGACACTCATTTTTCCCTAGCACTTATTTTGGAAGGAAGTTCCTGATGTCAGCAGGACGCAGGACAACCTCAAATAACTCCATTTCTCAGCGGGGCTGCCTCAGTGAGTAAAACACATCCACGTGTTACGGGGAAACAAAATCGTATTTAATGTAACTTCCTTTGTCACTCTGGGTGTCTATCAAAGACAGAATTTTCTCTCATGTCTCTTTACACCACATCACAGAGGCTGTAGGAACAAATACAGCTATTTTGTGTAATCTCCATTTTCCAGAGCTTTATTCTGCTGGAAAGCCCCGTGCTGGGATGCTGCCCTCTCCTTCCCCGGCTGTGTGCTGGGCAGCAGTTTGGCAGAGTGGGTGGGTGGAAAGACAGTGGATTTATCCCTGGAAAATGGAAGTGCACGAATACATCAGTTTTGTCCTAAATCACTCCATCCTGGCACAGTGTGTTGTGTTTGTGTTGTAACCAGGGTGAGGATCTATCTCCCAAAATCTCCTCGTTGCTGTCAGTGCCTCATTCAAGAGAGACATGCACGAAGCTGAACAACAGCCTTTCCCTTCTGTGAAACTGTGCACAGCAGGATCAGCAACAGCTATAGATTTTAGGAGTTTTTTGGAGTTGGAAATCTCATTAATGAATATTCCAGCCTCACCTTGAAAGGTTCCCTGTATCCTTACTTTCAAGACTCCCATTTCAAGTCGTGTTGCTTGACCTTGGCCGTGTAACTGTGCTACTTCCAAGGTCTCTGATGCTCTTCTGTCATCCAAAACTGTTTCCTCTCAGGAGTGATGAGGGGATGCTCATTAGGATTCAGTTTTCTGAATTCCTGAGTGCTACCTGTTCTGGGGCTATTTGTGCTGGCAATCTCTCCTTTCAAAGTCAATCTGTCACCCAGAATCCCTCGTTTTATGGTTTTCCGACTGGAGAAATGGTAATGTTTTATATATTGGTTTGGATGGCTGTGCTCTTTGTTCCCCCAAACTTCACAGCACGTTTATCCTCGGCGTAATACTCTCATGAATGCACGAGCAAGCCTTTCTTCTGGTTAAAAAGAATCAACAGCCTGAATATCTGTTTCATAGTCTCCTCCATATGTATAGGGAATGGGGATAACAAACTAACCTTTCTTCCAGAGGCTAATTGGATTTCACACAGTTTGGAAGCACCACTAATTCATCAGATATATTAAAATTCAGCTTTAACATTCCTACTGGGTAGCTTGACCTTACTCCCTCCTGGTTTTTATTCCATTCTGTTTCAAACTTACCCATTTCCAGTACTTACATGAACAGGCACCGTGTGCTGCAGCCCCTTGGGAGCAGCATTTCTTCATGCATGAAGTCTTACAAGCTGCTGTGGACATAACATGCATGAATATTTCTTATTCCACTTAAATGAGCATCACAAATGCTTATCCTAGAAATACGGCATATTGTTCAGGAGCTGGTGTCCCTACTCTGGTTTGGTTGCTTCATAAAGTGGGCATAAGCGCTCATAATCAACCTGCTGGAGTTGTGCAGCCTAATTAGGAGGATCTGCATTTTTCAGCGACAAAAAGGTGTAAAGATTCCTTCTGGCATCAAGGAAAACACTTGATCATCCTGACTGGCCCATAACGTTCTCTTCTGTAGGTGAGAAAGGAAGAAAAGAACCTCTACAGGAGGGTGGAATTTGATTGTTTCGATCAAACTGTGTAGGTAGGCCTGAATGGTCTCTGTGAACACAAGAAAAAGTTGGGATCTCTGAATAATGCATGAAGGGATGGAAAAAGCTCTGCACGTTGCTGTTGAGAGGTCACAGTGAAACCCAGATGGCAGAGGTGGCTTCTCCTGCCCTCCACAGCAACCACAGGAGTGAGGACACGGCATGGCCGTGGTCTGGCCAGGTCTCCACGTGGACACTTGGTGGCCCAGGGGGGCAGAGATGAAAGAACAGGTGACAGAGGCCCCTTCCCTCACTGCTGGGTAGCTCAGGGAAGGGCTCCCCAAAGTGCAGCTAAAATATTTGTGTGGCACTGACTGGGCATGCAGGAGTGCTCTGGGTCCACTTTGCAATGTTAATATTTGTGTTCGTCCTGCTCCTCTTTCTATTGCTTATCAATTTCAAGCAGCATTTTTTTCAGGAAAGCAGATAAGTAATTATCTTTCTGTGAATGCAAATGTGGAATCTATTGAGTGGGTGTGTGCATACTTTAAAGAAATAATTGAATCCAAACATCTCTTATTTTTAAATGCAGGAAACCAGAATCTAATAAAATGCAAATCAATTCAGTGTCTGCTTTGGGCTTTCAGCCTTCAGACTGTTAAAAAGAAAAATGTATTAAGTGCTGTGCATTCCAATACCAACATCTTTATTTTCCATCACATTCCCTTAACCCTTCAGTCTTCTGAAATCTTTTTCTTTGTGTGTGTGTGGTGGAGAGCTTACTACCCATGTTCATCAATTCCCATATTCCTTCTGAATCTTTCTGGGGGTCAATCTGAGTGTGTTTGGTTTCCCTGCTGTGCTTTGCTGATTGCAAACACCCAAATGACACATCATAAAGCACAATTTTCTTTGTGATTTAGGACTTTGGCTCCTCAGACCTGAGACAGACAGGCCGCTGCCAGTCTGGTTTGGGGTGCAGGTGCTGGAGTATAAATAAGTCCATTGGATTGCTGGTGTGAGTTAGTTTAAAGAGATTTTAGTGACACTCTCAGCTCAGTTAACTCTTGGTGCCTGTCTGGCTGCCTGTCTGACGTGCTTGGCTTAGTGCTGAGAGAGAAAGGACAGGAGCAGGCAGCTAAAATACATTAATTGTCTTTAGCTAGCAGATGATCGGATGGGTTCAATTTTACAGCACTTACCAAAGCAGCCAAGAAAAGAAGAGTGTGTCTTAGTTCAGCTCTGTTCTTTCAGGCTTTACGTGTGTATGGCACACAATTGTCTTCTGTGGCCTTTTTGGCCCTAAAGGAGGCTGTTTCAGTAGAGTTTCTCCCCTGCTCTGACCTCTGGAAGCCTACAAGCTGAAGAACTATGGTGATCTAAAGAAAGCAAGTGGAGATCTGGGGTTTTTTTGAGCATAACCATTAGATTTGCAGAAATGTAGGGACTTTGAAGCTACTTATGTACTGCTATCACTGTTCTGCTGCTGAAATTCCTAAAGGGAGGGCAGATTGCAGAGAGAATGGTTTACAAAATCAGTGTGACTGAGGGACAGAGCTAAAAATAAGAACATTTTCAGACTGACAAAGACATTTCTCGGGAAGGTGAAGAGGACAGTTCAGCTCACCCTCTGCCAGTGCTGTGCCCACATTTGTCCTGGAGTGACAGTGAGGAACCCATCACCTGTGAGGGACAGCAGGGGCTGGGAGGGGGCAAAAGGAGCTGGGTAATCCAAACCTTACAAAGCACCCCGGGCTCTGCCCTGCCGGGTGATTCAGGCTAAGGCTGAAGTCTTCAGGCTTTGCATTTCTCGTTCTCTTTAATTGTTTTATTTATTAATAAATTACAATTTCTGAATAGTGCTGCTGCCTCCTGGAGGAAGGTGGGAGCAGCCAGATACTCGGAGCTGTGCCAGTGCAGGTGCTGTGTGCTCACTGCTCCTCTTCCAGGTGAACTCAGAATTTCTGTCTGCACCCTCACAGGCACTGCAGCGAGCCGTGAGCTCGCACCCAGGGATGTGTGTGAGCCAAGCTCCATTTTGCCAAAACCCTGAAAAATGCTGAGTTCTACAAGTGCTGTGTTAAAATGAAGCAGGGGCTCAGCAGCTCTCACAAGGCTGTAGCTTTTCCTTTCTGCAATTAAAATTGCTGCAGCAGACACTGATGGAGTGTCACTGCAGAAATCCCAGCTATATTGTCCTCTCAGGGAAGCTTTTTCTCATAGAAGCAGAGAAGGATTTAATTTAACAAGGAAAACCTAAGGAACTGCAAACTAATCTCTGCAACCTTCTATTTCTTCCATAATATCTATTATAAAGGTTTTTAAAGATCAGACCTTGGCACAAAGAAAAATGCTACCATCAGATCTATTAGAAATAATGGCTGTGTAAGAAATAAATTTGTGCCTCATCGACTGGAGTGTGAAGATATGATTTCCTTCCTTGGAATTGCTTAAGCTACAGGAATTGGAGAGCAAACATTTCATGCAGTATGATCCTTTCCCAAGTCAATATTGTCCTTCCAATCCTGAATTTCAAATTAAATATTATTCTCCCTTAAACAAAGGCATGCTTGGAAATCAATGCTGTTTATCTTGTCTACTGTCGTTATATACACAAGTTTAATTCTTGTTATAGACGAAAATTGCTTCTAGCTAAAAACTGCAGAAAGACAAAATCTTCCTATTTTTGCTGGTTCCTGGTGTCATTGCTGAGGGGGCATGGCAGCAGTCACCAGCAAAATCACCATTTTCAAGTGGCAGCATTGGTCCTTGCACTATTTGGCTACTGTTGGGGTTTGCCTCACGCTTTAATAAATTTATAACTAATAGCAAAAATGCAGCATTTAAAAAAAATGATTCTCAGGTTGTCATCTGGGGTAAATTTTTTGTTGACATGAACCATCTTTCGGGGTTTTCGTGGTGTTCCAGGTGAATTATTGGATGTAATTAGAGTGGTAGATCAGGGTAAGCTGAAGCAGAACATATTCTTTCAAAAAGTCCACACTGCTTGGGGGAGACTTGTACTACTTTTGTTTATTTATTTATCTATTTATTTATATATCTAGATATCTATTTATTTGTTTATTTATTTTAACTGAGAAAACCTGAGAAAAAAGACTTCTGAAGACTGGAGAGAAGACCAGTAATGTTATTTGGGAGTCACTAAAAGCCTCTACAACATTACTGCAGGTAGAGGTTTGGCCTTGCCTGTCAAGAACAACCCTGAAGCATTCCAAGCTGGTTGATGAGGTCCCAAACCCATTGTGCCAGCATGGCCCCACTTCCCAGCTTCGTGTCCTTCAGGGATGGGCACATCCAGGGCTTTCTCGGGGTGGGTTTCTGTTTTCCATGCACCCCTCAGACGAGCTGGCTCTGGTGCTCTCACATCCAGCACTGAGGTCACTTGTTTGCCCTGAGAAAGTTTACTCCAGCGACTTCCTGTGGACAGGAATCCATCTGGGACGTGTTTCAGGGACTCAGAGCAATGATCGAGGACTGGAGTTGAATAAACAAAAGGTAAATAGAAAATACCACACACGGGGTGAGCATAAGCAGCAGAGCTACGGCCCTGTAGCACAGGACCCCAGTTATTTTCTGAATTTTGCAATGTTTTGCACTATTTAGGAGAGGGGGGTTTGGGGTTTGGCTGTCCTTCCAGCTGTGTTGTGGCGAGCTCTTAGTAGTGGAAGTTACAACAGGAAGACATAAAGAGACAAATAAGGCAAATACAGAAGTTATTGTTTCCTGAATATTCAGAGTTCAGCAAGTAGATGATCCAATTCTCCACCAGCCGCCAGTGCTCAGCCATCCAGCTGTTCATAACTATAAAATACCCATAATAACCTGCTCGCTGAAGGGACAGGAATGCAGAAAAGTGAATTGCAGGCATCTCTGCTTGACGTGCAGTCAGGTTCCTGTCCTTGGGCAGGCTGGGACTTCTCCATCGTGTTTGGACCCTTGGATCTGAAGGTTTCCTCCACTGCCTGGACTTTCTGTTTGTTTGGGGTGGCTGTGGGCAGACAAGGACAAAATCCACGCTTGGGCTTCTGACCTGGAGACAACAAAATCATCTGTGGGTTCTTTTTTGAATTTCTGCAAAAGGCTGGGAAATTTTTGAAGCCTTTTGATCCAACTTCAGGTCACGGATTTAACTGCACAGTGGAGCAGAGCAACCCACGGGTCTTTTCAGTGGCATAAGTGTGGTACTTAGCATTCAGATGGGAACTTGTGTGTTGAGCCAAACCCAATTATTTGCAAATGAATCAGTGCCACACATCCTCAGGGGGAGGGCTGTAATACCGAGTGCTGGTTTGAAATGTCATCTTCTCTTTGGGAGAATTCTCTATAGATAGAGTTAGCTATTTTCAATCTAATTTTAGGCAACCAGAAACAGGAATTCACCGGAGTTAGCAGAGAAAATTCTGACTCTGATCAAAGCCGTGGCAGATTTCAGCCTGCTCCATTTTGAAAGTCATGACAATGTGAAAAACAGGCTTTTCACTAAGGTTTGGCATCGTAACCAGGGCTGGCACTCACAGGCAGTGCTTTAATTACACATTATACTAACCAGTGTGAAATACTGAGCCTTATTAAGATAGCCAAAAGCCTTCTTTATAGTTGATTTATTAGAGCTTGAAATTAACTTTTCACAGTCCAGCTCCAACAGATGAGTAAAAACAGAAATTCAGCTCTGTCTCCAGTGGGTCCCCTCGTGGTTATCTCCAGTGCTCTCTCCAGTCCCTTCCAGTGCCCAGACATGGTAAAACTCTGGTCAGCAGCATCACTTCTCAGCTTCTTACCTCCATTCTAAATGTCAGTGCTGACCTTGGGCTTGCTTGGGATGGTTTCCTGGGAAAATGAAACTTTAGGAAGCCACCTTGGGCTCTGCTGGGTGCTCAGATGTGTGGGCTGCCCCAGGCTGGCTGTGCTGGAGCTGTTCCTCACTGGGCTGTTTGCAGATGACCATTTTTGCTGCTCCTGACACAAGATTTGGTCAGTATAAGGCTGGGGTATCAGGATATCGTTGGGAATTGTTAAAACAAGCCCATCACCTTAGAGAACTGCAGCTCTCTGCCAGCCCAGTATGGGGAGGAGCTCCCAGCCTGATGGGATTTTAAACTTTCCTCCTGCTGGAGTGCTCCCAGCACCCTGAATGCATTTTCACACCTCTAAACTCCCAGGTATCAGTTGTCTGATTAAATCAGTGGCTCTGGAGCTCCCGCATCTTGTGTTTTGCTTCTGTTTGATGTGGCAAGGCAGAGTTTGGAGCTCCAGGTGCTGCAAGATAAAACTTCCTCCTGTTGGGAATAGCAAAAAAGAGGAGCAAGGCACTCAGTGAGGGAGAGGATGGAGCAACACCTGCAGTAAATTTGTGGATTTAAATGGTGGTTGGGTGGGAAAGTCATCCTGTCATACTTTGGGTCTCTCCACCAGTAGCACAGATAAACCTTTTGGCTTTAAAATTTATTGTCAGGATTGCTCAGCAGGAGTCCCATCTCCTCATCTGTGCTTACACCCAGTGGTTCGCTGAGGTTTTAGGCTCTGTAGGTACCAAGACACTCCCGAGGATGGGCAGTGATGTCACAGCCCTGCCAGCATGGCACGGGGGGCACCTGTGTTCTTATTTTAGAAGCAGCTGTGTCATTCCTTCGGGTGAGTGCTGGGTGGGAAGTGCCAAACCTCCTGGAAGCTGCAAGGAACTTGTTTGGGTTTTTTTTTTCTCTCTTTTTTTAATGACTCTGTCACACCTGACCTGCCCAGGGAAGTTGTGTGATGAGCACTTAATGGGAGGCATTGACGTGGGATGGGAGGAGCAGCGGAGAGGCAGAGCCCCCTTCTGCTCCAGCGAGAGCTAAACCACACCAGAATGTTGCCAATTAAAAATAAAATGAATGACTTTGCTCTCTCTGTAGGTGACCTGTCTCCACGATTTCTTTGGGGATGATGATGTGTTTATCGCCTGTGGTCCAGAAAAATTCCGCTATGCACAGGACGACTTTTCCCTGGATGAAAGCGGTAACATCAAACACACGCTGTGGTTTTATTTCATTTTTATTTCATTGCCATTCACTTGCTTGTATCTGATAATAACGCTGCATGCTTTTGTTCTGGTTTTTAAGACCCAGTACGTGGGATTTATCATCCTTTTGTGAGACTTATCCAGTCAGCAGATATTATAATCAGGCAGCAAATACTGACTGAGGTAACCCAAGTCAGAATAAATTAATTCCTACAGCATTTTGACATTCGCTGCAAAATCTGGGAGTGTTTATGCTTTCAATTTTCTCCAGTCACAGTCAGATATATACATTTTCCTTGAGAACTAATCATCCTTATGTAGACACATGCATATTAAAAATGGGAACAAGCAACAGTTAAAAAAAAGTCACATTTCCACAGCTTACTTCTGCTGATTCAAACAACAGGGCAATAATTCCCTTTTTGGGGAACATGACTGGGGCAGCAGCATTATTATTCCTTGTTACCACTGCCAGCAGGTCTGTAATAATGTGAGTCTCTAGGATCAATTAAGCCATGAAATCTTTAATTTTATGGAATATGCAGAACTTGCTCGTAGGACTTACCACCCACCCCACCTGGCAGCTGTACCCACCAACAGCACTCGCTGTCTGCAGGTGCCAGTGAGTGCAGCAAGAGGAAATTAATGCCATTTTGACCATTTCAACTAAAAGAAAATGTGGTCTCCAAGTATCCAGGCTCACTTCCCAAAGCTCTACGTGTGCTGTATAAGGAACACAAGCCCCATCCTGTCCTAGGTGCTGCAAACTGGCTCGGCATGGAGGACCAAAGAGGATTTTTGCTGGATGCCAGGAAGTCAAGCAGCCTCTAAGCTTCAAACACTTTGGTTTTTATGACTCCTTTGCAAGCCTGATTTTATTTTAGCGCTGGTTCTTCTGACCTGTGTACTCCAGATGAACCCACTTGATGGTCCTGGGTAATTCAAAGGGAGTTTCCAGGGTTCAGCTGAGACTTTGCAGGCAGAGCATAAAGCCTGTGTCAGGCTGGGGAAGCGATCTGTAACCCGAGCTTCACGTTGTTTTTTAGCACTCAGCAGTTGAGTCAGCTCCACAGGGAGCTCCTGGCTGGAGAACAGCTTGGATGCAGTCCTGGCAGAACAACTGGATGGAAAGCCCAGCTCTCTGCCTGCCCTTCTGGTCACTGCTCGCTTTTCCAGCTTGGATTTCTCTGGCAAAAAGAAGCCAGGTTTGCTGTTGGGAAGGCACCGAGTGGCTGCAGGTCCCGGAGGTGTTTTCGGGGGAGCCTTGCAGCCCTCAGGAGGCAGATGAGGACCCTTAGGACCATTTTCCCATTGTACACCCATCACCCTTCCTCGTTCCGAGTCAGATGCTGCCAGGAGAACTGTAAATCCTGAGGTTTTGCAGATGAGTGTCACTTAACTAAAATCTCCTCTGTCATGGGGAAATTTCTCTTGCCCGTTTGGATGACACACACCAGGATTGCTGGTTATTCTGTTCACTCTGGCAGGACATCAGGAAACAAACAGAGAAAACAGCTTAAGAGAGGGTTATGTCATCTTTTTCCTCCTGGCTGCCCACCACAGCTTCCACCCCCTAATCCCTGCTGCTGAGCACCTTCCAGATGACATTGCTCTGTCCCTTTGTACCCCCTGGTTCCAGCATCATGGAAATGTCACACTTAGGTGGCATTTGGAGACCTGTTTACACCAACCTCAGCACAGCCAGGTTCCCTCCTCCTGCAAGAGCCCAGGGGTTGCCCCTGGGGCACTGACACTTGCCAAGGGCTGAGCTGGAGGAATTCCTCAGAGTCAGCCTTTCTGTGCTGGAAAATGCAGAGCCAGGTTTTCTTCCCAGGAATTACTCCCCTGGGAAGAAGATAAATTTGGAAGCTCTTGCAAAGATGTTACATGAAGTATTTTTACTTTTTAGCTTTATTTTTTTTTAGTGAGTAATTCAGGTGACTAAACACAGCTGCCTGACACCCTTTAAGTCCCCTCACAACATCAGCACTGCTCTTCATGTATAAAAAATTAGGGCTATATTGGTGCTGGACCTCTACAAGCCTTTCTGTGACATCATCTGTGAGAATCCAAGTACTTTTGAAGAAAAAACCCCACAACTTTTTCTCTCCTTGATTTACAATTTCCAAAATCGATTTAGCAGGAGAGAAAATAAGCTGACTGTAGGTTAATTCTTGCCATGCAGCATCCCTGGAGTACAAGGTCTCCTCTCCTCACATTCTTGTGCTGTGTGGCCCAACAGCAAAACTCCCTCTCAAACCATCCGGAAGGAGCAGAGACAGACCCTTGGCTGTCTGAGAATGAGGAAAGCCTGGGGAAAAATTTAAGGCAATTACATTTTCATAGATACACTGATATATAATTAAATAACACGTACATTTAGGTCAGACAGCTTGCTTTCGGTTGACCAACTCTGTATCTGCTCTGTGCTGCCTCAGTCCCACTGGGGAATCCATTCCAGGGGGTCCTCAGTGTGGAGCTGAGCTGAACTTTTCCATAAAAACTGCCTGCGTGTGGAACACATTATTCCCCTCTATAAAAACGACACATTTTTCACATCTTGGTGAGGACAAGCTGCTGGAGGAGATGAGGTGGGACCAGCTAACATTTGACAAAAAGGAAATCCCTTTTTTATTGCCTTCTTCTGAACTGGGTTAAGTTAATAACTTGAGGGGTGGAAAGTTCTCCTTCTGTTAGCTCTCAGTGTAAATAAAGCCTGGTTCTGAAGATCAGGCGTGCCTGAAATCCTGGGACACGTGGAGGTTTGTTAGCGTTTCAGTTCCCCTCTGCAGGACCCTGTAGATCGTGTTTACATTTTCCACTCTTCCTGGCCTATTTATTTTTTAAGAAAGCACGGTTGAGGCTCTCATCTGCTCACGTCTCCCAGGACATCAATCTGCTGGGCTCGTTTATACAAACCTTTCTGCAAGGGACGAGTGGCCAGGACAGAGGAGGTGCTTTGTAAAACCATTTTGTCTTCTTTGCTTTCTGCATCTGAGAAGTTGCAGCTTGTTGAGGCCAGGAGAGGCTGATTCCAGCTGGGTGAAAGCCTCCTGGGGCAGCTGCCCCATCTGCCACTTGGGGACTTTACATCACACCATGAGCTGCTTGGTGGCTCTCTGCACCTGCAGAAAGGGCACTCACCATTCCTGTCCCTGGGTCTTCAGGGAAGGGTTACACCAAATTAATAATAATAATAATAACTGGATTTTCTTGGCCTGAGTGATGCCTGAGATCACTGCCTGAGCCTGTTCCCTCAGTCCACGTTGACCATTTTCATGGTGCTAGTGAGAGCCGAGGGAAGGGGAAGTGCAGGAAACGTTTGGTGGGACACAAGTAGGGAGCTGGGCCCTGCCAGGAGCCAGCTTGGCACCTACAGAGTCCCAGCAGCTCCTCTAGAGGAGCAGAGCTGTTCTCTCTGCCCTCCCCTTAAAGAATCTCCTTTCAGCCCTGGAGAACAAGTGATGATATCAGCTTTTCCCTTGCCCTTGGTATTTTCTGCATCTCACTGGGGACCAGGCACTGAGCTGCCCATGGGCGTTTCACACCTGGTGGCCACGGGCAGCAGGAGCAGCAGGGCCATAACCAGGTGGGTTTGTGTCTCCCCAGAGTGCCGGGTGATGAAGGGGAGCCCAGCAGGTGCCACGGGCAGCAAATCCTCCCCCACCCCTCAGAAGAGCTCTGCCAAGAGCCCCGCGCCCATGCGCCGCAGCAAGTCCCCGGCCGATTCAGGTAACCACCAAGATGGTGAGTGATTGCTTCTTGGTGTCTGCTTTGAACTGTGCTCAAGGGAAAGGCACAAACTCTGTGTGTTTGCACAGCAAACTTAGGCATCTTTTGGAAACAAGAAGCTACAGGGGCACTTAATAAATGTTGGGAAGGAACTCCCTGGTTGGGGAAGTGCCGCTGAGGCTTGAGGTTGTCCCACCCACAGCCTCACAGCCTCCTTCCCCAGCAACATTTTAAAAGAAGTTTCCACTCCCCAGGCAGGAAATCAAGGCCCATGGTGCTCCCAGATGGTCCCTGGAGATCCAGAGTGATTTAGAGTAACCTCCTGTGCAAAGGAAATGGTGATTATTGCACAGGTCAGGAGTGGCTCCTTCCAATCATTATTTAAAGTAGACCAGTGACCTTGCAGTTGCAGAACTGGTAATGGGTTTATTGACGTGACACTGAGACACTCACTGAGTAGCAGAAGAGAAGGAAAGGGGGAATCCTGAGCTGCTGCAGCAGCCTGCCCTGTTTGAAATGCCTCCCTCCTTCTCCAGCAGCACCTGGGCTGGCAGCACGCCTGGAGAGCTGCAGAGCTGTCTGCCCAAGGCTGGGCTGCATATTGCAGTAATTCTGGGAACTGAGAGTTTTTAGAGTCATGGGGAGTTTCTAGAGTGATGATTGATCTCTCACCTGCCTGCCTGTTCTGTTCCAAAAGAGAACCAGGCATGGCCTCTCACTAAAATGGCCAAATCACCAATTAAGCACATCAGAATTCCAGGAGGGCTTCACAGCTTGAGTTCAGGTATCCCACAGCATCAACACAGGTGGTATGAACCAGAAATTCCTTTTCACCTTTGTGCTAACACGCTGCATTTTGCCTGGGAACATCACACAGGAGCTGCCCATCAGTAGAAATGGGATTATTAGATGTAAAATTCTCTTGGCAGTAGTCAGAAGGATTTCCCCCAGGAAGCAGTTCATTTGTTTAGGGTGTGTGGGTGTTCTTCAGCTATCTAAAGAGGCAGTGTGAAATTGGTTGGCACATGCCAAGACTCTGTGTTTTTTAAAAAAATTATTTCTCTCTAAGGTGGTTTTGCATTCATAAAGTTTTTCTTCAAGATTCCATCGTTGGCTGTCCACAAACTCAGGCTTGCCATAATCTAAACCACTTCCACAATCCCAAATTCATGCTCAAGCTGTGTGGGCACATTGAAGGCGTGATGGGAAACCTGATGTTGATTTAAAAACCCCAAAAGTAACATTCAGTGATGTGGGAGGCAGCTCCTGCAGCTTCAAACCTTCTCCACAAGCATCAGGTGCTGATTCCCACCAGAACCAGCCTCCAGTGCATGAACGTGCAGTTTAATCTGAAATGGCAACTATTGTGTGCCTGATTTGAGCTGATTGAGTGACTCCAGGCCCGGGATGGTGACTCATCTGATGAGCTTTAATGAACACACTTAGCAGAGCTTTTCAGGGGGAGATTAAAACAGCCAGAAAGGCTGAACAATGACCAGTTCCTGGAGTTAAGGTCAGTAATGAAGAGCAAATCAGGTTTCTTTAATCTGTCCAGACAAGGGTCTTTCGTGCTTTCCTGTAATTTCAATAAAGGAAAAAATGGCACTTGTCCTGCTTAATGAGAATAAAAAAGACTGAACTCTTTCAGCCCTGAAAAATAGAAGGCTGTTGTTTTCTTAGGACACAGAGGAAAAAGAATAGCATTTTGTATTCCTGTATTGAATTGGTAATAAATTAAGTGGATTTACACATCTTTTAAGAACCAATATTTACATTTAGATGGATTTTGAAGTTATCACATTCAAAAAGCAAAGAAAGCTGAATGAAGTCTTATTAATAAAAGATGATCTGACCTATTTTTTTCCCCACAGAATCTCACCCATTTAATTTGTGAAACTATTTAAAAGCAGTTTTACTTAAAATATATTCAATATTATTTGTGTTTTCTCTCCTACCCATTTGTACCTTTTGTCTTTGTTTCCTTTCCCTCTGCTGTGGTTGTCATCAGAGTTTCCTTGGTTCTGTGTTGTTTCTGTTCTTTCCAGTCCTTTTCTGTGTGGGTTTCTGTATCCTTTTTGCAGGTTCTGTAGGTTCTGTCTCCTTTTCTGTGTAGGTTTCTGTCTCCAAGGCCATTGTGACACATCTGGGCACTGATGCCAGTGCAGGCTTGGAGGTAAATCTTTGGGTGAGAGAAGTCTGAACCCACCTCTGTGTGAAAAACTCAATCCCTTTAGGCAGCCAGAGCCCTTCAGCTCCCAGGATACCCAAAAAAGTGGGGTAGATAATCCACAGAAGCATTTTAAACATTGATTTCTTGGCACGGTGCTTTTCTCTTTACTTACCATGCGCTCATTTAAATGAATGAATGAATCAAAATTAAATTAATGAATGAAGAACAAAGAATTGTCTTGCCATAAGGAGGTGGGAACACCCCCCAGTCCTTATATTCCCAAGGAAATACTTTCTCCCTCCCCTCAGCAACCCCCGACCCATATAGGAACACTTCCTAAGCAAAGCCAGTCTGTTTCTGGCAAAATTGGAGTTACAAAGCTCCTGTGTATTTCTAGCCTCAATTTTCCTTCTTCTGGAGTCAGCTTTGCTAAAAGACAGAGCTTAGAGCAGTGGAATTCCTACTAAACCACACCTGCAGGGCTCCATCCAATTCCTTCTCCTGACATGACAGGGGGAAACTGGGGATAAGGAGAGAAGTCTCTGTGCTGCTGCTCTGATCCCTGAGATTTAAATGGAGTGGGGTCAGCGTGAAGTTTGGCAAAATTTCTCTAACAGACTGCTCCAATAAGAAGTCAAACCAAGCAAAAGCCAGAGCTAAATCTCAGGGGAGAAATACAGGAGAGAAAATAATGATGTCATTTGCCATTCTCTCTTTGTTATAAAAACAGGAATTTATCTTACACTAACTGATGTACCAAAAAAGGGTTCAGTCGTAAAAAAACATGTGCTGTGATGGGAGAGCTTATGGTTTTTAGAACCAGGACAGAGTCACAGGTACCTGAACTGAAATTTGAAAATGTCTTTGCCCAGCTTTGCCTTGGTTTGGGTCGGGGAGAGCATGAGCAGGGCTCTGAGGCTGCTGCAGGACCTCGGTGTCTCAGCCCACTGATGGCAGGGTTTGGACAGAGGGACAAAAGCACATTCACCAGGCAGCAGCAATTAGCAAACAGGCCCAGAGTGTCCGTCTGTCCTGGCTGCAGGGCTGCTCCCCGGGGTCATTCTGTGTGAGTGTGTCCGAGAGGCAGCAGATGTCTGGGGAATGGCACATGGGAGAGAGCAGCTCGCTCCCTGCTTGTTCCCTGCTCGTTCCCTGCTTGTTCCTGTGGCAGCCCAGAACGCTCCTCGGACTGTACAGGGGGGTCTGGAGCCCCGCCAGACAGTTCGGAACTCGAGACAAAAGCACAGAACTCTATGCTTGAGCCGTGTCNACAGCCATAATATGTTCCCTGCCTGTCCCTGCTGCACACCCAGCAGAGATCCCCCTCACCAAACACAGTGGGAGAAGGGTGCCAGCCCTGCAGAGCTGAGTGTGTGGAAGTCTGGAGGTGCCCGAGCAAAGGATGCCTGTGCAATCAGAGTTCTGCCGCTCCCGAGGCTTTATTTTTCTGTCGTGGAGGGCAGAAAGGCTCATGCTCACTGAACAAGCTGCAGTTTCTACATTTGCTTCGTGCAGTCCTTGTTCTCTTTCTTTATTCTCTTGGTGGAACTTCAAACCCCGACCTGGAGACAAAACTGTGGATTTCATAGTCCTTCCTCTCACTCTTGTGGTGGACGAGCTCCTCAGACTGAGATCCCCTCTGCAGAACCCTGGGAATCCAATCAGGCAGGGATTATTAACCTTATTTTACAAATTAGTAGAAATACATGTCTCCACACATTTTGAGCACTCACTGTGAGCCTCAGGCCCTGCTTTTTGCAGTTCTGTTTGTGGACAGAAATGGGAGTTCAAAAGATGGTCCTCAATAACCTCCTTTGCAGGTCTTGGTGCTTATCACCACTGGAAATTCGGATCCAGAGCCCCTGTCCTTCCAGCAAACCTGAGCAACACTCAGGGAACAATTCCATATCAGAAATCTGGCTAAAAAAGGGCCTAAAAAAAGGCTGAAGAGGCATTTTGACAAAGGCATAGAGTGATAGGACAAAGGGGGAATGGACTTAAGCTGGAGGAGGGCAGGTTTAGATATTAAGAAGAAATTCTTTACTTTAGGGGTGGTGAGGCCCTGGCACAGGGTGCCCAGAGAAGCTGTGGCTGCCCCTGGATCCCTGGAAGTGTCCAAGACCAGGTTGGACAAGGCTTGGAGCACTCTGGGACAGTGGAGGGTGTCCCTGCCATGGCAGGGGGTGGAATGGGATGAGCTTTAAGATCCCTTCCAACCCATTCTGTGATTCTAAAATATCTGTGGGAGAAGCAGACAGAGAATTCAGTTTACCTGGATCTCTCATGGCCATCTCAAACATGACAGGAACATTCTCCTTCTTCCCTCTCAAGGGCTGGACAAGCCTGATTTCTCTCCCCAGTACAAACTGCCTGGTGCAGGGGGGAAGGTGGGGATCCTATGGAAAAAGGTGCACGTGCTCATGCAGTTAAAGAAAATGACATATGCACTGTAAGGTAAATTGATGTTGCAGAGCAGATACAGTGCCATGAATAAACCATAATCCACAAAGAATAACGTGGTGGAAAAAAAAACCCCAAAGAACTGGAATGAAAGCTGCTTCTAAAGCACAGTTCCTGATAGCTGAGTGCAGGTGAGGTCCTGAGCTGCCCTCAATCTCCAGCAGATTTTAGTGGAGCAGCAGTGTTATGCACCACCTGGGATCTGCTCTTTGCCTCCTGTTATTTTCTTGCATTCCAGTTCAAAGGAAATGCAGGCAGGTTTGCTTATGAGCACTATTCTTTATTAGCAGACAGAGAAAATTAAACTGGGCTTCTTCATTGTTGCTGCTGCTGCAGAATTCTGCTGTATTTGTAGTGATATCCATCTGTCTCATTCCGTTTCTGATTTGGATGTCACATCTGGGTGTTTGTTGATGCTCATAAAATATTTACATCCCTGCTGTAGCACTTAAAACTCTCATTGTATCAGGGAATTTCTGTCCTGCCCTGCAGCAATTACATCCATTTTGCTGCACACTGACTCCGCTGCTGTTCCAGTCGTCTTGTTTGTGGAAGGGAAATTGGGGTTTCTTGCAGAGTCATTGGGTGGCATTCTTCAGCTTAGGAAGGATCAGCGACAATTGGAGATAAAGAAAGAGGCATTTTAGAAATTAGAAATGGATTCTAGCTAATAGAGATTATATCAGTCCTCTTGTTCCCCGCATTTTCTTTAATAGGAAACACAAATTCACTCAGTGAAATAAAACATGAAAGAGATCCAAGTTCTTTTTTTACTGAATTGCCTTCATTATTTGGCATATAGTTAGAAAACTCCACTTTTTTTCCCCACCAGCCTGGAGGGCAGCTCATTTAGAGGAGCTGGAGCACAGTGAAGTGACACAGCACTCAGGGGCAGCAGGAAACAGCTTCTGCCTTTCCAGAACAGTTTTTTCCCCCTCCAATAAAGAATGGTCTGAGTGGGGCAGGGAGGTGCAGGGTCACACTGCTACCCAATTATCTATAAATCATTATTTCTAGCACCTTTTAAAAATATCCATTTCCTCAGTAAGGTGCATTTGTAATAGGAAAAAAGCTGTGTGAGATGAATAACCCTCTTTTAACAGAGCAGGAAATGCATGGAAGTGATGGATGTGAAGGCAGAGGAGCCACACCACCAGGAATTTGGTGCATCCAAGCTGCTTTAACTGCTGGCAGCTCTTCCTTTGTCCTGGGGCTTTGAGCACATGTTTCTTTTCACTCATTTGAACTCACCTGTTTGACCCCTACCTTTGCCACAAACCTGAGCAAAAACCTTACCCCCTGTTTCTCACAAGGAGGAAACAGAGAAGAGGGCTGAGGCTTTCTTGGGCATTAAAGCAAGAGCTGTGCTGGTTTTGCTCTGTAAAAATACAACATTCACACATCTTACTCTCTGATCCTTTACACACTCCTTCAGTCTCCTCCAGACTCTCAAGTACTTATGAATTTTAAGTAACTGATTTGCAGATTCAGCTGTTACAGGTGAAAGCATAATTCCATCAGGTTCTTTGGTCTCTTAATCCCACCCACAGCGAACTGCATCCAGGCCATTCCAGGCTGCTGTTTGGCTAATTTTGAATGTGTATAATTGACTTCTGACATTGCTTGTGTAAGGTTCAGGATATCTTCAGCCTCTGGTTTCCACTCATGTCCTTAAACTGTTTAGGAACACAGAAATTGTCTTTCTGTTTTTCTGGTCTTGTGTGTCTTGGATCGACTTGGTGAATATTTGTTGTGTGAAATGTTGCTCCTTCAATTTATTTTGTATTTCACTGTATTTTGCAGCTGTATTTCACCCTGAGCAGCTGAGTCTCTGGAGTTATGTTTATAGCTATGCCGTTCACTTGGGGGTTTTTTTCTCCTGCCTAACATGAATAAACCATAATGTTTCTGTGTTAATGTTTGGAGATCTTCCATCTCCCCAAAGGAGAAAGATTTTCCCCTTGCTTGCCTGATTTCCAGCTCATGTTTTGTTTTCTGCCAGCAAACGGGACCTCCAGCAGCCAGCTGTCCACACCCAAATCCAAGCAGTCCCCGATCTCCACACCCACCAGCCCAGGGAGCCTCCGTAAGCACAAGGTATTACGTTTCTTATACCTTACTACATCTCCTTCTGCCTCGGTCTGTCACGTCTGGGGGACACTGAAGTCATGGTTGTGTTCTCTGGAAGAATAACAGCAACTCCTGATGTTCAAACAGCGGGGTTTGTCCCTTTACCTGTAAGGGCTGTGCTTTAGGGCAAGGTGGTGAGCAAACCATGGGCCTGGAGTTGTTAATGGGTGCTGGAGACCACCCAGAGGGATCAGAGGAGAGAATGTGACCATGGGCTTGTGTCACTGCTTGGAAAAGTCACTGATGGATGTGGTTTCCTGTAAACCCTCCTGACCTGATGATGCCTTCTCCCAGCCACCCAGAAACAGAGACCAGACAGGAGTAAGGGAATAAAGGCAGGGATTTATTTGAAGGCCTTCAAGGCACACCCTGGGGAGCCAGAGGCTGCTTCCTTAAAATGGACCCCAAGATGGACCACAGCTCACGAGTTCTTGACACTGTTCTAGGTTTGGTCCATTTGCATCTCAGCATAAATTCACCAATTAAAACTTTAGCTCTCTTCAATTTCTCCACCTCTCTCATGGTCCCAGTTTACACCTTTTGGGCCTAGGCCAGCCCGAGTGTCCTTGAACAGCTCAGAGAGGCTTTGTTGTGTCTGTCTGGCCTAAGAGAGCAGCTCATGAGCTGCAAGAAACTTCAGAGTTACACACTAGGCAGTACAGGATTTGAAAAATATAGAAATTAAAACTTAAGGCATCACTGAAAAGCCTCAAGTGCTGGCAAATCAGGCCCACTAAACAGCAGAAGCAGTGCAAATGTTGTTGGAGCTCTAAGACATCACTTCAATGATGCTCCTCAAGAATTTATTTTTTTGAATTATTTAAGGCCATGCCCTGTTTTACAGGAAGCAGGCGGTTCTTACAGCTGGTGTGGTAATTGTGCTGAGGAAGAGTAGCTGGTTTTGCTGGTCACAGCTTGGCTAACAGGTAGCACAGCATCCTGGAAAAGAGATCAGGAAACCTGCGCTGCCTCGTGGATAATTCATGTATTGATTTATTTAAAAGGTACAGCAGCTGTCACAGCTTTTTCAGTTCCTGTGATTCAGGGCTGCTCTGTGCTGAGTTCAGACTTTCATTTCTGTGGGCCTTTGCGTTTCTGGAGTAGCCACAGTGCTGCTCCCAACAGTTTTCACTTGATATGGAAACTGGAGCTTGGACACAAATGTAGGTGTGAGAGGAAGTCAGGGGGGTTTCCCTTTAGCAATCAGGATGCACCTCTCAGCCCAAGTGTGACTTTAAAAGCATTGACTCAAAGTTTTTGAAGATGAATTCAAAAATTCCGGTGGTGCTGAGGTTTTGCAGTCAGCAGCCACGTGGAGCCCACCGTGGGCCAGATCGCAGGGGTTGAACTAATTCTGTTTAACAAAGGCATAGCTGAATCCACATGGAAACTGTGTTTTCCTCAGGACCCCACTCTGTTCTCAGCTGCTCAGTCTAAATTTGAGGCTACACACCCATTTTAACACAATGTGTCCAGATTTATTATTAAATTATAACTGAGAATGGAATCTGGCCCATGGTCTGAGTTCAGCAGTTCAGCAGAAGTAATGCTGTAAACTGCATTCTCTGCTTCAGCATCAAGGGCACAAAATACTTTCCAAACACCTCCTCATTTAGAAGTTTGGAGCTGACAATCTGCTTCTTGGTCAAGACAAGTAAAACTCACCTTTTTAATGTTTTATGTATGTTTTCAGCTGGCTGATTTATGACCTTTCCAGTGCAGCCCTGAGACCATTTGTAATAGATGGTGACTGCTGAGGGCAAAGCCAACCCAGCTATGATTCCCTCCAGTAAGTTAAGCCAATCAGCAAACACAAATGCAGCATTTTATGTTACCAGAATATTCATGCATCGTTGTCTTTCTCCCAGGAGCGATTTCCTGCTCATGCTGAAATCACTTTTCTTTTTTCCCCTTAAAGCTCAAATGATAAATGCTTAGGTTGAGTTCACCACAAAGCCCTATTTTACCTCTTCTTGTATCAACATTTCTGTGAATTTCCTTCCTGAATATTTTGGTTTTTCTTCATTTTGCTCACAGTTATTACTTCTGTGTGGGTCAGAGTTCAAAAAGGTCCCATGAGAGCTCTAGCCCTTGAGCTGGTTCCTGTACCTAATCCCACACAGAACTTTAAACAAGTGGAATAAAGTGGTTACCCCAGAAAGGGACACTGGAAAAGCTTTAGACTGAGCATTTGGTCCAAATAATAAACTTGGGATTATTTTCTTAACCCTTCCAATTGACTAGAAGTTACTTAAAATTAAGAATAAGCCATGGAACATGTGATTTTCCTGGAGATTTGTCCTGAGGGCAGCTGTCAAACCAAGGTAAGACTCTTTACTGTGGACTTAGCTTTAAAGAGATGTGTTTAAGGCAGGGTGCTGCTCTTTCATGCATGTGCTGGAATGGACACATTGATCCAGAACAATAAAAAAACACTTCTCAAACTCATCCCTGGGCAGTCAGCAGGAACAGGGATGCTCTTGAGACGCCTGCCTCGATTTTAGCCTTGAACTCCCTGGATTCTGGTGAGCCCAGCCCGGCCGCCAGTGCACGAACCTCCCATCCTGTGACCTGCCCAGAGCTCAGCTGCTTCCCTTTGCGTGGCCAAGGGTGGGGACTGATGGTGAGGGTTAACATTTTCTCCTTTCTCCCTACAGGACTTGTACCTGCCTCTGTCTTTGGATGACTCGGATTCCCTGGGGGATTCCATGTAGAGCGAGGCGCAGCTCCGTGTCCATCTTGCGTTTTTGGGATACAGCAAAGTACTTCTGCCAAAACCAGCAGATAGGTGACTGGTGCTTTCAAGTCAAAGGACACACGGTTAAATGTCATTTTTGTTCTGTGATTTATCCTCTCCGTGCCACAAACCAACACCTGCCAGTCTATAGAGATAGAGGGATACCATTCTTCTGAGTTACAGGGATGCAAAATGGGCATTGTGAGAAATTTGGGGCCGACGTGCCAACACTCCTGTGCATTTCCCATTTTTCTTCTATTCCTTCTTCTTCTGCTGCAACCATGTGATTTTTCCTAGTGGTAGTAAAGTAGCTCCCCTGGAGGTGTGCAAAGGGACCCCGTGCTGAGCAGTTTGCAAGCTGGAGTAGAGCGGGTGATGTTCTCCACCTGTGCAAACTGCCAGCCTCTGCCAGCTCACCTGCTCCTCACTCACAGCCCCAATTTTGGCACCTGCCTTCTAACCAGACTCGGGTTCATTGTGGAGGGCAGGAAGGAAAATGACTTTCTAGTTTGATGCTTAACATGCCAGCAGAAGCTTGGATGAGATGAGGAATGATTGTGTCTGATGTTAAGTAAGGTTAGCACAATAATTGAAATTATTCAGATATTGTTTGGCAGGGGTTTTTTTAAATAATTAAACAAAAAACCATAAATCAGCTGAGTTTTCTGGAGTAGAACACCTTCCACATGCAATCCAAGGGTGCTGCTAGCTGTAGTAACAAATATTTATAGCTCCCCTCTGGTATCTCTCTATCTCTGTTTGTAACAGTAATGCCTTGTGAACAGCCAACACTGAAAACACTGTGAGAATTTGTTTTCAGGTTTGACACCCTATAGGTCACTTTTTATAGCAAAAAATCAATACACTTTTTATAAAGGAAAACCTTGTATCTGTGTTTTGGGAGTAAGGATTCAAGCTCCTTCTTTTTTATAAAAGCTGGTGATTTTCTTTTGTTTAAAAAACACGTTCAGAAAAAAAAAAAGTATAAAAAAAACCAACCACAACTGCAGAACAACAATAACAGCAACTCAGTTTAGAAATCTTGTCATCACTGCCAAAACAGACACGTGTAGGGGGGGGAAAATGGTCAATTCAAAATATTGAATGTTTTGATAGTTTTTGTAATGTTTAAGACTACATATTTGGTTTTTTACACTTCAGTATTCCTAACTATGGCCAGATTCTCTACTTATATAACAAATGAAGTTTTGTGGTGTTCTAAAACCCGTATTTTAAGAAACTCATCTATCTGAGAAAAACAAACTCGCTGTATTTAGAGAAAGCTTTTGCTTTTATTAATCAGTAACGCCTCCTCCAGAATGCAGAGTTCATCTCCTCACGCAGGGCTGGTGGTTTTTACAGCGCTGAAGCTTTGTCCCAGGCCAGCTGCCATTGCCTCCCTCCCTCATGGAATAAGCTTTGATAAAACTGATTCCTGCAGAATTTTACCTGAATGAAATCTGTGCAATCAAGTCTTTCTTTGTTGCTCTATTTGCCTTTTTTTTTTTCCAAAGCAGACACGTACTCCCCCTTGCCTTGCAACCCCTTGTGATTAGGATGGATTTTATCCTTGTGCTGTTGGATGCTCCATGGATGCTGAGCTGTTCCCAAAGCCACTCCACGTTTTGTTTGCTTGCATTGCTGGGATGAACCAATCTGTGCAGGCTGCATCTTTTGAGGCTCGTGTGATCACACTTAGAATGCAAATTTTTAAAAAGAGATTGATCAGAGAGAGGCCAGGATTGGGAATTGTCAAGGGGTCAGAGTTATCATGCACCAAATGTGCACCCAGTAGTGTTAGTGCATGATCATTTGCACCCAGAGTTTTGCACAAGAAACCATTTGTTCTCACTGATAACTTCATTTGATAGAGTAACTCTCTGACTGCACAGCTGCTGAATGGTCATTTTAAATATTGTAAATAGAATCCTGGGGTTAGTTCACAGGCTAAGGGCTCATGCTGAGGGTTTGTGGGGGAAGGATGGTGCTGGGGACAAAGCTTGGGTGCAGTAGCCAGCACACCTCTCAGCCCTTGGCATTGCTGGATTTCGTGTCTGAGTGGGAGCAGGTCTCTGAGTAACCCTGTGCCTCAATCTGTCTGTCTGTCCCTGCAGGGACAGCTCTCTTCTACCTCACTGGGGGTTGTGAGGCCAAATGTTGGCTAACATTTGTCAAGTGCTTTCAGATCCTCTAACAGAAGGTGCTGAAGTATTCTGGGTGCAGATTTGGTTGTGGGTGCTAATTTTTGGCTGTTTAATCCTGTGAGTGCTACTGTAGACACTGGTCACGAGCAAAAAGGACTTTTTAAAGCATTAGGATGTCAAAGGCCTTGGTTATGCTAATAACACTATTATTCATCAGAGCTTTTGTCTTAGGGAAAGCTGTAGTGGGACAGGTAATTTGACATGCTTTTACCCTCTCCTCTGTTCTGCTGGTGGAAATCTCAGTCCTGCCCTGAGTCTCTGCCTTTCCAGGGACCCTGAGCAGTAGCCAGGGCTGAGCTGGGACTGCAGACCAGGCTGTTGTCACACGGTGACAGAGGCCATTGCTGTCACAGTCAGGGTTGGCCTGTCCTGCCACCTTCCCTCGGATAAACCAGGAGACCAGCCATGCAACCCCACCCAGGTTCTCCTGCTGCTCAGTGCAGGGTGCTCACCACAGACCCACCAGGAAACCCAAATCTTTGCTAGCCTGGGCTGCTCTCTGCAGCCTGAGCTGCTGGAGCTGGTGGTGGTGGGAAAGGAGGCCGGGAGATGCTTTCACCCAGAGTCTGGGAGTGCAGTCTATGTGAGAGAAAACGGGAATGATCCTTTGTTTGGGTGGCTGTCGAGAAGGAGTTCCTTTCCTCCCTGCCAAAAGTTGTGTTTGGTTATTTGGAGACGCTTTTCCTGGTGGAGCATCACTAAGGAATCACTGAGGTTCTTCCTCCTGAGCCTCACCCGGTGACACATCTAAAACCTGATCCTGCCAGCTCTCCCTTGGGAGAGCAGCTTTGTTTGCATGAGGATCATCCTGCGGTGGGGCTGAGCCCAGCGATTCCTTCAGGGAATTAGGGAGACCTTGAAAAGGCCTAAAAGAATTTTTAAAAAATTGTTCAGTGGGAAAAATAGCCATTCAAACCAGCAGAAGCCACAAAGAAAACAGGGTATGAGGCCAAACTCCCAAGTTTTAAGAAGCAATTTTCTAGGTAGAAATGCCTGGGCAGTAGAAGTCAGTGAGCATTTCAGCTGTAGCATAGAGTGAAATCTGTATTAATGCCAATATTGCATGAGTTCTTGTACAGAAATGCATGTGGAATGTTACATACATTCAGAACTAGTTATCTTTGGCTTTGTAGGATCCCTCATGTAGATTTGAATACAAAGAGAAACAGTGCACAGGCATCAGACCTTGGTTATTTAAACATAAGGACAGCCCTGATTCAGGAAAGAACTTAAAAGCTTAAATTTTAGCACGTGCTTTACTCCTGTTGGCTTTTCACGAGATTAAGCTTGGGTTTGGACAGAAAGCTTTCCTGAACTGCTGTGAATTAGTGATTACTTCCAATATACTACAGCAATTCCAGACCCTGTGAGATCCTGGAGCAGATGATAATAA
The DNA here is from genome assembly GCA_013397175.1 of Platysteira castanea. Classification (NCBI taxonomy): domain Eukaryota; kingdom Metazoa; phylum Chordata; class Aves; order Passeriformes; genus Platysteira; species Platysteira castanea. The sequence goes on from VYXC01009489.1 coordinate 815,131, forward strand.
TTCCATTATGTACTCCAGAGTTCACCTTTCATATTTGGTTTTTTTTCTACATTTACAAGCACATAAAGCTCCACATGAAATTAGGATTTGCCATATTAATTCTGCTATAAAAACCCTGTTTAATTTGCCTCATGAGGCTGCCTTTAGTGCTTTCAGGGACTAATTGAATCACTGAGACGATATTGTTTTAAAACAATACAGTATTTAAAAACAAATTGGAGAGACTCTTGAAGTAGTAGGGCTTTGTTTCTTTGAAGTCTGCCTTCATTCAGTATAATTTAGCAAATTTGCATATAAAGATCCCTGTTTCAGACACAGTCATTAGGAAGGAATGGCACAGAGCAAGGGGTTTAGCATTCATACACTCAGGTGATGGTCTTGACTCTAGAAGATGAGAGCAATGAATGCAGCAAAACCTTCAGCCTCGGGATTTTTGTCACTTGTAAAGCATTTCTAATCCTGAAGTTTCTGGTTTAAAGCCTCATCTGTGCTAAGATTTGGAGCTAGTTCAGTTCCACCAGCTAAATATCTTGAGGTGATTTGGAAAGAGTTTGATAATGGGATTTTACTCTGTGGTGGGAGTTGGAAGTAGCTTTTCCCTGCCATTGCCTGTGTTTCCTGTATCTGCACATTATTTATAGTCTCCTCAGGAGCTAATTGTGTTATTTTCATAGACAATAGAAGAATCCTGCCTAGAAAACAACTGCCACATCTCTCATCCTCAGCTAACACACACGTAGGCATACAAAATACCACACGCTTGGTCGAGCTGCTGTTTCTCTCTCATTTGCTTGTTCAGTACTTTTGAAGGGAAAAAAAGGGGGAGAGATCCAAAACTGGTGGCAAACAGCAAAGCAGTGTTACACCCAGCCATTTCCAGTGGGAAACAAGGGCATTAAGGTGGTAGTTTTTCCTTCTCCATATGGATAACACTTTCTAAGATGCCTTGTCTTTGCTTTTTGATGCCTTTGAGGTCAGTGCTGCTCTCCCAGCACGCCCTGTGGGAGTGCTCTGTGATGCCAGGCTGAATCCCTACACAGACACTGCTCCAGGGACAGCCATCCCTGGAAGTGGCACCTTCTCTGCAGGGGCACAGTGTGGGTTTTCCAGTCTGAGCCTTCCCCAGCCTGCCGAGAGCCCCCGAGTGATTCTGGCCTCAGTGGTGCCCCACAGCCGAGAGTTCTCCTTCACTGTAGGAGAGGCAGAGTCATTGTTAGAGAAAGGAATAAAAAATAGCCGAGTAAAGTAGATATAAAATTAGTCTAGAAAGTGTCTCCTCAAGCTATGACAATCCATAACCAGAGGAAAGCTCTGTAGAGGTGTGTTTGCCACACGCCAGGTGCTGATCACGACCACGACGGAGCAAAGCAGCTGGAACAGGAACAAAACATGGTCACTTAGGCCCCAAGTTATTTTTCTGGTTGCTGGTGGAAGCAGGCTAGGATGGTGTTTGGGGCTGCTGAGGTTCTTTGTAGGAGCAGATGGATGGCACGAGATGCAGAACTTTTTCCTGAGTGTCTGGATAAAGGGTCAGGTCAGTCCACACAGCAGGACGAGTGCTTCACACCAGACCTGGGAGAGATCCGGCTGGAACCCCACCTTGGTGTAATGAGAGCAGGAAGGTGAAGACTTTGAGTGCCTTCTAACATCCTTTGGGCTGTGTAAGCAGGACTGTGCACGTGCCCAGCACGGCCTAGGGGACAACAGCCTTGACCAAAGGAGGCAGGGCACACTTTAATTCTCGAGGTATTTAGCCCATCTCTTGAAAATTGCTGTCTCCAGAATCACGGATTTCTTCTGGCTGGTGCCTCTGTCCCATCTGCATGAATCTGAGCCTCTCCACAGTATCTCAGGAAATGGTAAAGCTGAGTCTTGTGTCTCACAGCTGCTCCTCACCGTGGAGTGACCAGAGCTGGGTTTTGCCGTGGTGGTTGTTGATTCTGCTGTTCAGGTGTTCTTCATCCTCCTCCTCCTCCTCTGCTCCTGGCTCGAGAGCCGGTGTCTCCTGGTGCCTGCAGGTGAAAGGCTGGGAGCAGCACTGTCTAGACCCCACTTTGATTTGTTTTGTTTCCTCTGGACCGGTTCTAGTCCGTGATGATTGAAGGTCTGAGGCCAAGCTGACAAACCCCACATGTTTTAATGGGGAGAGGGGAGATTTTCAGGGAATATAAGTGGGTGGATGGAAAGGCTGTTTCCATCAATGCCATTGCACAGCTGCTCTGACAGGATCCCAGCTGCAGGGCATGGTATGAGCACCACACCTGCAGGTGAAAACGTGGAGTTTTGGGCTCACACACCACTCTCCACCCCTCAGGACACTGCTTAGAGAAGGTTAAACACATTGACACCTATTTTTGGCCAGTAGATGAGCTTCTGAGCAAGTGAGAACCGAACCTAGTGGATTCAGCTTCAGAGCCATTGGGGTTTCAGAGCTGTTGATGTGTGGCACAACTCTGACAGATCACTTCTCCTTGTGCCGTGGTGTCCCAGTGCACACAGGGCTGGTCCCAGTGCCTCCCTCCACCTGTGGGGTGCTTTGAGGTGAGCTGATACAAAGAGCTTGGCTTTTAAAATGTATTCATTGCTCAGCTATGTCTGAACACCTTATAGAGACCTCTGGCAGGTCTCTCTCAGAACTCTGGCTCTCTCAAAACTCTGCTGTAAAAATCCTGAAGTATTTCAGTCATGGTGAAAGATACCTCATTTTTAGCTCCCCATTGAAACCGTGGGGGAGCCAGGAACATCCCTGGGAGGAAAGGAAAGGGGATATCCTCATCCAGCAGCCCCTTTCTCCCCTGCCTGAATACAGCCCCCCACTGCCCCTCTTTTTGGTAGATGTACGTGCACATATCAGGGGCAATTCGTGTCACCATTCAAAATACGGGCCTTGTGTTTATAAACAGTGAATAAATCTAATTATTTCAGTGGCTTTCTACCAAGAAAACAGAGGGCCAGGTGTTGAAAAACCTTGTTTAGAAAGTGTTCGTGGCCAGATGTCTTCATGGGAGAGCGCTGCCTTGCTTAGTGCACTTGAGCTCCCCTATTGTGACTCTTGCTCTTTATCTCAGTGAACTCAGGACTCTGGAGCCACTTTAGGGGTTCCCTGGGTCGGACAGTTTATCACTCAAACTGCTGAAGAAGGAGGAGGGTGCCCAAAGGGAATTGACAGATCTTTGCAGTAATTAATCTGTCAGCTAAAAAAAGAAAGTTGACATCGTCAGGGAAAGATGTCGTGATGGAAAACATGGGAAATGAAGGGAAAAGCCAGTTCCTTGGAGGAATGGTGGGGGATGTTTGTTAGGAGGTAGGTACTGAGTCATGAAGCGAGCTGGAGCTTCGGGGAAAATCCAGTGGCAGGGAGAGCACGAGGCACAGCACTGGGCATGGCAGTGCCACTGATGGGTGGGAATAAAGACAGACAAAAGCCAAGAAATTCTGGGCTCAGGCAAAGAAGGAGGCTGGGGCTCACTGAGGACCTGTGGCTTGGTTGGACAGAGGAGCAGGAGCAGCTCCTGGCTGCTTGCTGAGAGTCCCTGTCCCTGCAGGTACCCAGGCCAGGGGACAGGCACCTGCCCCAGCAGAGTCTGCCCCTCTCCCCTGGGCAGGAACGGGGCCAAACTTGGCTGCAGGCAGGAGAATTTGGTGTGAAGCTCCTCCCTGCTGCTGTGTGACTCTCCTGCCAGCATGTGCCATCGCTCAAAGGGAGGAGGAAGATCCAGCCCTTTGCTGGAGGACAGCACCAAGCTGTGGGTTGGGTTTATTTACACTCCTCCCTGTCAGATCCGAAATAGCAATCACTGATCAGTGTGCCCTGGCCTGGGGAGGACAGACCTGGCACTCTGGAGAGTGTAAGAGGATGATGAGGGCACCTCTGTGTCTGGGAAAACACAATAAAGATGCTCTCACACCTGCCAGGTTCAGCAGAAAGGAGGGGAAAGGCCCTTTTTATTTACACATGACACGTCTTATACAATTCTCAACTCCACAAGGGATTGGAGGACATTCACTTCCTTCTCAATCCCACTGGAGAAAAAAGATGCTCATCAAAGTTCTCTTATCACAGAAGGAATGAAAAACAGAAAATACCTTTAAGTAAACATTGGCTATTATTTACATGAAACTGTGTGAAAGAATTCTGACTCCAAGGTTAAAACAGAAGGCTTTAGCAAAAACCAGGGCAACACACCTCAGAGCCTCCCATCCCTTCCCACAGAGCTCAGCAAACTCGGGGAGAAGTGGCATCCCGCTGGCACCAGGGGGAAAAGCCAGGCCAGGCTCCTCGGGGAGGGTTCCTGGGCTGGCTGTGCGGGCACAGGGGTGGTGCTGATCCTGCCCAGGAAATGCCCAGCCCGGGTGTGAGAGCTGCTGCAGCCACCACAGCAGTGGGAAATCTGTGCTGAGCAAGGGCACCTCTGGTAACACTGGTGTTCTCATGAGATGTTTTTCCTAAGTTCAGTTGAGTCACAGTGCTTGTGAATTTAATCCTAAAGCACAAAATCACTGATTTATCCAAACGCTTTTTTGTTGTGGAGGCTCAGATTATTTTTTGTTGTTGTTGCATAAAGATTGCACCTCTTCATTTCCATAAATTCTCACTCAGTATAATGCAAATGGAACCCAATACACCTAATTTTCTGCTGCTTTAACCAGGCAGAAGCTCCTCTGCAATTATTCTATGAATCTATTTGGTCCAAGGTTGGTCTCCCATTTCAAAGATTGATTACTGTTGATAATTCTTGTGTGATTGATTACTTGAGTGCAGATTCAGTTTCCTGGGTGACAGCTGCAGCCTTTGCAGAGAAAACCTCAGTGACCCCAGTGATAAAGTGATCTCTTGTATGGACCTCGAATAGCAAGTTACAGATGGCAGATATTTTGTATAGTTTTATTATAGTTAATGATAAAGCTGAAATAGCTTGTTGAAATATCTTAGAAGTTTTAGAATTGAAAATTAAACAAGGAACCTCAGCAAATCAGGGCCTCCTCCGTGTTTTCTGGTTCTGAAGAGTGTTGGCTTTATCTCACTTTACTCTCACTCAGTCTACCAATAGACATGCCCTGAGCCCAGCAGGTTTATGGAACTAGAAGTAGTATTTCTATTTCTATTTCTAGCAGTATTTTTCTACTCTAGTCCCAGCTAGTACCAGGCAGAGATTTATGGTTGGCTTGGTTTTTAGAGAAGAGTATTGCCAAATGTCTCTGAAATAACAAGGAAGGTTCGGTTCATTTCAGGTGACTCATCTAAACTGAAGGCTGCTTTTGAATTTTATCCAAGCTGGTTCTTCCATCTCTACATGCAAGAGTTCAGTGTAGGAAATGCAGCTAAATTTGAGTCCTGTTGGCACAGTGGGGCTGTTGCAGAGCACAGTGACAGGATGGGACACGGTGGTGGCACCTGGTCAGGGAGAGCCAGAACCAAACCCTGGCTCTGACTCCCTGAGTTCTGGGGAACCCCTGCACAGGCTCAAACCTGGGAAATACCTGCAAGGGACCAAATGGATCCCAAGCTTGGGTCCAGGCCCAGTTCTTGACATGACAAATTTTACCTTCAGAGAATCCCTGAGAAACACTTTGTGGGGTTTATTTCTGTCGTCCTTTGGGTTTTGGGGTTATGTTTGGGGGAGTATTTTGTTGGTTTTTTTTAAATTCCAGCATGGCTGCTTTTCTCCATCTGCTTCCAACCCTTGCAGAACAGGTATGGATGAACTTGTAATTCACTTTCCCTAGCAGGTGGCAGGTGAAATCCTGTGATATTCTGTTTCCCTCTCATGCTGACCATACAGTCACAGGGGGCTTGCAGAACACAGCTTTTTTTCCCCTTTTTCTCCCTCTCTTTAAGACAGAGGAGCTTTTCCCAGATTTAGTGTGATGTCTAATGATGCATCTGCCTAAAAAGAAGAATGTCTAGGGAAATAATTGCACTGCTAATTGGTGTTTATAGATACAGCGAAGCAGAAGTATTGAATGTAAGAACAAGGCAGCCCGTGGGTTAGAATTACATGCTGAATTCTGACACTTGAAATTGTTGTTAGTTTGCTTCTTATTTAAATGATGGGTGAGCCAAGCAGCTTTGCACCGTGGCAGTCCTAGCACAGCTGTGATTAGCCATTAGAGGACACCCAGGGTCTTTTGGAACGAGGAAACCTGTCTAGCCAAGTCTCTTCTATTCTCTGAAATGACCACACGCTCCCCTCCACGATTCTCTGGATTTAGTGACACCGTCTAGTCTGGAAGCACAGGAGAGGAGGATCAGCCTGCTGGCTTTGCTGTCCCTGGCCTTTGTCTGCTTTCTCAGTTACAAACCCTGTCCCGAGCTGAGGTGAGCAGCTCCCATCCCCTCAGCCTGAGCCCCCACACTGCTCTGGTGTGGAGAGCAGGAGCTGCCTTTGCTCAGGACCCTGCGGCTCCCAGGGCTGCGGAGCCAGCGCCCAGCGGGGCTGGGGAGGGAGGTGTGCAGCTGGACTGGAACCTGATCATGGATTACTGTCTTAGGCCATTCATTGCGTGTGTATGATTTCCTCATCAGTGACAAAGCTGCAATATAATATAACTGAGAGGCCACGAGGTGTTTTCTCTTGTCGCCCAGCGGGTGGGGATCGGAGGGGCAGCTGGGTTTAAAGTTTAGCTGGTATACTTTAAACTCTGTGTACATAACCTTGGAGGACACGGGGGTGGGAAGGGGGCCGTTGTTATTTTGGTGGGATTGGTAAACTTCAGGATGTTTTTGTTTAAAGAATAAGGTATTTAATTAATGACACTGTACAAAGAGCTTATTAATTTAAGTGGTGCTTTTGTTCTCCTACCCCAGACCTGTCTAACCTTTGTTTTTGGCAAGCCTGCAGCAATGCTGATCATGTTGACTTTTGTACCTTGGGGGAGTGTGTGGAAGGGGAGGGGAAATGCTTTTCTCTTCAGACAAATAACGTTGCCCATAGTTAACTTCCTGCTTGGATACATACCTTGAATTCCCTTTATGCTGAATTTTTATGTGAAGGTCTCTTCAAAGGGACAGAACAAGCAGAGGTTATTCCAAAAGATCTCAACTGTATCATCTTGTAATATATTGCAGCTTTATGCCAATGATTCCTTGCTTCCCTGTACACAGTCCATGCATGTTTTGAACTAATTTTGCATTCTCCATTTGTGGTGAGTTACTTAGCATTTTAACCACCTTCTGTGCCATTCAACTTGTACAGAAAACATTTTTATTGACGTTTTAAAGGGAGGGGGAAGAAAATAAAAAAGACCCCTTCTGCTCCCTAGTTGTAGGTAGAACTCAGTTACTTAGCAAACAGATGTAGATGAGTGGTTGTAGTGTTAGAAATGTTGGCTTGCTCGTGAACAAGCTCTTGAGAGTAAATGCATGGTCCTGTACCTCTCTTCTCTTAATTAGCTCTTCCTTTCCTCCTGGAAAGATTCTCTCTCTCTCTCTCCCTCTCTCTTACTCTGTCTTTGTTTCTCTCTCTCTCTCTCTCTCTCTCGTGGTTGTAAAGTACAGATTTGGGCATCAATAAAGCGATAAACCACCAGGTTTGAAAAGCAGTTCTCAACAGGTTCTCTCGGGGAACGTCTTTCTCACAGTGCCTTGCCTCGGCACGTTGATCAGACCCCAACTTCCAGGGCACAGCAGGTGGAGATCAGTCCCCCACCACCTCTGCTGGGGCTGGGGAGCAAGCCCAGCCTCTGGAAGTTGGGCTCTGGTGGAGGGTGAGGTGCTGCTGGGCCGCTGCACCCCGTGGGGCTGGCTGTCCCTGGCACTCGCCCCACGGCCCCGAATTGCGGAGTTTGCACACACTTTCGGTTTTCCTGGATGCGCAGCGAGGGGTGGGGATGGGATATGGGAATTATGTCCTTGGGGGGGTCTGTAGGCAGCTCCTTCCCCACACTCCCGAGCTCTGAGTTGGGCACAAGGGGCTCCTTGTTTAGTAGCTGTGGTTCTGTTGGCAGTGGAGGGCGGAAAACGGGCAAAGTCATGGAAAAGATGGGGTCACTCACAAAGATGCATTTTATAAGAAATGGACTTGAAGAAACCCCAAAAAGCCGTGCCACAAAATCACAAAGTGTACCTAGATCCACACCTCTGTTCCCTATGGCTCTTCTCTCGTAACAGAATTTCCTTTTGTTAGAAGATTCGACTTCCTAGGAAAAAATTCCATTTTTGTGAGGTGTTGTGAACTGTTTTTACTACTTGTAATAACCATCCCGGGTCTGAGTATTCTTGTAATGCAATGCCATGCAGCAGAGAACCTGTCCACTTTATAGCTTTGCTCTCAATATTCATTACTCATTGTTTTCTCATCTAAATGTACATTTGCAAGATGTGTGTAATGTCATTTTCAAAAAATAAAATTTGGTTTCAATATTTAGGCCGATAAAAACCTTTCTGAGGCTTTTATTTGTCGAGTGTGCGTTGACTGTGACTTGTGAATTATAGATATTATTATTATATATATCTTGATACCTCAGCCTTCCCAAATCTGCCCCACTTGTGTAAATTCTGAAAAAAAGAGGCTGGGGAAGGCATTTGATTCCCCTGAATTCATGAAGACCCACATCTGGCTGGCTGAAGCAGCCCAGCCTGTGCAGGACCCATCCTTTTGCCTAAAGGGACGAGCTCCATGTGGGAAAAGAGGGAAAATAAGGGCAGCTCTTTCCCTGTGTGAGCACTGCAGTGAAAACTGCGGATCCAAAGCAGCAAATGTGGCCCCCATCTGAGCTCTGTCCTGGCATCCAAGGCCTGGGCAAAGCCTGTGCAGTCTCACAAGAGTTTGGGGAAGCTTGGTGAGGTTTGAGAGCTGCACCGTGTTTGTCCTGCCTTCCCACACGGGCCTGAAAAAGCCCCAAGTTCTCCTTTCACAGCCTCTCTGTCAGAGAGGAAAACTTTCATCCTCGTGAGCCCTGAGAAATGGAAATAAGGCTTCGAGCCCCTCGGTGAGCTGCCCAGCAGCAGCCACGTCGCTGTTTGTTTGTTTCTGCTCCACACCTGCAGAACTCCCAGTGATCGTGGTGGGTCAGCTCCGGCCATCCCTGCTCCACGCTGGGCTGCTGTGGTTCTGGGACTCTCCAGGGTGGTTCAGGCTCAGATGGAGCCCCTTCTCCCTTTTCCCCTGTGGCCAGCACGTGTCAGCCCAGGGAGGGTGTCCTCGATGTCCTCTGGCCCTCTGGGCCAGCTGGCAAACAGCACCAGGGCTGCCAACACCTCGCCCCTGTTGGCCAAGAGCTGGCACGCCCTTGGCTGATCACACTGTGCCAGGACAGGCCAGAGCAGCACAGACACTGCAGTTCTGCTGGCAGGGAAAGACCACGTGGAAAAAAACACAGTTCCCATCATGAAACAGGAGAAAATCACTCTCAGGGCAGGCTTTATCCGAGTGTGCATGGGCTGAGACTGAAGGAAATGTTGTCAGAAAAGCAGAACGAGTGCTTTAGAAAACTCTCTGCTTGTGTCCCTGTGTGCTGTTAAACCCCACAGAGCACCCCGGTGTCTCTTCAGGAGCTGTGTGTTGGATCAGGTCAGTAAAATCCAGGAGGAAGTGCCCCTGCTCATGCAAAATGTTCTGAAAATGGCAGATTTAAAACCTGCTGTGTGCATCTATCTCAGCTATTCCGGGGACTCCAGAGAGAGTGAAAAGGAAACCCAAATGCTGGTGGTGTGGCACCCCCAACCAGCACTGCAAGCCTTTGGAAACAGTGCTGCTGTCTTAGCAGGAATTCCTCTGGCACACAGGGAATCACTCCAGATTTACTGTCATGTCAGTGAGAGTAAAATGCAGCTTCCACAGCCTGGTGCTCCTGCTGCATCAGCCTGGATCTGGACAGAAATGTACACCAGGGATCCCAGAATCTGCTGGGAAATCAGAGCAGCAGAAGTGTTTGCTCCTGAAAAGTCTCAGTCTGAGGGTGTCGGCCCTGTGTGGTGTCAAGTGCTTGGACTGAAGTAAAAGTCCTGGCCTTGTTCAAAACCCCTTGGCTGCTGTGTTCTGCTTTTCCCGGTGTGTGAAGACAACACAGAGGAGGATTTTAGGTCACTGGAAATGGTGCTCGGCGTCTGTGTTCAGATTTTGGGCTTCTTGAGCCCGGAGCGTCAAATCCAGAGTTTGACCCTGCCCTCTGCTGCTCCCTTTCACTGTCTGACATCAAATCTTGTGATTTAAAAAGCTTTTTTTGGGTTGCCACTCCAGGCTGGCTGTGTGCTGCCCTCCAGAAAACGCACCAGGCAGTGCTGGCCCACCTTCTAAAGCAGAGGTGTCCCAGTGGGTGGGAGTGTCCATAACCACAGGGAGATTCTCCAGGGTGCTGTGAAAACCCCTGAGAGGGGTAAACACCCCGGAGGCACTGCTTCAGTGGTATCAGTTCATTGCCAGCCTCATCAGGCCGACCTGCACCTTTAACTGCCCTACAAGCTTTTAATATTCATATATTCTGGATGTAAGAGACCTGACTGAGAGCTCCATGTCCTGGTTTTGGCTGGGAGAGAGCTCATTTTCTTCCCAGTAGCAGCAGCTCCAGGTGCTGTGGTGGGGAGGCAGTGTGAGGATAAGGTTGATAACACAGTGTTGTTTTCAGTCGTGGCTGAGCAGTGTTTGTGCTCAGACTTTGCAGCTTCTCATGCCCTGCCAGCGAGGAGATTGGGGGGCACAAGGAGCTGGGAGGGGTCACAGTCAGGACAGCTGACCCCAGCTGAGCCAAGGGATATTCCAGACCATCTGGAGTCGTGCTTAGCAAATAAACTGAGGGAAAGTCATCCATGGGCTGGGCAACTGCACTGTGCATCGCTTGCTGTGTACATTGTAAAACCTTCTTATTATCACCACCGTGACTGTTTTCTTCCTTTCTGACCCGTTAAACTGTCGTTATCTCAACCCGTGAGTTTTCTCACTTTCACCCTTCCCACTCTCTCCCCGTCCCCTGGGAAGGTGGTGAGCAAGTGGCTGTGTGGGGTTGGGGTTAAACCAGGCCTGAGACCATGCCCTGGTGTGACAGGGGGCAGGGGCTGGGCTGGGCAGGGGTCTGGAGGGGGGCTCTGAGCTGACCGGCGGGGTCCTGGAGGCAGCACGGCTCCCTCGCTCCCTGATGTGGCCTCGGTGCCTTTGGGGACAGGGCAGTGTCCCTGTGAGTGCCACAGCTCGTGGAAGGAAAACCCCAGAGAATGCAGAAGGACCTTCCAGAGGCCCTGGGGTCTGCTCAGGTCTTCAGGGTTGGTGGAACAGGAAAACTCAGTTGCTCTTTTTGGGGACAACAGGGGGACAAAGATGCCACTCTCTGACACGGCCTCGGTTTTGCTGAGGCACCATTTTGCTGTGCCAAAAACAAGGCGCCAATGCCAACAGAAGCTTGAATTAGCACAGGGCAGAGGCCTGGCTGGAATAACCCACAGCCAGATCTGTCACCAGCCTGTAAACGGTGATTCTCCCAGTGCTGCCTTAGAAAAGTGACCAGCACCTAGAGCAGGGTGCAGCACTAAAACCCTCATTTTAAACCAACACGAGGCCAGCCTGGCCTCTGGAGCACAATGCAGCTCTGCAACCAGGAAAGAAAATCTTTGGAAGATGCTGCTCTGCCACAAATTGTCCATGCTTTAATTAAGGAGCCCTCATCAGGAAGGAAGATAACTGTGAGATACGTGAGGGAAGGAACACACTTGATCTATAATGAAATCAGCTCTCAAACGAGGTCGCCCACCCAGGCACTGCTTGTGCACACGCAGCGGGAGCAGGAGCCAAGCACGGGGAGATGAGGCCAAGCTTTTGTAGCTCTGCAAATGAATGGGTCACGTTTTGGGTGGGGAGGGGACACGAGGGGGGATGATGCAGTTTCATGCTGCAGAACTTGAGGACAAGGGCAAACGTGTCCTCCCGTGCTCTCCTCACTGCCCTCTGAAAGGACAATTCCCTTATTCCTGTGTCTCATGACAAAGGACCCTGGGACAGGCTCCGGGCACACACGGGCCAGTGCAGCATCCCCTCGTGGCTTACCCCATTAAAACAGAAACTAAAAACCACCTTTCTGTCCCCTTGACACAGATTTAGGTACATAAAACCAAGCCCACCCTTAATATCCTTAAATCTTTAAAAGGACACTCCGCTTTTCTGGTCAGAAAAGTAGAGCAGCTGTGGCTTTAAATGCCAGGCACCAGCTCTAGGAAAAGAGTATTTAGAGCAGTAGGCTACAGCTCAGGAGACTTCCAGCTCCTGCTGTGGCCACGGGTTTGTGTGTCACTGGGGAGTCACCTGGGGCCACAGACAAAACACAGCGAGTGCCCAGCGTGGGCTTAGAGTTTCTTTGGACTCCAGGTGCCAGCAGGATGGATAGTCACTACTTCAGACTCCGTGTAGAGAGTTTCACCTGGCAAACTACAATAGGTGCTAAGAGTTACCAGCACAAGAAATCCCCAGCACTGAGAGAGCAGAGCTGGCACCCAGAACTGCAGGAAGACAGATCTTCACTAAATAACAAAATGTCATTGCGTGATCAAGTGTCCAAGGTGAACTTCTTGGGCTCCAAAGCAGATGTGGACTGCAGTGAGCACGGCCTGGGCACTGCAAAAGAACCTAAAGCTTGGTGCAGTGGGGTTCTGTCTGGGAGTGCAGAGCTGCTCCCATACTGGGACAGCTCAGTTCACTACTTCACTTGGACACAGTTCTCCCTTCAGCTTGGACAACGTTCCTGCAGCAGCAGCAGCATCCCACAGACCATGAATGGCAGGGAAAACCCGAGCCAAGCCCCATCCAACTCCTGCCAGCATTAAACGAGGCTCTGATTTCAGGCTGTGTGAGAGGGGCAGCGCTCCTGGAGGCCTCGGCATCTCTGATGGAGAAGGGGAAAGCCCTAAGCCTGAGCACATTTCTCATGACCCTGAGACAGGAACGGCTTTATCCAAATCCCACCGAGAAACAAGAGTGCTACAGGCAATGTTTTAAATATTTAATGTTTACACAACACTCGGAATACAAATGGCAATTCAAAGAGAGGGGAACTCCTGTCTCTGAGCTCCTCGGGGAGTTTTCTCTTCATGTGTGTTTTTCAGCTTGATTGATGCCTGCCCACACAGATGGTGAATGGCAGCAGGGGATGTGTCCCGTGTGCCCCAAAATCACCCGTCCTGCTGCCACGGCTCAGGGCCCTCACTGCCAGAGAAGTGGGGAGAAGCTGGGGAAGAACTGGCCTCAGCCATGGGCACACGGAGGAGCAGGATGGGCTCAGGATGGCTGAGGGAGAAGAGCCAGCCCCTTCCCCAGCCCCTTCCCCAGCCCTGTGCCCCTCTGCCCTCCCAACACCACCGTCCCTATCCCAGCCCCTCAGTGACTGCAGCTCCTTTATCCCTATCCCTGCACCACGAGCTTTATTTCACTGCCAGCTCTGCCCACCCAGCTCGTTCCACACCTTGCCCCAGCCATCAGGGGAAGCTGCTCCAGGTTCTCATGGCAGGATCTTTGTTAGGGCTCCAGCCCAGCCCCACAGTGAGCTCCATCACTGCAGCTGCTCCCCCATTCCAACAATTGCTATCCCAACCCCACAGTGATCTCAGCTCCAGCCCCACAAGCTTTATTTCACTGCCAGCTCAGCCCTTCCCACTCCAGCTCCACATCTCCCCACTGCTGACAGCTGAAGCTGCTCCGGGTTCTCAGCAGGATCCTCATTTCAGCTCCAACCCCCCAGTCCCTGCCCTGTCCCTGCCCCACAGGGGTTTCACCCCAGCCCTGCCGTGGGGAGGGAGGGATAGGCAAGGCAGTGCAAGGCAGTGAAGGGCTAGAAAAGCAAGTGAAGGGCAAGGCAAGGCAAGGGAGGGGTACAAGGCAAGGCAGGAGTGGGCAAAGCACGGGAGCTATCATGCCTTAGCTGCCCCTCCCTTCCCCTGCCCTTCCAACCCCTCCCTTGCCCTGCCTTGCCTTGCCTTCCCTACACACCTCTTGCTTTGCCTTGCCAACCCTCCCTTGCCTTGTCTTGTCTCTTCTACCCCATCCTTGCCTTTCCCACCTCTCCTTTGCCTTTCCACCCGTCCTTTGCCTTTCCCACCCGTCCTTTGCCTTTCCCACCTTCCCCACCTTTCCCTTGCCTTTCCCACCCATTCCTTGCCTTTCTCACCCTTTCCTTCCCATCCCTTGCCTTTCCCACCCCATCCTTG
>VYXC01009489.1:829649-874743 GCA_013397175.1 Platysteira castanea
TGCCTTTCCCACCTCTCCCTTGCCTTTCCCTTGCCTTTCCCTCACCTTTCCCTCCCCATCCTTGCCTTTTCCACCTTTCTCTTGCCTTTCTCTCGCCTTTCCCACCCCATCCTCGCCTTTCCCACCCCATCCTCGCCTTTCCCACCCCATCCTCGCCTTTCCCACCCCATCCTCGCCTTTCCCACCCTCGCATCCCTGGCCGATGTCGCCACCTCGCGGCCCCGGGCTCACGGGAGGGAGGGAAGGGTGGATTTTGTGCGTGTCCTTCAGGGAAATAAATCCTGGGTGTTCCTGCTCCTCCTCAGGCTCCTTCCCCCCCGTGACCAGCCTGCCTGAAAAATAACTCCAAGCGCTGCTGCTCCGGGGAGCCTGAGCGATGGCAGTGCTGCCTCGTCTGTGCCTACAACAGAGCATTGTTGTCTCCGAGATGCCTTTGGTTTCTCAGGGTTCAGGAATTTTTAACATATTTGTGATTCAGGGAGTTGGGGGACAAATCCTGCCCTGTGCACTTCAGCTTCTGAGACAGCTGCAGACAGGGGCAAAGCCGAGCCCTTTCTGTGCCCTCTCTTCTAGTGACGCCTTAGGTTTTAACTTCTATGTTTTTTCAAATCCTGTACTGCCCAGTGTGTAACTCTGAAGTCTCTTGTAGCTCGTGAGCTGCTCTCTTAGGCCAGACAGACACAACAAAGCCTCTCTGAGCTGTTCAAGGACACTCAGATTCTCCTAGGCCCAAAGGTGCAAACTAGGGCCTCTAGAGAGGTGGAGAAATTGAAGAGAGCTAAAGTTTTAATTGGTGAATTTATGCTGAGATGCAAATGGACCAAACCTATAACAGTGTGAAGAACTCGTGACCTACTGTCCATCTTGGGGTCCTTTTTGGAAGCAGCCTCTGGCTCCCCAGAGTGTACCTTTGAAGGCCTTCAAATAAATTCCTGCCTTTATTCCCTTACTCCTGTCTAGTCTCTGTTTCTAGGTGGCTGCAGAAGGTATCCCTAGGGCATGTCTTCCCTTAACTGAGTGCTGTGCAGAAGGTTCAGTGCTAGCAAGCCCTCAGTCTGGCCCTCACTCCAACCCTTCCTGTTGTTCGTGCTTTGGGAGAAAGGATGAAGGAACCCGTTATCAAAATTCCACAGTGCAAAGGACGAGCAGTCCAGGTTCAAAATGCTGTTGTGGAGCAAAATCAGACCCAGCTGGATACACAGCTCTGGAAGTTTTCAGTGAGTCTTGGTTAGTTTTCAGATTCTGCCTCTTGGGCTCTTCTTTGTTCAAACTGCTGAAATCAGAATGAGTAAACACGTAGGATTTAACTCGAATCTCTGCTGGAAACCACCTCATGTTTTATTAATAAATTGCCCCATGGAATTAGGTGAATAATAGATGAACATAGCTCTGGTGGGACACAAGAACCTGGCAGTGGAGTGTGTGCAAGGTGATGGGCAGGAATTCACGAAGGTATGAGTGGGCCCTGAGCACAAGGTGCTGAAGATACAGACGTGGGGTGTAGAAGACCTTGTGAAGGAGCAAGTTCTGCTGTTTAGTTGTGCTGTGTGGTTTGTCCTTACAAAATAGGCTGGCTCTGGGCTCTGGTTTGCCTGCTGAGGGTGCAGGGGGAGTCAGGTTTGGAAACCTGGAGCAGGGGAGGGTGTGGTGGGGCACTGCTCAGGGGGTGTTTGCAGAAGAGCAGGGGGGAAATCAGGGACACCTGGAGATGCAGCACAACAAGACCAGAGGAGTGGACACACCCACTGAGGAAGCTGCAGGGAGCATTCAAGGATTCCAGGTACGATGCTGTAAGGTGAAATCATTCACAATAAGTGAGGCCTCTTTTACAGGATTTTTTTTCCCATTGCTTGTCATCCCTGTGGCTCATCTCGCTGCCTGTCCGAA
This sequence comes from Platysteira castanea, assembly GCA_013397175.1. NCBI lineage: Eukaryota > Metazoa > Chordata > Aves > Passeriformes > Platysteira > Platysteira castanea. Next base: position 831,537 of record VYXC01009489.1, read on the forward strand.
GGAATTTCTGTTTCTGACAGGACTTCCAGCAAGAGCTCCTCCTCAGCCCAGATAAATCCCGTACAATGCTTGGATTATGCCACTCACATCAAAAAGTTCTCATGGTTTTGTTCTGCACTGGATCAAAGCGAAGGCAGCCACTGTGAGAACACATCTTACAAGCTGTGAATATTTATCATCAGCTCACCGAGCGGAATTTTGTTGTGCTCATGTGGGGGTTTTTGCCATGTTCTTCCCTGAGCTGTGCAAATGAGTCACAGTGTGCGTGTAATATACAGGCATCAGCTTTTTATTATGATTTAAACTCTGGTTTACTCACTCAATCAGGAATTGGAAACACGTGGCTTTAGTACGGAGGGCTTTTTTGACTCATGAAATGGTAAAACTGCAGTGGCAGCTTCCAGGGACTTTCAGTCCAAATTTCAGCGTGCCTTCAAAAGGAACTGGGGTAAAAGAGTAAATAGTCCTGCAGCAAACCTTGCAGTACAGCAATTTGTGGTACTTCTTAATCATCTTCAGAGTATTCTGTGGATGTAACTCAGCCCCTGAGATCCAATCTCCTCCAGGAGATTTGCTCAATAATAATGTTTAGGAGAAGGAATGAACCTGTTTGTAAACTTGGAGCAGTTATGTTAAATGAGGATTAAATGGGGGAAGAAAATTGGGGAGAATATAGAAAACTGAAATTTTGTAATGCATTTTGAAATGGTTCTTGTTCAAAAATTGGACTGCATTTACTAAAATACAAACAAAAGCCACATAATGGCAAAATAAAGGTGTTATAGTCCTCAAATGAGGAAAGAATTCAAGTCAAATTAACCCAGATGTTTAGGATTTACCCAAAAGGAAATTGAGGCTGAGCAAAGAATGGAGAGAATCTTGTTTTGCCAAAACCGTTTCTCGTCGAGAATTTCTTTGTGTCCTGCTTTTTTATTTTGCCACGGCACAGAGAAATGTGTTATTTCCTGAGTTCTAAACCTTGCAACTCCCATAAAGTGATACCAATTCCTTTACTAGGACGGGGAGAGGAGGAGGATGAGTTCTGTGCAGCCCAATAAGGAACGTAACATTTTTTCCCCCTGGTGTACATTAATCTGTTTTCCCTACAAATCAAACCAAACAAATCCTGCAGCTCTTGCCAAACAGCCTGGCCTTATCTGCTTCTTCAGGAGTTCATTCACAGCTCCAGGCGCAGCCACAGCTGGCAGTTTGTGTGTCAGGAGTGCACCAGGCTCTGCACTTTCGGTCAGCTCGGAGCTTTCCCGGTGCCCCTGGGACATCCCTGGAAGAGTTATCCCAACACACGCCCCCTCGGAGATGTCATCGTGGCACAGCCCGGAGAATTCCAGGTTCAGAAGCCGAGGGATGGGTGTTTGCAGGAGCCACTCCGGAGCTGGACGTGCCCCGAGCAGCGCCTGACCTCAGCCAGGTGAGTGCCCGACTGCTGTTCCCTGGGTTCACACCTTGGTCACGGGGACAAAACTCTCCGTGAGGACCACAACGAGCACTTCAGCCAGAGCAGGAGAAAATGCTTTGGAATACCTGAGTTTGTTTAATAGATAGCTCTCTCAGAAAGCCTCAGCTCTGTGCTGACTCTGAGCCAAACTTTATAGCAGGATTTATTGCCAAAGCACGGGTGCTCTCCTTTCTTCTGGGATAACCAGTCCCACTCCACTCTTCTCCCTACAGGCAGCCTTTACAGTTATTCCAGAGAAAGGGGCCAGGCTGATAAAGTGTGATTTGATCTCTGCTCATATGATTCCATTTGCCATCCTGCCTCTGATCTTCCAAAATATTGTCAGTTCTCACCACGGATTCTTTCACTGTGGAATCCAAAGGAGTGCTTTACCTTTTTTTGTTGTTATGATTTCTGTGAAGGAGAGATTTTTATACCATATCTAAAATAATTGATAAGTGGATATATAAAATAATGGAGTGGCCTGATAAGGAGTTACTGATTAATTTGCAATCTCTTTCTTTTAAGCTAACTTTTATGAAAAGGCAGAATGGAGAGGTACTGGAATTCTGAAGAAAGCTGTTTCCTGTGGTTTCAGCACTAAACCTTGGCTTGAATGAATCAAGTGGCAATGCTGTTTGCATTTTCCTCAGAGCTTTTTGTAGATCACTTGACTGGATGAATGTTAATTGTAATAATTGGCATCTACTGTACTAAATTACTTTTTTAAAAAAAATCTGACTGGCATTGTACCTCTCTGAAAATGTGTCTGATCTTGAGGCTACTGAAGCCACTGAAGGACGAGGTTTCTTGAAACATAGAGACACCTGTGCCCTTTGGAAAACCCTGAAAGGAGCCAGGGGTTTTTGTCTCTGCTAGGAATGATCTTTAAGAATTTCAGCATTTCCTTTCAACTGGAAACCAATCAGGTGGAGGCAAAAGTCTGCTCTGCTGCTAACCCCATTGCTTTTTAAATCTTTGCCCTTGCCCCAGGGCAGAGAGAAAATGGTTCAAAGTGTTTCACAGGCAATAAACGCTGGGATAAACTCTCGTGGGAAAGGCAAGGAGGGGAGAGAGGGAGTCCAGCGAGAGTTTATCCTCTCTGAAAGTGTTCTGCCAGGACTTTGAGTAGTTTTGACTGTGAAATCAGCATTGTACTGCTGAACAATCACATATTGATCTATACTGATTTCACTCAGTTCTCAAGCTGAGAAGATCCCCCACACCTCTGACCATCAAACCTATAAATCTGGGGTGCTGCTCCTCATGCCAGATGCAGCTGTTCCCCCTCGGGCACACTCACCTGCAAGGGCAGCTCTTCTCAGCAGCTGTTTGCTCCTGTACTCCCATCCTGAAGGGTCAGAGTGTGTTTACACTTTATCTCCCCAGGAATTAGTGGGAGAGAGAGCAAGCAGTGACAGTCAGTGGCAGGTTCTTGGCAGAGCTCCTGGGCTGAGGGAATGTCCTGAACCAGCAGCCACGCTCTGCAGTGCAGTCTGCATTCTGGCTCCCAGCTGAAGTGCCACAGAACCTCTCCTGTCCCCGTGAGACCTGAAAGAAGAGCCTGGTTGAGCACTGATTGCTGTTGCAGTGCAAGTGTTGTAATTAATTTTACGGCGGAAAAGTTTTGGTTTGTGGCCTGAGGGTTCTGCCAGGCCTCGATGCCGATGAGAGCAAACAGGCTGTGGATGGTTCCTGAAGTCCAGTTACTCTCCCCCACATTCCTGCTCAGAAGTGATAGGATATGGGCAGACACTCCCAGATGAAAATATGTGTTTTTCTCTCTCGATTTTAAGTGTGGCAGAACTGCACAGCAGAACAAGGTTGGCACCGTCCTGTTTCTGCAAGAAGGCAAATGCTTGTGCCTCCTTCCTGCAGCTAATCCTTGAGCTAACACAGAAACCTTTATATGCCTATAAAAGTACTGAGTTACAGAGGCCATAAAATAGTCAAACTAATCTTATTTTGTTGGAAAATCCAAATACTGGATGAAAGAAGGGCTAATGCTGCACAATCATGGTATCCCCCAGAGCACACAACAAATTTGGTGTTTCACCCAGCCCTGGAGAGCACTGCCATCCAAAACTACTGAGAAGCCCTGGCTCACAGTCATTAATGCTGGACAGGCTGCTATTAAATTATCCCGTGCAGCAAATTTGATCAAAATTGAATATATTCTTACTAACCCAATTGCACATCCACACGACACAGATTTAACACTGACTTTGTACTTTTATATTGGCTTACGCAGAGGAAGAGAGCATATCCAGTCCAGCATATAAAGGCAATGTGCTGAGCTGTTTAAAGAATTTGAAAGAGTAAATTTCTCCAGAAGAGATGCTTCTGCTGCAGCAGTAGCACTGGAACAGCCAAGACCATGAAACCACGGTGTTTATGAAGTGGAAGCTTTTCAACTGCTTTAAGTTCCCCTGCACTCTTAATCCAGATTTGCAAAGTCACTGTGTTGTAAGGACCTGTGATCCCTCTGCACAGCAAGAGAGAGCAATAACCTTTTCCAGCTGGAGCTCTGGAGTTCCTTTAATTAGTTTTACAGAAAACCAGTTCAGAGTAATTTGAAGCTTTTGGCTGCAGGGCTGCTTTTTTGGAGGCACTCTCTGGTTTGATTGTTCTGAAGCAAACTGTGGAGACAGAGATGTTTGGGAAAATACGACACCATGTTTGCAAACAGTGAAATACTTGAGTCCCTGTTCTGCTGTCGTAGCCCAAACAGAGGCTTTGAGGTTTGGTGAGGAGTCAGTACTGGAGGAGCAGAGCTCAGAGCTGGGAGGATTTTGTGCACACAACTGCAGGTATGAAAGAGAAACCTGAGAGCCAGCTGTGGGTGGTTGTTGCTCCTGCTAAGGTGATGACTTGGTACCTGCAGATGGACAATTATCTTAAAACTGGTTTGGGTTAGAAGGGGCCTTAAAGCTCATCTCATTCCACCACCCTGGGCAGGGACACCTTCTGCTATTGCAGGTTGCTCAAAGTCCAGTCCAACCTGGCCTTGAACACTTCTCTGGGCAACCTGTGCAGTTCTCAGGAAATCATTTCTTCCTGGAATCCAATCTAAACCTCCTCTCTTGCAGTTTAAAACCACTCCCCCTTGTCCTGTCAGTGTCAGCCCCTGTAAAAAGTCGCTCTCTCTCTTTTTTATAAGCTCCCTTTAGGAACTGAAAGGCTGCTCTAAAGTTTCCCTGGAGACTTCTCTTCTCCAGGCTGAGCCACCCCAGCTCTCTCAGCCTGGGAGGCTACCCCAGAGCGGGGAACATGCTGTGTGCATCATTTCTGGCATCGCCCCATGATCTTCCCAGGTGGAGGCTTCTGATCCAGCAGGAATGTTGGGCCCGAGGCTGGGATGAGCCTGAACTCAGGATCCACTTCTGGAAGAAGCAGTTTCATTTTCAAAGCTGTGCCCAACCGTGGCCTTAAATCCCGCCTGGAAATGCACTTTACCCTTTTAGTCCTGGTGCTGTGCATGGAAATTCCTCGGAGTCCTGCAGCTGGAACAGCAGAGTGGGGTGTGTGATAGAATTTATGTGTTACAACACACCAAGCCTCCTCCTCACAGGGGAGTTTCATCTGGCACCGAGGGCTCTCTGCAGCTGCTTGGACTCTGGGGCTGGAAGTGCTGGGTTTGGTTAAGAAAAACCCAGCCCTGCTGTCCCTGCACCCCTCGGGCTGTGGTGGGAGTGGGAGGGATGCATTAGAAGCACAGTCCTAAAATTACTGAGGGAGTAATAGCTGCAAGAGCTGCTCTGCCTGAGTTTTTACCCTGCATGCCACTTGGTTACACAGAGTAACACAACCGGGCTGAGAGGAGGTGACCTCTGTTCAGGTTTGTGTATTTATTGCATGAATTCAAGGGTAAGGAGGGCGTAGTTACCCCTCACGCTCCTGTCTGGGCAGTCAGTGCTGCTTGTTGTGGATCTCCTGTGTAGCAGCTGGGGGAGAGAAAGGTTAAGAGAGGGAAATGTGAGTGCAAAAACCACTGTTGGATAGTTTAACACCTGAAGCTTATCTTAATGCTCTGGATTTCGAGTGAATGTCCCTTTAATTTATGGCTGTTCCTGAGGCCAGGGGCTGGTGTTTGCCCAGTGCTGAATGTGATTCAGCCGTGCTCTGGCTGGCTCTGGCAGGGGGATCATCTCTGAGTATAAACTGTAAGTAAAACTGAGATTGTTCCGTGGTCAGGCTGAGGAGGGGACTCTGCACCAGCTCAGCTTCACTCCTCTGCTGAAACCCTTTTTCTAAACAGACTAGGAAACTCTGGAAAAACAGAGGGGCAGAGAAAGACTTGAAAGCTCAGAGGCTGAAAGGTCAGTGATGTGAGACCTCCTGTACTTCTGCTGAAACCACGGGGCATTGGGTGACCTGTAGAGCTCTTCAGGGCTTTTCCCCCCTTCCCTTCTCCTCTGTCCCTCCCCTGGAGTGGTCCCTTCTCTCTGCAGAGCGACAGGGTGTCTGTGAGCTGGGGTGCAGTGTTTTTAGGACTGTGTTTCCAAGCCCGCTGTGCTCATTCTGTATCAGATGGCAGAGCAGGGAGCCCTGGCAGAGCAGCTGCCAAGCCCTGCCCAGTGTTTGGAGTGCCAGCTGACCCGGGGTAAGGCTGTGGGTGTGGAGCAGGGGATGCTGTGCTGTGCGTGCCCCAAAGGGAGGAAGGAGGCAGGAGTGTGGTTCTTGGTTTGGGAGCTCCAGTCATCAACCGAGGGCCAAAAACTGGGAGCTGCTTCAAAAATAAAGCTTGCAGTGGGAGCCAGGTCTGCCTCAGGCCATGTCCTGGCGGGTGAGCACCCCAGGAGAGGAGGGCTCAGCTGTGCTTCTCCATCCTCAGTGCTCACACCACCGGGCTGTTGGGTAGAATCTGTGCTGACATCCTTGATGGAGGGCTTTCCAGTGAGGAGGAGACACTTTGGTTGCATTTAAAACAGGCAACCTTGGGTTCCTGTGAAAGGGGGTTCCTCCTGGTTCTCCAGGTGGTGATGGAACTTCAGTTCAGTGCCTCCAGGGTGGGGGTGGAACATCCAGCAGCCAGCGTGAGCAGCCCTGGGAGGCTGAGCCCCTAAAAGGCACCCCAGGTGTCACAGGGAGCCTGGAGAGGGGCAGGATAAGAGTGTTGCAGGAGAAGCCTCCTCCTCGTTGGTGTTCCCCGTGCTGAGCAGTGCAGTGCAGCCCAGTGAGGCAGGCAGTGTTTTATCACCACGTTCTGTGCACTGCCACAGAACATTCCAGCTGCTGTGGGGTGGAGTGGTAATCCTGGAAGGACTCCTGTTCCTGTCTGGCAGATAGAAAGGGTGGGGGAGTGAGGTCGTGAAAGACCTGTCTCAATGAATTAGGCAGTGACAACAACCTCATCACCCAGGGGCTGTTTTAAAAACAAATAGACTCGGTTTAGGACGTCAGATAGCTCATGGGGAATTTTTAATGATCAAGAATGCCAGTTATCATGAAATAATCTATATCCCACCCAAATCAGTCAAACTATTTTGCTGTGGTCCCTGAGGTACCTCTGGAAAATTGGCAAGTTGTTCTGCACTTGAATTTGAAGAAGTGGTTTGGGGGCGAGGCAGGTCTATTTGTCCTGTCTTGGGAAGCCACCTGCCAAGTGAGAGGCCTTGTGACAGTTGTTTTTTTTTTGAGGGAGATAAGCAACCAGAAAGTAATAGAATCCCAGAATGGCTTTGGTGGGGAGGGACCTTAAAGCCCATCCAGTGCCACCCCTGCCATGGGCAGGGACACCTTCCACTATCCCAGGGTGCTCCAAGCTCCATCCAGCCTGGCCTTGGGCACTTCCAGGGAGGGGGCATCCAATGATGGTTTTCACTCACAGGAACACAGACCACGATAAATTTGGCATTTCCAAGTGTTCCTCATTACTCTCCTGTATTTCTCCTGCTGTGCTCACTTGCACACCTGCAGAAGCTTGGTTGAGTTCCCTGCAGATTTGTGGGATCTCCTCCAGCTGGAGCTGCAGGTGGCTCAGGGAGCAGCAGCTGAGATCTCTGCAGGGCGAGTGGCTGCCAGCACAATGTGGTGCCATGCTCCAGAGCAGGGTGCTGGTTAATTCCACCTGCATTTGTCTTTATTGCTGTAGGAAAGGAAGGGGAGAGGCCTCTCCAAGGCCAGCCTGTGTCCAGGAGGAGAGGAGCTGACCCACGGGACCTTTCCAGAGTGAGTTCAGGTGCTCTCTTCACTCCCTCTCTTGGAGCAGATGGAGCATCCCTCACATCCTCCAAGTTTCAAACTGTCCTGAGTGATTTCTCTAATTGATTTCTCATTTGTAAAATGTTTTAAAGCAATTTATTTGAGCTCTGTGGGTGTGACCATAAACTCGCCAAGTTTGACAGTCAGGATTCTGGGGATTAAGGTCTGAGAGTACATGGTTTGGGGTTTTTGTTGTTGTTGTGCTTTTTTTAATACTTTTCGTTCTCATCAATTATTTGCAAATATTTTCTCCTTCTGGGAATTCAGTTCCCTGGAATGTAACATAAGTTCAAAGACAATAGTACAAGCCAAAGTGTTGTCACTTAAATTAAGATGGAGAAATGTGGAAATCTGGTTTTGGTTTTTTTAGGCATAAGATTTGGAGTAGATAATTTGAGCTTTGGTGGCCAGAGGAAGAATGCAGGACAGAAAGATGGCCCAGCCCTTCACACATGGTGCAGACTGAGAGCCAAGCCTCACTCTGCTACCTTTCCAATCAATTAGACAAAGCAAAATGTTGGGTTTGTGCCTGGCCTGGGCTCTTTCCTGATAAGAATTCTGTTCAGACAAAAACATGATCCTTATATATATGATCTTTTTGGGTTTTATACTTTCCTAATCTTTAACATGATCTAATTTATCATCTGAGTTGTTTTGTTTTATTTTCAATAAATCAGTGATCTCACTTAGAACAAGTTGCATGCTCTCTTGTTAAAGACCAGGGAGCGGTATCAGCTATGGGCTTGCAAGAACCTTCATAATTTGTCTAATATGATCTAATTACTCTAATATTGATTTTGTCTAGACAGGAAGATGCCTTCATCAGTGCAGCTGTTCCGAGATCAGCAGTACCACGAGCTGAAGGGGCAGTGCATCCAGCAGGGCCAGCTCTTCGAGGACCCCGAGTTTCCAGCCTCAGATGAATCCCTTTACTTTGACTCAGCACCAAGAGGGAAAGTGGAATGGAAGCGGCCCAAGGTAATGGATGAACGTTTTTTCACTCCTGTCTTCCACCAAGAGGTGTCTGAGCAAACCTTTGCTCTGTTGTGGGTGGCCACCCTCTCCCTCAGCTGTTTCAGGCTGGTTCTTAGCAGCAAGTTCTACCCAGGGCGAGTGGGGAGTTTTTCTTTACTGGTTGATCCTCTCTGGTCTCTGCATGGCTGTGCTGAATTCAGGGTGGATTTTGCCTCTGACTTGTCTAAAACCTCAATTACCCACCAGAGATTTTCTGTGCTAAATGAACAGCTATTATCTGAAAGCAACCAAGAGGGCTGGTGTCTGTTTGCCACTTTTACTGGCATCCTAACAGGAAAGCAAATCTGTCATTTGCTTTGAATTATGACTACTGTAGTAGGCATTTCAAACCAGTAATACCACCTGTATCTGGGGTCTGTTAGTTGGTGTGCTCTGAGGTTTTACTCTTCACATGTATTTTTAAATCAGTTCACAGCCGTAAGCAAACAGTTCAGGAGAACACAAACCCATTCCCAGTCTGGCTTTCCATCAGTGTCATCTGTTCTCTTACTCTGACAAGTGTAATGGAGAGGACAGTGGAAGCCTCTGGCCAGATGCACGCAGTATTTTTGCCCTTAAGCGTGATGAATTTCCCCTTTGCTTCACCCATCTCCACTTTTGGGGTTAATTTTCTGGAAGGACAAACTTGGGTGTCTTTCCTTAGAAAACAGGATGCCAATGTGGTGTCCTTCCTATGCAGCTGGTGCTATTCTGTGTCCTCTGTGACAGGGGACAACAGACGAGGCTGATCAAGGCTGGACTGTATTTGCCAGGATGATCTGAGACTGCTTCTCTCTTTTGCTTCTTCTTGTTCTTTCCTGGCGGTGCTCATTCCTCACAGCAGCCTCTCCACTGGAATTTCAGTGAGCAGTCCAAGGCTTGCTTTCCTGCTTCCCATTTCAGTTTTCCAAGTAAGACATGAGGCTGAAGAATGGGAAGAATGAATTTGGGAAAGAAAAAGAAGACATTCCAAAGTCTGTGGGTTTGTTTTTATTTCTGAGCGCTTTCCTGTTTATTGGAGCCTTCCATCCCCTCCTAGAAGGGGAAATACAAACCACACACAACCAGTCACAGTGAGGTCAGGAAGAGTGTTTGTTCTTCGTAAGAGTTGTGAAGCAAGAGCTAAACTCTAGCCAAGGATGCCATTTTGGGCCATTCTTGTGTGTATGAGTTTGTTCAAGGTGGTGCTCAGTGGTTTGGAGTCTAATTGTAGGTCAGTGATTAGCTTTGTGTTTAATTATTACCCACATTAAACATCAAGTTCATGTAGGAAATCTCTCATAATAATTAACATTCTATTCACATAAATGTCACTGTCATTCATCATAAAACCATGCACAGATTGATCTGACACCTGAGATGCTGAACTGTATCCCAGCAGTGCCCAGCCTCTGCCAACCAGAATTCAGAGGGTGAATTCAGGTGTTGATGCCAACAACACAGAACCATAGAACCTTCGAGGCTGAAAAAGACTTCAAGGTTGAAAAAGACTTCTAAGGTCACTTCTAAGAGTCCAACCCTTACCCTGACACTGCTGAATCCACTACTAAGCTCTGTCCCTAGCACCACATCTACAGGGCTTCTAAATATCTTCAGGTATTTAAAACCACTCCCCTGGGCAGCCCTTTCCAGTGCTTGACACCCCTTTTGGTAAAGAAATGTTCCCTTTTATCTAATCTAAACCTCCCCTGGTATGTGAATCCCCTGCTGGTGTTTCAGAGCACTGGGCTCTGCTAATACCCCAGTTCCTCTGAGAGGAACCTGTAAAATAACAACTGAGCTGAGCACCACCTTTTCAAAGGTGCAGCACCTTCCAGAGCCCTTCAGCTCATGCAGGAAGCCTCCTGGGGAGGTCTTCTGTTGCCCTGGATTTTTGTAAGCCTTCTGTTTTTAACCTTGGAGTCAGATTCTTTTCACACAGTTTCATGTAAATAATAGCCGATGTTTACTTAACAGTATTTTCAGTTTTTCATTCCTTTTGTGATATGACAACTTTGATGAGCACCTTTCTTCTCCAGTGGGATTGAGAAGGAAGTGACATGCTCTCCAATCCCTTGTGGAGTTGGGACGTGTATAAGAATGAGATAATGTAAATAAATCCATTCCATTTTCCTCCTTTCTGCTGAACCTGGCAGGTGTAAGAGCGTCTTTATTGTGTCTCCCCGGACACAGTCTTCTGCACAGAAAACCTGCCGGTTTGCTGGAAAAAGAGTAGGAAAGATTCCCTCCTGCTAGTGGACATCCTTTCTGCCCACTGGTGTTGGCATCAGAGCCCATCCTGCTCTTCTCCTGTGATTTCCCTGGAGTTTCCCCGCTCTGCCAGGCTGAGGTGGGGTTGAGGCAGCTGTGTCCTGCCAAGAGGGAGGAGAAGCCTCTGTCCCTGCTGTCCCTGGGATGTCCTTGGCCACCTGTCCTGGTTAACCCCTTTCCGAGGCAAGCACTGCCTCTGGGCGGTGGTCCTGCTCAGCACGGCCTGAAAATCCCCAGGCACGACTGTGGCTCTGCTGAATGGGTACTTTGTCTTATTTTTAACCAAACCTCGGGTCTGTGTGAACTTTTTCACTGACCCTGCAGGAAGGATGGAATCTCAAGGACATCTCTGTCAGTGTTAAACAAACAGCAGTGATCCCCCGAGCAGGGCAGGCAGGCATGTGAGGGAAGAGTGGGTAAGCTTGCTTCAGAGATAAACAGTGTTCTTCAGTTCTTCATCAAGGAAAATAGTCTGATCCTACAGAATGAGACTCTTATCATGTGCTTTCCTGGTTTCCCCGCTTGACCCTGTGTTTTATAAGCCCTGATTCTGCTTTCATCTGCGTGCTCCCTTTATGAAAGGGCTGGGATTGCTCCCTGATGTTTGGGAAAGACAGAGCTGGTTTGTGGTCAGGAGGACAGCATAGAGAGACACCGTGAGACAGGGCTGCTGAGCTGCTTCCCAAGAAACCCCTCCTGTGTCCACAGCCCACTGCTGTGTTTGATTAAATTCCCATTAACTCTGAAGGTCAGGTACCTGGCTGAAGGTGGAGGATTGCGTCTGCACAGCCCAGTGCCCTTTTTCCCAGAAACACTGCGTGTCACGGGCCCCATTCTCCACTCCTCTCACCAGTTTTCCAGCATTTTCACGGGTGGTTATCACTGTGCAAGTGAGAAGTCCAGGAAATAAGGCACTACTGTGTTCTGGAATGACACAGTGCTAGGGATAAACAGAATAAGTGTCTCCCCGCTTCCCAAACTGGGGAGTGTGGGATGAGCAGGTGATTTATCCAGGGCTGAGGTGCCAGAGAATCCAGGAGCTCTGACTTCTACACCTTCACATATTTACTGGAGGCAGCACCAGCTTTTGTTTGCTTATAACTGGTGGAAAATTATTTGTTGTCTCAGGAGCTGAAACACCTTCATATTTACAAGTGGTGATTTGAATCCTAAACCCTCCCCTACCTCGCTACCTGTTTCAGATTTTGCTCTCATTTGGAAGGCAGAGGAAGCTTGGGGCAAGTCCCTGCGTGGGCACTTAGTCTGGGTGAGCTTTAGAGATCTTGCATTAATGTTCTTTATCCCATCCAGTGACAGGATTTGTGGTCTCAGTGTCCTCCAGAATATTTAACAGTCACCCAGTTGTCATGAATCTCATAGAATGAGGGTCACGAAGGACTTGGCTGTGGGCACGCCTGGGTTAAATGTCCCTCAGATGTAATGGTGTTCATCAGTTAATTCCTCTGCCTCCTCTGTAGCTGTGCCACTGCAGCCTAACCCTGTTTTCCAGTTTGAACAAGACCAGAGACATCTGCTCATGTTTGGGCCTCGTGTCGAGCCCAGCGGTGCCTGCAGCAGGGGAGGTGTCCTGGCACCTTTGAGGGTCAGGCTTTGAGCATGACCACTGCAAGGGCAGCTTCGGGGCGGGGAGTGGGGGGACAGCTCCTCACACCCTGGGATATCTGCCAGGATGGGGCCTGGGGGAATCCAGAGCTGGAGGAGGGTGGACATTGAAGGGGAACACCATGGCAGTGATGTGCACTCCCCTGGTGGAGCTGCACTGCTGCCTTCTGTGTGACAGCCCCTGGGAGCAGTGACACTCACCTGCTTTGCCAGATCCCCTCTCCAGGCTCCCAGCTCCCTGCTGGAGCGAGGCTCTTGGTTTGATGGTCACTTTCTCAGATCTAAATATGCCATTTTAGTCCCTTCAGCCACTTTTTTCCAGTTAAAAATACGGAGCAACAGCAATGCTCTTGCTTGATCAGAACAGGGATCCTTCCCCACCTCTCCTCTTTACCCCTCAAGCTTTGTGGGATGTAATTACTGTTTTCTTGAGAAAACTACTTATTCTGCAAAGGCTAAATGTACTGAAAAGCTGAAGTTTTGGCTTGTGTTTCCCTGCCTGACCCAGAATTGTTCACATTTCTCTGCTGCTGATGGTTATTGACTCTTGTTCAAGTGTAGGTAAACACAAGTTGCAAAGCTCTGTGCGCTGTGACATTTGTGTTTGCAGTGGAAATAATGGCACATGTGGCATCTGGGGGGTGAGGAAATGTGTTTCCAAGAGTGGTGCTGAGCCTCTGCTGAGCTTTGAGGGAGCTCACAAATCCTTTTATGTGCCTCAAGCATAGCTGGGAACACAGAGGTGGTTTCGGGTTGTAGGCTGCCTCAGCCAGAGTCGTGCAGTTTTGCTTGTTTGCTCTGCTTCTCTGGGGCCTGTTTGTAGCAGAAAAGGGCTGTGAAAACCCCAGCCCTGCACTAAGATGAAATCAGTCCTAACTGGCTTCTTATCCTTACGTGTCTGCCACACCCTGGATCTCAACACCGTGCGTGTTGTCCTCCACAGACAGTCCAGCATCCTTCAGAGCGTGGCTTTCAGACATTCACTCCAGGAGTGCAGTTGTACAGGGCTGCTGGAGGATTTGAGGACTTCCTAGAAGACACTGGTGACCATTTTAACAGGCACTTTGTGTGCTGTGATTACAGGAGTGCAGTGGCAGGGAGGCTGTTTGCCACTGGTGCAAATAGTTTTCCTTGCCATTAAAAGCAGATTTAGCTTGTGATCTTCAGGTACAGCTCGTTATCAGTGGAAATGTTTTCAGTCAGGTGTTTCTTTATTAACTGCACATGTGTGTGTATATGAAGAGAATGATTGCAGTGCACCTTAATTTTTATAAGAGGGCTCGTATACCAAAAAGAAAATGTGACGGCTTAAGCCTTGCAGACTCAAAAGTGGTCTAAAAGGTCATAGGCAAAGTAGGCTCTGACCTGAGTTTAAACCCTTCATCTTAAAGAAATAGGAAAGCTATTAAGAGCCAGACTCTGGGAAGCAGTCTGCCCTGGAAGATAATCAGAGAGATCGATGGGGAGGTTTCTGTACTCATTAATCATGGGTTTTAAGTTAAAACTGTGGAGACAGGGACCATGTAGTCCTCCAGACACGATGCAGCCTTCTGTTAGTGTGGAGGGGGTGGCTGAGGGGACGACAACAGGCAGCTGGGAATCCACCAGAAGAAAATAATTCTTAAATGATGGTGAAGGATCTTTTTTTTCCTCATAAAGGACAAACCATGTGCCCCAAACCTGCGGCAAGTGCAGTCTGGCGCTGCTGCACTTTTGGGGGGAGTTGTTCCAGCACTCTGGGTGAAATAAATGATCGGCAGGACTGCGGGTCCTTTAAATGCCTTTATTAAAAGTGATCAGCTTAGGTTGGGGGCTGCGGTAGCCTGCGCAGATTTCCACCGCCGCTCCCAGGTCCGAAACGAAGGAGGAGGAATTTTGGCTCTGTCAGTCAAAGCCGGCAGAGCCGGGCCTTCTGTTCCTCACAGGGAGTGGCTAGGAAGACGATTTGGCTTTTACTTTTGGGAGAGGTGGCTTTCAACAGTGTCCTTTACAGTTAGGGTGCCTGAGAAAAATCTTCTGGCCAGGTGGTAATTTTTTCCTGGCTGGTAATTAGGTTGATTTTTCTCAAAGAGTTTGCTGGCTCGTTTTTAACTTGCTGGTTTTAGGGGTTTTTGTACTCAAAAGAGTTCTCTAGACTGCCTTTTTTGCATATGCAGCACCTCATTTCTTCCCTTGGTATCTCCTTTCAAAGCCTGGGAGGGGGGTCAGTTGCCTAGGTAACGGAGGGGTCCCGCATTCCAATCATTGCAAAGTTACTGATAAGAGCTACTAGCCGCTTTTACAAGTATGGGGTTTTTACAACAGTTACAAGTAATATAACATTCAAATAACAAACTATAAACTACAGAAAAGTAAAAAATAAATGCATAATTGCTAAAATGAATTCTTATTCATAACACTGGGTGCTCGATGCTGTCGAGCCGAGCTGCAGCCGTCTGTCCCTCTGGCGCAGGTGCCGATCTGCAGAGCAGGAGGAGCTGCTTGCCGGGGCTGCTCCCGGCGGTGGCAGGAAGGACGGGCGGCTCCGGGCAGGAAGGCGTTAAACCCATCCCAGCTGCGGGGGCTCCGAGGCTGGCACGGCTCCCGAGGATGCAGGAGGCAGCACGAAAGCATCCCCTTCACACACGTTGCCCCGGCAACTGCACATTCAGGCGGCAGGACTGGCAGCGGGATCCTGCAGGAGACGATGCAGCTGCAATTAAGTCGAATTGTCTTCGAGTCGTTAGAATTAATTTTGAGCTGGGAGGGAGGGGAGGGTGGTGGGTGCGCGTCAGGGGTGGAACAATGAGCTGCCACCCATCTGAGACCCCGGGGCAGGCAGGGTGCGTCGTGCCCTGTGTTTCTTTAAGGGTAAAATCAGTGCTGGCACTCGGCTTCTGGACCTCGGGGGGTTTTTTTTGTTGGAGCGGCAAAAAATCTGCCTCGAGAGCTTTATTTGTTTAATGAGGGTGGATTTGGTGGAGTGCGTGATCTCCCGTACAGCTACTGCTGTTCTTGCACCCTGGTGGTCCACAGGCTGGAAATGGGGGGTTTGCAGAGATCCCGGGGAACCGGGCTGTTAGGAGGAGGTGCCCAAAAGTGAAGGGCAAACCCAGATCAAAGCAAGTCCTACCCTTCCTGTATGGCTGTAATTCCGGATCAGCTGGATTCAGAGCCTGCTTTCTTGCTGTCTCATTTGGTGAAATCACCTGGTTTGGATCGTTTTCTCCAGCAGCTGGAAATGCAGTGTCATTTTCCAGGGAAGTGGTGGCCACCTGGTTTTGCCCTGGTGTGATGAGAGAGAAGAGGTCAGCTGTGATTTGGTGCATGAGATACATGAGAATTCACTGAAATTCAAAACTTTCTAAAGCACTTAGCTGCCAGGAATTGGAAGGGATGTTGAAATCTAAATGCAATCTAAATAAGAGTGCTGATAACTCAACTGGATGTAGGATGCACCGATCTAGAGAAATCAAAAAAGTCACCAGAACCCACTGGAACTGGAATTCTCATTTTACCAGCCAGGAATGGCAGTTCTCATAGAGGGCACCATGATAGAAAAACATTGTCATTATTACTGCTCCCCTAATACAATCCTGTAATCATTTTGAAATTAATAATAGTCCTGGCTCTCCCAAGTCTTTTTGAGGAGTACGCACATTTTGTTAAAATAGAGGGGAGGAATGATGGCCTTTTTTTGCTGGGTGTAAATTCTGGGTTAAAATCCTTTTTGGTTTTAATTTTAATGTTGCAACTTTCCCGCAAATATGTTAATAAAGCTGAAATATTTCTTGGAATTTTTTTCTTGGAGGCGAGGAAACATTTTTCAGCTCTAAGGGGCCTTTCCTTGTTGGTGTTTTAAGGTACTTGGAACAGCATGTTCTGATGGTGTCCAGCCAAACAATTCACTGAAAACATCGTGGGCTTTGTTTTGGTTTTTTCCTTCTCCCATTATTGTTTTCTCCTAAGGTTTTGAGGTTGTTTTATGTTTTTTCACTGAACGTATACCAAAAAGAAAATGTGACACCTTCTGGCACCCTGGCAGGTGAAGGTAGGGAGCTCCAGGCAGCTCTTTCCTACAGCCCATTGCCCTTACCTGGCCAAGAGACAGCAAAGGTGGGGTTTTGGGGTGTGTGTTTGTGTGTTTCACAACTGGAACGTTCGTTTGGGGTTTTTCTGTCACAGCTGGCTGGAAAAGGAAGAACCAAACAGGAGGATTTTTGTTATGTTAGACATATAAAACGTGCTTGACAGCTCACAACATGAGAGCAGCCTCCTGAGGAACCAGGGAGGCTCCAAAGGAGTCTCCTGAGTTCCAGGCTAACTTTATTATTCATGTGTTCTTGTTAGCTAATCTTTTATGGAGCCCACCTGTAGTGTGGAGGAAAGGGCCTTTATTGCCACAGCAGAAGAGACAGCTGCCACAAGATAGACCTTGTTGAACATAATAAAAAATATATAATAATAAAATAAAATACATAATAAAAATATATAAANTGAAGTAACCTTTGTCACCAAAGCCTCAAAGTAATAATTAACTATTAAGGCTCGTCTCCGGAAATTTGCTGTGCATTGGACCCTGAGAGAATCCTGTTAAAAGCAAATATTTTGTATTGGATTGCGTTTTGCTGAAGAGAATTCTAAATTGAACACTATAAACTTCACATACAACTATCAATTTCTCCAGTGTAAACCCCAGCAAGCTGAAATCTTGACTCATTTGCAGCAGCATTTCTGTCTGTGACGGGCCCAACCCAATTTCTAACACAAACAGGAAGCCTGTCTGGTGGGCTGTGAGGGCATGGGCCCAGAGCAGGCAGGCAGGGAGGGTTTAAATGGATGTATGCACATGGATGTGTGTCCATGGCACGGCGTGGGGCCTTGGGCAGCAGGATGCTGCAGGGGGAAGAAGAGTGAAGCAGTGCTTGGGACTTGCCCAAGTCCGAGGCAAATCTGTGGCATTTGGAAGGCAGGTGGAGACCCAGAACCTGTGCTGTAGGATTTGAGTGGTGGTAGCTTCACAAGGGGAATTTTAAATTATTTTTTCTGCGCTAAGAGTAGCGATGGGAAAGAGGAGGGGTCCAAGGAGAAGTCGCTGGACAGAGCAGTCACCAGACACAAAGGGCTGCTGCAGATGTGTTGTCCAGCACTTTCCTCCCCAGCTGGTTTGCTCCTGGGGCCAGGAGGTGGAGCAGAGCTGAGTGTGGTGGCCCAGGGCTCCTCTCACAGCCAAACAAACAGGGAGGGATCTCCTAATCCCCTGAATCCCTCCCGGCAGTTGTTGCTGGCAGGGGCTGGGATTCCACTCCCGGGGGGTCGTGTCCAGCTGTGTGACCCTTGTCCATGTCCCATTTCCCAGAGTCTGCAGGCCACATCCTGGCTGAGGTGAGTGCAGCGTGCTCTGGCTCTGAACAAGGAGCCCTGAGAACCCGATGGTATTTCACTCAGGTGGGCTCCGTTTCTGTGTCTGTGAAGGTCCAGCAGAAATAGGATCAGGGATTCCGTGCTGTTCTAGGATTTTGTGTCTCTCCTCACCTTTCTGCTGCAGGCTGCTGATGCCCAGCTCTGGGCAGAGGGCTTCACCCTGCAGAGACCTCGTGTGTTCATGTGGAAAAGGAAACTGTGGGAGAACGCAGTGCTCCAGAGCTTGGGAGGGCCTCACTTTTTTTTTTTTGAGATGGGTGTTTAATTTATGAAGCTCTGTTGAGACTGAAACAGACACTGTTTTGTTCTCTTGAGGATGTTATTTTAAGAAAGCCTCCTTTCCTAACAAATAGAAACTTATAAACATAGTTTAATACACTTTTATTCCCACCAGTGATATACGCTGGTACACCTCAATATTTATATCAGGGTTCTTTGGTCCCTGGCCCCTTTCAAAGCTTTGGGAAAATCACTGTGCTCTGTTTGTCACCTTGTCTGTCCCCCACCAGGCTGAGTATGGGAGGCATCACGAAAACATCACTTGGCATGTTTCCATCTTGGTTTCAGACTGGAGAAAACATTCCTCCCATAATATTTTGTCCGTAATGTTTTCATCTGGGGAAGTTGTGACATGTTTGTTCTTGGAATTGCCAAAACGTTCCCAGAATTGAGCTGTTGCTCACCCCTATTCTATGAATCCCATTATTTTATTTTTATTTTGCCTGGAAAGTCTTGTTAAGATGGGGCTTGCCCAGAAGAGGGGATGAGCAAGGAACTCTAAAGCCTTCAGGTCCGTCCTCTCCAGTAGAGTCTGGTCACTGAGTGGGCCCCATATGACACCAATTTGATGCCTCAATCCCGTTTCTGGGGTCACTTCAGAAAATCCTTTGGTTTTAGTTGTGCCTTTCTTTGCCGGCTGTGTCACTAGAGGAAGCAAAACCCCACGGTGGCTCCGGGCCAGCATCCCTGCCCTCCCTGCTCCAGCAGCTCTCCGAGGAGCTGGGGGTGCCGTGCATCTCCTGACACACACTCACATCCTTCCCCCTCGTCTGGCAGGTACCAGGGCAGCCTGGGGCACGAGTTCCCATTTTTGGGGGTGACACCCTTGGATGCGCTCACCCTCCTGCGAGGGTTGCATTTATTTCCTTCAGATGAAGTGATGCCTTAGGTTTTAATTTCCATATTTTTCAAATCCTGTACTGCCCAGTGTGTCACTCTGAAGTTTCTTGCAGCTCGTGAGCTGCTCTCTTAGGCCAGACAGACACAACAAAGCCTCTCTGAGCTGTTCAAGGGCACTTGGGCTGGCCTAGGCCCAAAGGTGTAAACTATAGCCATGAGAGAGGTGGAGAAATTGAAGAGAGCTAAAGTTTTAATTGGTGAATTTATGCTGATATGCAAATGGACCAAACCTATATCTGTGTCAAGAACTCGTGACCTGTGGTCCATCTCGGGGTCCATTTTATGGAAGCAGCCTCTGGCTCCCCAGGGTGTGCCTTGAAGGCCTTCAAATAAATCCCTGCCTTTATTCCCTTACTCCTGTCCAGTCTCTGTTTCTGGGTGGCTGGGAGAAGGCATCAGAAGCAGCACTGTTTGGAAAGTGGCAACTTGCTCAGTGGTATTATTCACCCAAGTCTTCCAGGAATATAATTAAAGGCAAACATTTGTAAATGACATGCGTGCTTGCCAGGCACACAGCTCTCCAGATGCCAGTGTTTTGTTATCTTCTCTCTTGGCACTTTTTCCAGTTTCTATTTCCCTCCCTCAGATTGGATGAAGGCTTTCTTATGTTGTCGTGGTTGTTTCCTCTAAAGAAAAGAAATATTAAACGACCTCACTGTCATTTCTAGAATATAAACAGTACAATTCCAAGGCTCTGAATGTCTCTTTAAAGTTTAAAATGCCAGGTTTTATTTAGTTGGTTCAGTTGTCATTAGATGAAAATTGGTTTCTCAAACAGCTTCTGTTTGTCCTGAGGCCATGCGGTGATGATAAGAATGACATGGTAAAATTTATTTTGAGACTGTAAAACAAAAAGCCTGAGGATCATATCCCCAGCCAGCATAAGTCTTCTTACAGTAATTGTTAGTTCATTGATTTAGTCTTCCAAAAGAATTAAATGTCTGACTTCTCTGAAGGAAAAATTACAGCCTAAACATGCCAGTTGCAAAGGAAATTAAAGTATTGTTCTGTCAACACTCTTCAGCAAGAGTGGGAAACATCCACATCCAAAAAATGCTTTCTGTGTGAAGAGCTTCATGTTTTTCTCATATTATTTCCATATTTAAAAGGGTATTTGGGACAAGCAAAGTCCTGGAATTCAAGGTTTAGTAAGCCATTCTGTCTTAGATTTGCAGAGTAATTTGTTTGAATTTCATGCTGTGTCCCTGTGATCTAAATGTATGTTTCCTTCAAGATTAATTCCATTTAAAGATTAAATAAATATGTATGTTTCCTTGGCTAAAAAGAAGCTTTTAGAAATCCTTCACAGCTGAAAGAACCTTTTAGAATCGTCATGCCTGTATGTGGCATTGTTTCTAACTTAATCACAAAGGCTAGAACATTTTGAATTTGCATCTTTTCCAGCTTTCAGGAAAGAAAATATCCTCCCTGGGGAGAAATGCACATTTTGCTGAGAGCAAGTGTTATCTCCAGTCTTCATGCACTGAACTCTGGCCAGTGCTGCAGGTGGCAGAGGCCACCTTGACCTTCTCGTGGGCATCAGGGGATGGATTTTCTGTCTGGAGCTGCCCAGAAGCCACCCGGGCACTGCCTGCTCCAGTCACCCTTCCTGAGATGGGGACAGGGACCAGTGGCTCCTCGAGGCCTGGTTAATAAAGTGTCTGTGCTGTATAAAGCACATTGAGATCTGGTTTTTGCCTGGAGACAGCACTTTCTAGTCTGCTAAAGTGAATAATTGTCAAAATAGGTTTTTTTTTCCTTAAGACTGTACTAAATCTCCAGTCCTGCAAAGCAGAGCAAAAAGTTAAATCTCACTTAGCAGTGATCCACCAGTGGACTGAACTTTGGTCTGTAAATTTAGGGTTTTGTTGCTGCTGTGAGTTTACCACAGGTGGAAGCACTTGTGGGACTGATAAGAGACAAAAATTCGGGGATTTGCTCTCCCTGGGTCAGTAGGATAACCCTACAGATAATCCATTTTTGTGCAGAGCTGCATTTGCTGTGCACGGTCACTGCTGTTTCCTCCTCCCCTCAGACTGGGGGCATTTAAGCTTTGGCCATCTGATTTTCCTCCCTAAAAGGAGATGTGAATGCAGCACTTCATCCTCTGGCCTCTCCTCGCTCCTCCTTCACTCACTGGCTGCTCTCCACCAATAAAACTCCTCAGGAAGTGAGAGCTGCCTAAAAGCTGCTTTTCACCTTTGGGCACAGATCTAACTGGTGGAACAGCTTCTGTCTGGACTGCAAGAGGAATAACTCTCATGTAATCCAAATATTTCAGATGTAATCCAACCATGCCGTTTCTCACTCCTGGTCCTAACGAGCACATTTATCTCCCTAAAAGCATGATGAGTGTCTCCTGAACCAAACCAAAGCTGCATCTGCCTGTGGGCAGAGGTGGGCTGGGGGGAATTGCACCTCTGCTCGTTTAAAGCAACGCCAGCCCTCGGTTCAGCTGAAGTGAGGATGGTTTGCAGCTGAGAATCTGCAGCTCTGCCTTTGGATGGAGTGAAATCTGCAGGCACTCAGGGGGAGGCTGTGCTTGGAAGACACAGGGACACCAGGTTAAGCTACTTCTGCAGACATTCCAAAATCTGCCAAAAATTAAAAATAAACGTGACCTCTGATGAACGTAATGGCTGAACTGTAAATACTTATGTTGTAAGACAGGGGAAAAGCAACACTGGCAAACCTCAACATTATTAGAAACAGGCCCTTCTCGTGCCTTTTTGGAGTTAAGAAATGTTTCCTTAGGGTTTTCACTGACTTTACTGTAGCTGTGAGTCCTTGATTAAATAAAGATGAGGAAGTTATTGCAGCAATTCCTAAATATTCGCAGAGGCTCTTCATCTTTAAAGGAAATTTTGTGGTGCTTTGAACAGGAAACAGGAACTGGAGGTCTGGATGCCTTTTGTTTTACCCAGAATGTAGCTTCAAACCCACAACTCCAAATCAAACACTTTGATTATCTGGGAAGTGTTGTGAGGTCGGCCCCTGTGAATATTCCTATGGCTGCCAGTGGTCATTGCAGAAGATAAGAGGGAGATTATTTGGATTCCCAAGATTTCTAAGCTGGTAAATCGGGAGGGTAATTTCCCAGTGATGGCACCGATGTTAGTGTTTAACAGAGGAATTTGCCTGAGATGAAGTGGTGAGTTCAAATCAGAGTATTTATATCATATTGAGAAAACAAAAAATAAGCTCAAGAGCTGTGGAAAGAAACAGCGTGGTATAAATAAGGAAAAAAGTTTCTTACTCTGTCTTTGCAAGCAAGAAGCCTCTTAAATGTCTGAACAATTTAATCACAAAGATGAAACTCACTGTGCTTTGACTGGGATGAAATCATGACCAAGTAAATATTCTGACTGCACCCTGACAGGCTGAGTCCTCACTCAAGGCTCTTGTCCATGGATCTGTGCCTGAATCTGCTCTAGCCTTTGTTTTGGGTTGAAGCAGAAGAGAATCCAAAATTAGTTATCATTAATGGTGCTAGGAAACTTATTGAATATTCAAACAGTGACAGAGCTCCACGTTTTCACAAGTCCTTAAGTGATTAAAGCATCCAGGTTCCTCTGACTTTTCAATGGTTTGGGCATTTAAGTTGCACAGTTATAACACCCAAAGTGACATGCAAAGGTTGTAAAAGCATTAAAGCATATTCAGACTGGTTTATCCTGGAAATTCTCTTGAGGCTGGAAAGAAGAAATCCTCAAGATCACTTTGTATGACACCATGTTATCCAAACATATTTTATTCATTTTAGTCCTCTAATAGCCATCTGTGCAGGAAAAATAACCTACCTAGAGGGAAAAGCATGTGCTTGACTGCCTGGCAGATACAACAACTGTGGTTTTACTTAATAATCTTACTTTGGAAGTCACTGGTGTGGGTTTTTCAGTGTCATCACTCGAAACTGAAGAAACTTATCTCACATGCTGATAACTTTATTGCTAAAAGAAAATCTTTCCAAGACAAGGTCTAAAAAGATGTTTTAGAGATAGAAGCTGCTGTTTGTTTTCAAGATGTGTAAATAGAATCCTGTCTGGTAGTAACTGTGAATTTATGATTCTGTGACACACGGATTTGGCTGAGTCAGAAAAGTGCTTTCAGTATTCAGGAGTAAAATGAATGCTGCTGTGTCACTTTTGAGGCAATATTTTTATAGCTTAGAATTTGAACTCTCTATGTTCCTGAAAGACAAATACTCTGGTTTACACACTCTAAAGCTGATCTTTGCCAGAAAGGATGTCCAGATTAGAGTTTTAAATCTGGTATGTGTCATGCTGGGACAGAGACCCTCATAGACCCTGACCTTCACAGGCTCACAAAGTTGTGTTGTGCTGGCTAGAACAAAATTTCTATTAAAAACCAGTTCAAAATCCAAAATTTGATTTAGCTCAACTCATCTAATAGTCTAAGAAGCTTGTGTCTTATGCTCAGGGCTTGATGTCATTTTACAGTTCCTCTTTTTATATTAAGAAGCAAACATCAGGTCCAGAATGGCGTGGGGTGGATCTCAGTTCCAAAATGTGTCTGGAAGGTGTCACTGGATGCGCCTTGAGCTGTTATCCCCAGCATTAATGTCTTTTTGCTTGAAGCAAATAAATGGGAGAACACCTCGAGGTGCTGTCTGAAAAAGATGAGGAGCCTGGGAGAAGAGGAAAAAGGATTTTTATCCTTAAGAAGGTGTCTGAGACAAATGCCATGATTAGTAGATACAGGAATCTAGGCTGAAAGCAAACCCTGCTGGAAAAGGAAAGGAGGAACTTGGTGCTGAAGGGGTTTGTGCTCCTTAATGTGGTGTTTATACTCAGGCTTTTTAACCTTTAAAGTCTGAGCACTGCCACTGGGCAAGGGATAAATATCTCCTCTCAGGAAAAACAAATCATCTCCCAGAGGAATCTGAATTTTCACTCCAGACCACGTTTAGATGACTTGACTTTAGTTTTGCCACAAAATACTCAACGCAATAAAGAAAATAAATGTGCCTTCGCTGAAATCTGCCTGATACTCTTTTGTAAACAGCAAATTCCCTTCCTCATAAAAGGCAGTGATGGAGAATTCCATCTGCATCAGCTGCCAGCCCCCTGAGACACAGCAGAAGGTCAGACTGGACAAGATCATGGCCACTGAGCCAAAATGATGCTCGTTATCAGGCAGAGGAAATATTTTCCTCCCCAGCCAGAGCTGCACAGTCAGGAGCACTGACCTGGGAATGGTTTGTCCCACACTGCTCCAGTGCTGAATATTTCAGCGCTGTGAAAAAGTGCGTGCAGCTTTTTCCAACCTCCTTTTCTCACTGTTTTTATTCCCCATCTGAGGAAACTCGTCCAAGGATTTGGCAGACAAACATGTTTTGAGGAAGCAATAGAAAGATGTAGCTGAGCAGTGAGTGGCCTTTGAGTCTGATGAGCTGTGGGTTCACCATGTCTGACCTCGGCCCCGTTAGGGTGTGCCTGGCAGTGATGTCAGGGAGCTGCTCCAAGGACTGGCTTTGTCCTCGGCCATCCTCTTTTATTGCATTTAATGCAAAGATATTTCCCCTGCTTTGATGCATGGCTGCATTCAGATTTTCTTTAAAATGCTGCTACTACACCTGTGTGTTCTTCATGGAGCATCACCACCTCAAAATCAGAGTAAATTCTTGTAAAAGCATTTTACAAGAAAACTTCAGATTAGTGTCTCCAAAATGGTGCCTTTAGGATGGAAAACTACCACTTTTTCCAAGAAGTTTACACATACACATTTTTAACTAATTAAATTGAGACTTTGATTAAATTTTTTTTCCTCCCACGTTATGTCACAGTTGTTGTAGCTTTGGAATAGCTGAAAATCAAATTTCATAGAGGTTGGGATTGCTCTGAGTTTTTGGTTGGGCTACCATCAGCAGAGACACAGGCCTCTGCAGTGTCACAGCACCAGGGCAGTGGCAGGGCAATGTCCGTGCACTGCCCTTCGAAAGGACCCGAGCTCTGCTTCCAGGGGAGTTTGGGCACCTTGCTGAGAGAATTTGATCTTGCCTGAGGTGAATCCTGTCCTGAGAATGGCATCTCTGATTGCTGCTTAGGAGGAGAAGTCACACAAGCTGTGGTACCGAGTTTAGAGAGGGGAGTAGGTACAAGGGGAAGGAGGCAGGAGGCAAAGGCTGTTTTCTGGTCAATTCAGTGAGAAACAAGGGGAAGGAGGCAGGAGGCAAAGGCTGTTTTCTGGTCAATTCAGTGAGAAACAAAGCATTATTCTCAAACAAGGCAGCTTTTCTCTAGAAGTGTCACGGATGTGCTGCAGTCCTGTAGCATCACAAACTCGGACAGTGCAGTGAGGGGTGGCTTGAGGTGGTTTGTTCTTGTGTGAGGGTTCTGGGAGGACAGCAAATCTTTCACTGCAGTCTGGAGTGATTTCTGGGCCGCAGTGGCAGAGGGCTGGCAGGGTTTCAGTGAGGTTTTGGTGGGAGGTTCAGGGTAAGGTCAGCCCTAGGGCCCATCACTGAGCCCTCCCCAGCCCTGTCAGCGTCCTGGATGAGAGCAGCCCGAGTGCTCCAGGGGTCAGGTGAAACCTAAAGGCAGCCAAGATACACACCATGTTGCCCAATTCCACTTTTTTGGGGGGTTTTTCTTCCAAAACATTGATTCAGATCCTCCCCAAATACACATCCCATGGGCAGGGCAAGGCTGAAACTCATGGACTGAGTATTAATCACCACCAGCCCAAACTGCAAATGGAAAAAAAATAACGCTGTAAAAATGTCTGTGATGCATTTGATTTTGTAACAGGATTTAGTGGAGAGGGAGGAGTGGGAAGAAGCATTTCTCAATCCCCAAATAGCTGAGTTTTCTTTTACACAAGGCTGCTCTTCCCCTTGCTTTTGTGCAGCTCAGCTCCCTTTCAGGCAGCATCGGGTGCTGTCTGTCTCTCAGGAGCTGATGCTGCTGGATGATGGGCAGGAAGTTCCCAGAGGAATTGCACATCCCCAGCTCAGGGCGTGCAGACACAAACCTGAGGCTGACCCTGCCTTCTGTGGGTTTATGTGGTGTAACAGCACTGACAAAAATCCCTCCTGATCTCAGCAAGGGCTGTTTCAGCCGGGTCACATCTCAGCCTGGGTTTCTTTGGATGGAGATTTCTCTGAGAACTGTCCCCTGAGGGGTCACTTCTCTTTCTTCACTCTGCGGGCAGATTTTTTTCAGCCATAACAAGGTTGTAAAAGTCTTTTAGCACGCACTGGAGTATCCAGCACAGTTGGGCTTGGTGGTTTTGCTTCTTGGGGCTAACTGCAAATGCTGTGGCACACAGCCTGGCCTGGGGAGGGTTTCTGTGGCCACGCCAGCACAGCTGGGGTTTGTTATATATGGACAATCCCATTTACCTCTTCAGCTCCACAGCCACAGGGTGCTGTCCTTGCTGCCTTCCTTTAGATGAGGTTGGTTCAGTGTCAGCTGCAGCCAAAGCTGAATTTTTGCATCCATGTTCAGGAGGAATTGCCTTTCCCCTTGCTTTTCTATGCTGTCTCTGCAGGAGTTGACTCAGGATGATATGAGGATGGGAGAAGGGAAGAAAATGGAAACAATTCTCAGCTCTGACAGAATTCAAACTGCTTTTAAAAAATTTAAGGGAGTTTACTGGGCTTAAGTAGATCAGTCTGATAGTGCCTGCCTCTGTGGATCTTGTGTGAGAGCAAAGGTGGATTGGATTATTTTTCATGCTAAGGCTGAGTTCTTTAAAAGGTTCAGGACAAAGTAAGCTCTAAATGCTACAGAAACCTTTGAAAATCTTAGTTGCAAACAATTACTGCTCTTCTTTCTTCTTTCCTTTCCCTGAATCACTGTTTTTCTGTCTGAGATGGCTGACAGACTCTAATCTGGTAAAAAATCATCTTTCCCTTTTCTTGGGCATCTGAGATTTCTCTTAGTATTTTACAGTTAATGTTATTTGCAGTGCAGCTTCAGCTAATGCCTGTGAAGACCCACAGCTCATTAATTAACCCTCTGAATGTCTTTCTCCCTATTTATAACCACTACTGCATGATTTTTAGTTTGTGAATATTGGTAATGCTTACACCAGGAGATGCATGTTCAGTGCTAAGGGGAATTTTCTCCTTAAGCCAAATTACTCCAAGAGTCAGAGGAGCCCAGCCACCTGAAGTCAATGCACATATTTAATCAATTATCTGCTGTGCTTTCTGTGGTGCATCTGGTCTCAAATAAAACCCATCCTTCCTTTTTTTAATTTTTTTTTTTTAATTTTAGGGAATTGTGACCAAACAACACCCAAACCATTTCATGGCTCCAGGGAAATGGGCCTCTGTTGCCCCCCTTGGTTCACATTGCTCTGCAAAACTTCTGTCATGGGGATGCATAGCTGGTGAAATAAATTGCTTGGAGTGCTCTCAAGCTTTGTTGCTGGAGTCCTACAGGGATCTCCCTTAGTTTGGCACTCATCAGAATTTTCAGTGCTGCTCGAATGAGGGGTGGGAAGGCACGCATGGGAATTCTGTGGGATCCAGACTGGGATAGGACTGTGAGCCAGCTGACCAGGTTGCTCTGCTGCAAAGAGATGGACCCTTTAAAGTCAGGAAAAAGGGGTTTGTGAGCCACTTTATCCCTCACAGCATGAGTGACTGAGTAACACTGAATATCAGATGTTTCAAGCCTACACAGCCAGGATGGGAGGTGACACAAACAGACTTCTGTCATGCAGATGAAAGGCTGGTGGGACAAAGAGAACATCGGGGTTTTCAGCAGGACCATGAGGCCCTGAAACCTCCAACCTCACTTTCAGACTCTGCCCAGCCCAGTTCCAGTTCTGCAGGTGTTTATTTCATTGTGTACCTGTGTGAGGGGAGAGCTGGGCAGAGCGCTGCACTGGGATCGTGGGATGCTCCCTGCAGGCAGAAACACTGCAACAACTGCTTTAATTGTGTGTGGTATCAGAAACAGGGTGGCTGTCGGGCACTGATGATCTGTAATAAGATCCAGTCACTGCCTTTAAACGTTTCCTTGGGAATGGGAAGGTATTTCTCTCTTTCACAGCACAGATGTGCGGGGTGGTGCTGAGAGAAGGGGCTGGGGTTAAACCCCTGTGTTTGCAAAGGAGGTGCTGGTGGTGGAACTCGGCCCCAGTGCTTGGGTGCTTAGGCAGCAAGAGGGAGAAGGGACCAGGGCTCCTGAAGTGCCTGGATCACGTCTCGTGTCGGGGTCTCTTCCTTGTAATTCCTCTGATAGTAACTGGCTGGGTCCTCAACTATCCTAAATTAACACTGCTGGGAGCATTATAGGAAAAGAAAAAAAAAATGTATTTTTTTACATGCTTGGCGCAAACAAAAACGCTTAAAAATCCTCCTGAGGACTGCAGAATAGAATATTGAAATAGCACATTTCTAACTTGTGTTGGGTGAATTGTGCCTTAGATAGCTACAAGAGTTCCTTAGAATTTGCTATATGGCATAAGTGGTGGAAATCCCAGAGCCCAGAAGAGAGCAAAGAGCTGAAATGAGCTCTGGGTTGTGCCTCAGTGCTCCTGTGTCTCGCCTGAGCCACGCAGTGACAGCCACCATAGAAGCTGTTAGAATGACACGAGAATTAATGACCAGAGAAACAGAACTGCTGGCATTTCCTTACGCGGCTCTTTAGCCCCAGAAGTCCAGGGCTCTAAGGTGGTTTAATCAGAAGGGGTTTATCAAGCAGGATCCTGGAGAGTTTGGTGACTGGTGAAAACAGGGAGGTGCTGTCTCTGAGCTCTGCTGTTCCGTGTTTGCTTTGGGCCCCAGCAGTCAGCAAATGCTGATCTCATCCATAAATTTTGGCAGTTGGCACATTCTGCTCTGTTTTTCCTCCGAGATGCGAGACACACTTCAATTAAAAAATGGCAGCTTTATGTGGTTATTTTTATCAAAACAAACCAAATAAGATCTTTGTAATACACAGCAGCGCTTAAATGCTTTCTAAAACTGATTAAAGTTTTGGCTTCCTCTAGTGACGGCAAAGTTTGGACAGTTTTAACCCCGATGGCTCCATTTATCCCTCATTTATTATGATAACAACAGAACATTTTGAAAGGAAAAACAAACTAGAAATTATTAATGCCAGCGATGCCAGGAAATGGGATATGAAACTTGAATCATGCCCAGGTGGATGTGGGATGTGTGCTGTCACCACGAAGGCCAAGTAGCCAAGTGATGTCAGCCCCTGGGTGGATTTACATCATCTGAAGGGACACCCTGGAGGTCCTGCTGCCATTCCATGGCAGAGCACCCAGGGAGGCTGAATGGATCTGTCTGTGATGCTGATGAGCATCTTGTACATGGTTTTCCACTCTTCTACATGCCAATTTTCCTCCTGGGCACCATTTTGTTACTCAGATTTTGGTTAAGGTCTCTTAATAAGCTTGGAATGTTCTCTAAGTGCAGCCACGCGAGAATTCCTGACAGAAGATCAGTGTCGTGTAATGATCAGTTGCTTGTTTCCCAAAAGGCATGTAAGATCCCAGCTGTTATTTGATGAGAAAAGTCTCATGCCAAAAATATAATTTTCTTAAGGAAAATGTCTGCAACTCCATGAGTTCCATGCTGTGAGCTGACTTCAGGTGCCATTGGCTAAACCAGCCCAGGAAAACCATCAGCTGAGCACTGAGGTGGTTCTTTTCTCTGGAAATGAGCTCGTCTGGCACTGATTTGTCAGAGTCACATCAGAGAAATGCCTGTGGTCTGTAGCCAGGCTTGGGGTGCAGTCCTGCTATTTTGAGATCATCATCTTTAATTCCCAAAGGGCAGAGAGAATCCATAGGTAGGGAGCACAGCTCCCTCCTCAGCTGCTGATGGACAGCAGGACAGACTGCAGGAAATCTGGGCTCTCCTGCCATTTTGGGGTGAGAGGGAGTGATTTATTCTGCTTTTCTAATGCTTGGACACAGGATCATTTCCACAGCGTTGAAATTCAGGGTTACTAAGCTGTGAAAGAGCAGAGTTTCCCACCACTGCCTGCTCTGCCATCCCCTCAGCCAGTGGGGAAGGGCAGTGACTGACAGGAGAGTGTCAGGAGCAGCCACGGGGCTGGGCCCAGCCGGTTCCACACCAGTTGGGGATGGTCCCATCACCTGTTTGGTGACACATTTGTAGGAGGTTCCCCCTCCGTTCATCAGAACCCCTCTGCCCAGGATTCCTTGGGCACAAACACAGTGACATTTCAGTGCTGTGAAATGCAGCCCTGTGGCTCCCCCGAGGGCTGTGATGCTGAGAGGTGCTGCCTTTGGTGCCAGGGGAGAGCCAGGGAGGAGCAGGGAGACAGCCCAGGAGGGCCCAGCCACGCTCTGGTGGCTGTGGGCAAGTGAACAGAGATGGAGGAACAAAGGAGGAACAAACAGTTCTAACAGGAGCCAGATCCCTGAGAATTATGAGACCCAGAGAGGGAAAGGTGCTCCACAAAGAGGTGTTCTCTTCCTGCTGTGGGGCTGGGGTCACTGCAGTAGCTCAGGCTGCTGCTGAAGGAGGGTTCCCAGTGTGTCAGATGTTGCCCTGGTTTTTGCTAAACCTTCTGTTTTTAACCTTGGAGACAGATTCTTTCACACAGTTTCATGTAAATAATAGCCAATGTTTACTTAACGGTATTTTCTGTTTTTCATTCCTTGTGTGATAAGAGAACTTTGATGAGCACCTTTCTTCTCCAGTGGGATTGAGAAGGAAGTGGCATGCTCTCCAATCCCTTGTGGAGTTGGGACGTGCATATGAATGTAAGATATGTCAATAATAAACATTATTATTCCCTCCTTTCTGCTAAACCGAGCAGGTGTGAGAGCCTCTTTATGGTGTCTCCCCAGACACAGTCAGCCAAGGGAATGGCAGTGAGGAAAGGAGAAGCTCAGAGCCCAGGTGTCAGCAGCATCATTTCCTGCTGCTTTTCTTGACTGGAAGGATGCTGGGGTCAGTTCTGGAGTGGAGCCTCCAGTAACCTCTCGTTTGCTTTGGCAGGACCTCTGTGAAGACCCTCGCCTGCTTGTGAATGGAATGAGCTCCCACGACTTCCACCAGGGCAAGCTGGGGAACTGCTGGTTTGTGGCTGCCTGCTCCTGCCTGGCTCTGAGGAAAGGCCTCTGGCAGCAGGTGGGTGATTGATGTGTGTGGTACAGGAAATCAAGCCAATAAACCAAGCTAACCTTGGTTGTTTCCCTGCCTATCAGCCAGTGTTTTCCTCTCTAGGACTAACAAAGGGCGAATTCTGGTGGATTTAACAGTTTATTTTTCATGTTACGAGACCTCCTCACTCCTCACTGAGCACCAAAGAACAGGCAAAACAAAGCCAGAGAGTGCAGTGGGTTCTTTTCATCTCTCTCTGCAGATTGGTATGGATTTCACTTTCCTGAGATGCTCTTTGAAGTGGGACTGTGTTTCACTGTGTACCAAATTCAGTGTCTCTTTTCACTGCTTCATGTGAGGAGCTGAATGCCAGCACAGCCCCTGCCCCAGGGCACCATGCCCTGGGAATGAACCTCAGCACAGCACACCGGGCTGAACTTCCCCTTCCGTGGTTTCTCAGGTGATTCCAGACTACAACGAGCAGGAATGGGACCCCAGAACCCCTGGGAAATACACTGGGATTTTCCGTTTCCGTTTCTGGCGCTTTGGGGAGTGGACAGAGGTGGTGGTTGATGATCTGCTGCCAACGCAGAATGGGGAGCTGATCTACTGCCATTCCAACGTGAGGAATGAGTTCTGGAGTGCGCTGCTGGAGAAAGCTTATGCTAAGTATGAGCTGGTTCGTTGTCCTTGTGGTCCTCAGTGTTGTCCCTGTCTATTTTGTCATTCAGTTCTATCAGACTTTCCACAGTTTTTAGTTTTGCTGAGGGTAGAGAACCTAAAAAAGACTGAGAACTCTTTAGTCTCTGTTAAGGGTGTAAATGATAAAGAATTGCAAAGCAGTCTACTTGAGCAGCCCAAATCCTTACGGATCCTAGAAACCAGGGAAGATTTATCTGCAAGCTCCTCAGGGGCTTTTGTTCTGTTCTGTTTTTCCCTTGGTGAGACACAAACATCTTCCCTACATTCAAGCCGAATTACAGCACTCGTTCCAGCCCCCTCTAAACTGAAAATGTTCTGTGTTGCCCCCAGGCTGGCTGGATCCTACCAAGCCCTGGATGGAGGCTGTGCTGCAGAAGCCCTGGTGGATTTCACCGGAGCAGTGGCAGAATCCATTAATTTGGCAGAGGGCAAATATGGTGAGGTTATTTCTGAGCAGATGAAGCTGTTTGAAGACTTGATGAAAGTGCATAAAAGAGGAGGGTTCATCAGCTGCTCCATTTCGGTGAGTACAGGGAGCTGGATTTCAAGGGTTTATGTCAATGAAAACATCCTGGAAAAATACCATTATTGGCACATTGAGTATGTCCTTCTTTGCTTGTTTGGAAAAGCTTTGTATGGAAATGTAGCAAGTGCTTCCAGCCCAGCACAGCTCCAGGAGCCCCTAAATCCAACCACAACTGCTTGTGCTGCCACTTCACTGAGTGTCTGAAATGCTCTTTTCTCTGAGTGGTCACAGTTGTGAGCTGACCTGAGGTAAATCCACCCTAATTTAGAGAGCAGATGGCTGCATTCAGTTGCTTTATTACTTAGAAAAATCTCTTCAGAGGAGACAGTTCTGGCACTGAGCTGCTGAGACTCCTTGGTTTTGGCTGTGCCCATGCAGCCAGGGTACCAGTGGAGCTGAGCTGGAAGGTAATGCTGTTTGGTAATTTCTGATAATTTGATAATTTCAGGTAATGCTGTTTGATAATAAACCCCCCACCGGAATTAACCTGCAAAACTTGCCTGTGAGGCAGGCAGCTGAGTGCCCACACCAGGAGGCCGTGGCCCTGAGGTTCCCACAGTCAGTAGGCAGGAGCAAACCAGTGACAAACTGGGCTGAGCTCCCCTTCTGTGTAAATCTGACACGTCGGGCCCTGACTGGGTGGTGCTGAAATTCTCACCTTGTCCTGAGCTGTTTTCACATGTGAAGGGCTAACAAACTGCCGTGGCACCTGAATATTTCCTAAAAGATTGCTTTTAGATGATTTTTAAAGTCATTTATTGTGAGCCATTAATCCAGCAGCCCACAGAGAAGGGATCATTTTCTGGGAGCTGCAGGGTTGGCATCTAAGTGCACTTCAGCATCTTCCTGCCATGGCCCCTGCTTCAGTTTAAGACCAGGTTAAGATCAGTTTAAGACCAGTTTAAGACCAGTTTAAGACCAGCTTAAGACCAGTTTAAGATCAGCTAAGGCTGATCTTAGTTAAATCACTTGGACATTTTGCTTTAATTTCCCCGTCTGTGAAACCAGGATGATTCATTCAGAAATCCCTGTGAGTATCAGGAGAGTGGTGGAATTGTCGAGAACAACAGAAAACCAGCTGTGTTTGGAGGTTCCTGATGATGTTACCTGTTTATCTGGCCCTGGCCATGCACTGTCCTGGCACCTGGAACCTTCTGGGACACAAACTTTAACCTGAGAACTCATCTGGGATACAGCAGGAGGGCTCAACCGTCCCTTCCAGCAACATCAGGAAACAGCTCAGAGACAAAATCTTCAAGGTCTTTGGGTTTTGTTTTACCTTTTTTTTCACGAGGCCTGAATTTTTATTTGAAAGAATTCCATGGGATTTGCTCAGGCCTGGCTGGCAGAGCAGACTTCCTGGTGTGAATTGTTACTGCAGACGTTGTTTCTGGAATGATAGGTTGCTCCCAAATGCTAAAGCAGTTCTGTTTCTTAACAGGAATATGGTGAGGGGATAGGCTCAATACAGGGAGCTGTATTTTAAAAAGCAATTAATTAGGCAGTTATAATGCTTTCACTGGTTCCTGGCGTCGTGTTTCTGCCTGCCAAGTTAAACACAAACGCTTCTAAGCATTGATTGCAGAGAGGCCATTCCTAAGTTTGCCTGCACTTGTCACTTTTTGATGTATTATACACACAGTGCAGCTTGCTAGGTGTAGAATATTTAATACTCAAGTGGCTTCACTGCTGCCTTCCAAACATGTCATCGTTTTCCTTGGATTACAAAATGCCCTGAGCATCACCGCGTGGAAATGTGAACAGACAGGAGATGTTTAAATATCTCGTTTGAATGAATAAATAAATAAATATTTTCGGAATGAGGTGGGAAAGGCCAGCAGTGAGAAGGGCCTGGGGGATAACAAAGGCAGCAGGAGAAGCTACAGACTCCCGTGCTGTCAGGGACTCCTTGTTTGCTTTTAGTTGTGAGAAATGCGAGTGAAGGCGTTAACTGGAGGCAGCCCGGGGCTGGTGGGGATGTCAGCCAGCCTGGGTGGAGCACTGGAGCTGGTTCTGTGGGAGCTGTTGTGGGCGAGAGGCACGGAGGGCTGGCTGAGACTCTCACAGTTGCCAGACCATCTGTCGGTTCCAATTTGATAGAAATTTCTCTTTCCCCCCCCTTTTTTAAATGTGATTTCTTACCTTTAGGGACTGAGCACTGATATCAGTGCAACATTTGCCTTAGGACAAGGACCTCGTCTGTTTAGACCAGCTGGATTTTGAAATGGGTGAAAATATCTGAGGAAGTACT
Source organism: Platysteira castanea (assembly GCA_013397175.1). Taxonomy (NCBI): domain Eukaryota; kingdom Metazoa; phylum Chordata; class Aves; order Passeriformes; genus Platysteira; species Platysteira castanea. The sequence goes on from VYXC01009489.1 coordinate 866,209, forward strand.
ACATGCATTTCATAACTCTGATAAGCCCTTATTTATATGTAAATATTCATATGTTTATACAAATACATTAATGTCTAATGATAAATTATAAATAATATATTTATATTTAAATATTTGCATTAGTAACACCAAGAGGCCATAGCTCTTGCTCTCTCCACCACAGCTAAGGCTTGATTGAGCAATAATTAGGTAATTACAAGGATCTGCACTGAGTCCAATCCTCCTTCCTTGATGTCCAAGGGAATGAGTGTCTCCAGGCCCTGTGGGTGAGAGCCCAAGATAGACCAGAGAGACCCAAGGATGGCTTGGCTGGATTCAGTGAGGGTGTGGAGAATCTGGATCCAGGACCATCAAAACAACTCCAGTGTCTTTGTACGATGCTGCTTTTCTGGGCTTAGATCAGGAGATTTGGATGCATTAAATGAAACTGTGCTCTTTTTCAGAGCTTGGCTGCTTTTATGTATCCTTAGATCAGCACTTGATCAGGCCTAGGTCATCCAATAGTATGGTTTGGGATTAGTTTAGAGACAGTTTTGGGTTATTTTAGGGACAGTTAAGGGACAGCCTGACCACTGCTGGAAATTGGGATTCTTATGTGGAGTTTATGATGAGCAAACCCAGTTCCTAAAGCACCCTACAGATCTCCCCTCTGCCACGCAAGAGAGCCCTGCCAGGAGTGGGTACAGGACAGGCTTCACAAATGGCTTGGAAGTCTTTGTGCCTGTGCCTGTGCTCTCCTATTTTCACTCATTGCCAGTGGTTCTTTCTGGGTGTCAAATTTATTCCAACACAAGAACAACCACTGGACTCCCCAGCTAAATTCACGGATGAGGACACCCCCAGGCAGTCTGGGCACAGTCATCAGTGTCCAGAAGAGCCATTTGGTAAAGATGACAAGATTTTGGAAGGGCCGATAAAGATTTATCCAACTCTGAGGCCAGGAGGAGAGCAGCTGGCTGCAGCAGGCAGGATTCCCCTGTGCTCTGGAATCCTGCCCAACACCAGACGAGTGAGCCCCCAGTTCTGGTTCCCAGTGCTGTTGTTTCCCTGCACAGTCAAATCACTGGGGAAAGGAACAGAAAACAAGCTTTCCTTGTCCTTCCTTTTGAACATGGAGCTGTCGGCTCCCTCAGAGGTGCAATTCTTTTTGTTTAATTGTCATTCTTCGTGCCCAAGGAGTCCCCTGGCCGTCCCAGCGAGGCAGAGACAGAGCTGGGGCTCATCGTGGGCCATGCCTACTCCGTGACTGCCATCGGGAAGCTGCGCCTCGGCGAGAGGCTCGCCTTCTCCTTCAAGGAGGAAAAGCTGTTCATGATCAGGCTGAGGAATCCCTGGGGGAAAAAAGAATGGCTCGGTGCTTGGAGTGACAGGTGAGAGCTGTCAAAGGGCTGGAGCTGTGCTGGGGCTGCTGGAATTTGGGAATTTGTGGTTGAATGCTGGTGGGACACACCCGTACTCAGTGAGGCTGAACCTCTGTGCCAGCTCTGCCCATTTTCTGCTGAGAAAATGAGCGTGTCCTGAAGGAGCTCAAGGCTGCCTGGCCCTTATTTAGTGTTTGCATCATTCTTCTGGTGCACTAGAAGGTGGGAAGAAAAATAGCTCATGAGTCAAGAACATGAGGCTCATTCCCAGCTTCACCAGACGGTGTCTGTGACTCAGTTTCTCACAGCGTTTCCAGCTGCTGGGGATGGTAAAAGTCTTTTGGATAATTTAAGTGACTGGGAACAAATGCTGTAAAACTGCCATATTTGTGATTTCTTTCTAATTTCTTTCTAATTCATTTTCTAATGAATTTTCATGTGGGCCATGGGTTTAGCAGACACCTCCACAGCAACAGAAATGATTGCTGGAGGGGCTGTCTTCTGTCATGGGTGATTTATTCATGAATACATGTGACAGTTCAGCACCGGGCTCACCAGCCAGTGTTCAGTATTTAACAACGCAGTGTTCTTAAAAACAGCATATTCATTTCCTCTAATCCATGCTCTAGCTAGCAAAAATCTGCTACTTTCAGAGAGACTGGTCTTGGTGAAACGCAACGAATGCACAAAAGAGCGACCGTGTCCTGTTTAGCTCAAGCCCTTGGGGTTCTCCACCAGGCTGTATCTGGCACAGCTGGCACTCATGCCAGCACTGAGGGCTCTGATGGCTTGGGCTGTGTTGGCAGAGGACACAAGAAAAGAGGCTCTGACACCTGCTAGGTTTAGCAGAAAGAGGAAAAAGAAGAAGCTTTATTTACATTTTTCATACTTTATAGGCTTCTCAATTCCACAAGGGATTGGAGGACATGGCACTTCCTCTTCAATCCCACTGGAGAAAAAGGATGCTCATCAAACTTTCTTTTATCACAAAAGGAATGAAAAACAGAAAAGATGGTTAAATAAACATTGACTATTGTTTACATGAAAGTGTGTGAAAAATCTCTGACTTCAAGGTTACAACAGAAGGCTTAGCAAAGAACAGGACAACACTGGCCCATGGCTTTTGGGCCAACACAGTTAAATTGACAATTTCCAAACAGGTTAGGAAAATGTCTGTTAGGGTGAGCAGCCTCCCTTCCCTCCACCAGCCACCTTCAGCTTCAGCCTCCGAGTGCTCCTGGGGAGGCAGCGAGGAGCTGGGGCTCTGCTGGTTTGGTGTAACCCACCAGGGGTGGGATCTGGGGCTGGGTTTCAGCAGCAGGCTGCTGGAACTGAGGGTCTGAGCTCCCCTGCAGCCCTGCAGGAGCTGTGTGCTGGCGCAGGCACTGAGGGTCTGTGCACCAGAATGCTCCTCTGGAAACTGGACACTGTGCTCAGGCTCCAGCAGCTTCTTCTCAAAGGCTCCCTGGGGAAATCTCAGACCTGAGGCCAGTTTTATTAAGGTGATTAAAAGACAAAGAGAATACTCTGCTCTAAGTGAAGCGTTCAATAATCTCCTGAGGAGGAAAACCAGGTTTCATTTGAAGGGCCTTCAGGGAATGGAGTCAATCTCCTGTGACCTTGGAAATCAGCTGTTTAAGTGTTTAAGAGTCCTAATGGAGGGTGTGACAAAGGAAATCAATAAGGATCTGCTCTAGCCGTGCCCATTTCCTATTAATCTCGTTCTATTTTAGTAGCTTTCAAATCAATTAATGTTTTAAAACTCCTCCTGAAAGCCTCACATTTTCTTCATGAATATCACCTGCCCTTTCTGTACTATGATATTCCTTTTAAAGCCATGCATCAGAAGAAATTTTTACTTCCATTTTTTTCCCAGACAAGAGTTTTTATTTTAAGTTATTAATATCTGTATTGTTTTGATTTTTGATTTTTTTTTTCTTCATTTCTTTTCTTTTTTATTTTAGTTCTGCAGAGTGGAAGAAAGTCAGCGATTCTGAGCGCAAGAGCTTGGGGCTCACTGTTAAGAATGATGGAGAGTTCTGGTGAGTGGGAGTGATGTGAAGGGTTTGGAGACACTGGCTGCACTGAGTAACTGTCATTAATCTGCCAATTAACAGCTTCAAAACCAGATGGATAAAGTTATCCCAAGGTCTGCTTCTTTCAAATTCCCAAGGGATGACGGGGAAGAATAACAAAAATGGATATAAAACTAGCAGAACAAAATTAGTGGCTCTCAATATTGTCTATATTTAGGCCAATCTCTCAGAAACCAGGAGAACACGTGCTGGTTTGCATGACACAGTGCCAAATATTGAACAGTGACAGCCCTGTTTATTGACTGCTCTGCCTGTCTGCAGGTCAGCCATGGCTCAGGCATCTATAAATAGAGCTGCAGCCAGTGAATTTTGATATTTTTTGGTGTTTTCCAGCATGGGAATGAGAAGTGTTCATTCTCTATGCAATCTCTATAGCTCTGGTAATTTTAACCTTGCTTAAAGCTTAGATCCTTAGCCCAGCAGCTCCTCCAGCAGACGATCAATATTGCATCAAGCGAGCTGGCAGGGCTCAGTGTGAAAAGAATTCTGTTGGCTTTGTCAGGACTGGCAGCTGCAGGGTTTGGCTCTGGGCCATTAATAAGCCAGGCTGTGATGGTAATTCAGAGAGCCAAGCTGCTTTTCAGTTGCTCTGCAGTCCAGAGCTCCTTCAGCAGGCACAGGTGGGATGGGGTTGAACAAAAGCTCTGTCCAGAGTGCAGAGGTTTGAGTCATGCTCAGGGACAATAAGGACTGTAATAATGAGGAGGGGATCCTGCTTTGACTGCAGGTGATCTCTTTGGCCTTTTTGAAATGTGTTACCAAACCCAGCCTGGGAGGTCCAACCTGTCCTTTAGGCTTAGGAGATCCAACAGAACAGATCCAGGTCTGACCAAACAGAGTGATACTGCTCTGAATTGAGCTCTAAGGCTCTGTGGTTGTGGCTTCACGAGTATTTCCACATGGAAAGCTTTCCAGTGAATCAGTGTGTCCCCTGGACAGCTGAGCAAGGCCTCCTCTTCGAATTACTGGAAGATCTTGTGTGTTATTTTGGCTCTTTGCGTGAGTATCACTGTTTATTTTTCAACAAACCATTACTTCCCTGGCATTCCAGGATGACGTTTGAGGACTGGTGTAAGAATTTCACGGATGTGGACATCTGCCGGACTGTGAACACCTCCTACTTCAGCCTCCACAAGACCTGGGAGAAGGAAATGATGCGTGGGGCTTGGGCAAAGCATCCAGAGCCCCTGCTGAACCGCTCTGGTGGCTGCTTCGATAACAGAGAGACCTTCCTGCAGAACCCCCAGGTGGGAATCCCTGTGTTTTGGGAAGTATTGAGTATTTGTGAGGGGTTTGAGAACAGAGAGACCTTCCTGCAGAACCCCCAGGTGGGAATCCCTCTATTTTGTGAGGGATTGAGTATTTGTGAGGGGTTTGAGAACAGAGAGACCTCCCTGCAGAACCCCCAGGTGGGAATCCCTGTGTTTTGTGAGGTATTGAGTATTTGAGAGGAATTTGGTAACAGAGAGACCTTCCTGCAGAACCTCCAGGTGGGAATCCCTGTGTTTTGGGAAGTATTGAGTGTTTGTGAGGGATTTGAGAACAGAGAGACCTTCCTGCAGAACCCCCAGGTGGAAATCCCTCTATTTCATGAGGTATTGAGTATTTGAGAGGAATTTGACAACAGAGAGACCTTCCTGCAGAACCTCCAGGTGGGAATCCCTGTGTTTTGTGAGGTATTGAGTATTTGAGAGGAATTTGGTAACAGAGAGACCTTCCTGCAGAACCCCCAGGTGGGATTTTGTGAGGTGTTGAGGTGTATCCACTTTAGCTGGGGCTCCTGAGGTACCCACCCTGCTCAGGAGCTGGCGGTGACTGCTAGACAGAAATCCCATTGCCCTGGGAGTGTGCTGTGCACTGCATGTCTCGGTGATTTGGGGGCAGTTTCTCAGAAGGGTTTGGATATTTATTTAGGACTGATCATGTTTGGGGCTGGTGAGTCACACACACAACAGAATTACTGACATCCTGCCTGGACTTCTTTCAGTTTCCCAGTCTTTGAAAGGCAACAAGTCTGATTTTCTAATGACAGAACTCCCTTAACACCCCTAAACAGCCCAGGGATTTGACCCACTGTATTTAGTTATTATTCCTTGGCATTAATGCAAGATTCTGGAAGTATCTGCTCTCTTCCCCAGGCTCACCCTCTCATCAGCATTACAGAATTTTCCTTGTCTCATCCTACCTGGCCATTTCAAGCTATTCACTTTATCCATTCATCCATTCCTGCTCCCTTTCCCACCTTTCTGCTCTTCTCCATGCAGGGTGTTTTCAACCCAGCACGTGCAAATTCAGGCATAAAACTTCTGTTACTGTCCCTGGGATCTGGGCACTTACTCTGTTAGTTAGTGCTTTAAATATTAGCCTTTCTGTTCAGATTAATTGGAGATGTTTTTGGATCTGCTTCTCTGCACTTGCAAGGGAGGTTTCTGCCTGCACCCTCGGTGTTCAGGGCAGGATGCTGGAGCAGCTCAGCCTCTGCTGCTCAGATCAGATCTCAGGCTCCCAGCTCACCCTGCAGCTCCTCACTGCTCTGCCTTCTGTCAGTGCCTCATTTCCAGAGGGTGATTTAATTCAGGTACTGCCCTGCGAGATTCTGGGTGCACTCCAAGTGCTTGTCTGGTCTCATTTGTAAGTGTTTAGCTGTCACAGAGAGCAGAATGCACATGTTCCAGCTGAGTGCAGTGCCTGATGCACTGGAAGGCCTCTCTATCCCAGCGTTATCTCCAGGCCAGTTGATTAAAAGGCTCTTAGCAGCAGTGCTGGAACACGTTTGTGTTATCTTAGAGCCATTGCAGATTACTCTGGCACACACCACTGTAATCTAGAGATAATCTGTCTGTTCTCCCAGCTCTGAGGCCTCCTGTGAGGTTTATCTGTGCAGAGAGGGATCGTGGCACTTCCAGTTCCTTTTGATAAGGCAATTTAAGCCAGATCTGTGTTTTCTACAGTCACCTGCTGGCTTCTAGATCATTACCTATTAAGACAGCTGAAGTGTCATCAGAAGGAGGTCACAGCAGCAGAGCTGTCATGGGACCAGGAGAGCTTTCCTGGTTTCACTTGTCCCCTCTTGTTCCCCTGCCACCCCTCCACGGCCTCGGAGCACTCTGGGCTGCCTGAGGGGGTAACTCTGCACCTGGTTCAACAGGGACAGGGATTAAAATGTGCCTTGGGGGGGTGGCTGCATGTTTATATCTCACTTTTTAGGTTCTTTACAATCCCCAGGACTCCCCCAGGGCCCTGTGCTTTCTCTGCTGCAATGGGTGATACAAAACACAAACAACAGCTTGGGATGGGGCCTGTTCAGTCTTTACCAAGGCAATCTTAAGATCTACCTCAGAGCAAGGCTCAGTAATTTGCTTTTTAGCAGCAATGGAAGGAGAAGGGAGGGAGGAATTGAACCAATGATGGTGTTCCTCTCCGTGCTGCCAGGGAATTCCAGCTTAAATCAGAACATGTGGTGCACGTGGTACCCAGCTGTGCACTGCTGCAGGTTTATGTTTCTATTTATTTTATTCACATTTAAATGTCTTTGAGGATGGAAGAGTACAGCATCTGTCTAAACTTGGGGTAGATAATGTCCTCTTCCCTCCGCTGACAACTCAGGTTTGCCCTCTGCATGCACAAAGCAAAATTTAAAGGAGTCTCTAATAATGAACAAACTAATTTAATTCCTTGTCATATAAAGAAAAACTTATCTGACCTTTCGTTCATATTTACTTATGAACTGGTCTGGTGATGACTTTTAGAAATGTTTGGTTTAGTAAGATGGGAACTGCTGCTTAAACTTGAGATAAATTCCTTTTATTTGTCTGAAACCCAAGCTGACTCAAGTTTATTGTGAACAGTTTGGATAAAATATTTGCATGTTAAAGGTGCAAGAGTCTTCCTCATCTGTTTTTTACTGGGTATTCAGGAAAACTGAGAAGTCCAAAATTAGCATTCCTGTCATTCTCACATTAAATAGGAACTGTAGATGCAGAACAAAGTGCCTTTTAAACCAAGATTTGAAAGATTCCTTCATTCGCAGGCCCTATATAAAGATGTTTGAAATTTGCAGGCACTGTTGAAAGAAGAATAGAAAATTATCTAAGACCCCATGTGGAGTCTGTTAGTTTATTTTTTTAATCTCACTCTTGATTTATAGCTAAATAAAACTTAATCTTTTGTCTTTTGCTTTCAAATGAGGTGTCCTCTGCTGACTCCAGTTACTTTGTAGCTTCGTCCCAGGCTGTCCTTTATGTGAAATCATGAAATCAGAGATTCACCGAATGGGTTGGGAGGGACCTTAAAGCTCATCCCATCCCACCCCCTGCCATGGGCAGGGACACCTTCCTCTATCCCAGGGTGCTCCAAGCCCTGTCCAGCCTGGCCTTGGGCACTTGCAGGGATCCAGGGGCAGCCACAGCTTCTCTGGGCACCCTGTGCCAGGGCCTCATCACTCTCACAGGGAAGAATTTCTCCCTAATACTTACTTTAAACCCACCTTGATTCATCTTAAGGCCATTCCCCCATGTCCTATCACTGGAATTACCATTTTCATCAATACCTCTTATTTACCTGATACTTTTGGTTTTAAGATCCTTATTACTAGCATTAATTTTCCAGCTCTGAATCGCCGGCAATATCTGTTACGTGGAGAGCTCTCCTTCCTCCCCCAAATGTATTTCCATTTGCCTCCTTTGTATGCACACATTTCCCTGGTGATGGCCTTCTCCTCAGCCTCCTCAGGCAATTCCAACAGCTCTCCTCTCTCCTCTCTCCTCCCAGTACATCTTTGATGTGAAGAAGGCCGAGGACAAAGTGTTGGTCTCCCTACAGCAGGAGGATCGCCGCAGGTACAGGAAAGAAGGGAAGGGAGACAACATCACAATTGGCTTTGAAATACTCAAGGTAGGCATCCAGCTGCACTCCTGGTGCTGGGTTTGCTCAGTTTGCCTGTTATGTTTTTCATCCTCACAGAGTCCATCGAGTTCTTTGTGGCTAGCTCTTGATCTTGGAAGGTTCTGTGCCAGGGCCAGGACAGACGAGAGACGCCTGCGAGTTGGTGTTCAGGGTGTTTATTTTCTGTGTTCAGG